>JAGDQO010001219.1:0-440576 GCA_018342035.1 Solanum appendiculatum | reverse complement strand
GACCTGCGCTTTTAAACTACTCAAACACCTTCCCTTTTATCTCTTCTGATCTGGTAATTTCCCGCGATTTTATTGGCACCTTACCCCATTTATTATTTAATTGTTTTAATTTATGCGTTTCATTTTTTTGGCCTTTTCCCCCCAATCTCTCCTCTTTATTCCTTCCAATTATCCATTAGTTCCTCCATCCCTTTTCACACGGAATTCTTATTTATCCTTTTTCGATCATCACAAAAGTTTCTTTCTATTATTGAATTTTCTAGTTTCTTCTTAAAAAATTTCCACAAATTTGCTTATTTAAAAGGAGAATAACATCTCAAAATGACTCCCTTTTCATAGAAGGTTCTAAGTTAGATACACTAACAATGTAATTTTCTTACACCATCAATGAATTTTAACCTACCTATAATAGCATGACATTAAGCCTTATTACATTGCCTATTAATATTATCCTAAAATTGCCATGTGACTATTTATTAGCTTGCTACGGGGCTAATATTCAATATCACTACTCCGTTTAATATAGACAGAAACGTCTGGTAGACACCTCTGCTTGTTGCTGCTTGAATAGTGTTGTGTAATTGGGCGTTGAGTAATTGTCAAACAATCTTATCAGTGTTGCTACTATGAATTTTTGGTTTTCATTCGCTTAAGCTTTGAAGCAATATGTATATCTACTTCCTAGTATTTTTTTCTCAACCCGTTTTCAACTCGCTCAAATTTGGCTAAATCAGTCCATTTGCCATCCCTACACACATGCCTGCTTCTCAAACATTATGCTACATTAACGAGGCTCGTGATAACTAGAATAACAACTGCAGTATACCTTGTTATCAGTTTCCTTTCTTTAAACTATCATACTGGTTTAGTTCTTCCATCTATGTTTCAGACGTCTTATGGTAATTTTATACTGAAAATGTAGATAGCTTTGGTACACCTATAGTTATCAACGGTTCAAGTCACTTTTTTACTTTCTTTTCAGGTGACAAACATCATCGGTCGGATGCTCGCTAATGCAGGACGACCCATGTGAAATTAATTCTTCTACACCTGATCATCATATATTTTTTGTTCAAAGAACAATATATCACATTTACTGCTAGTCAGACCTCTGGCATCATATGAGAATCACACTGTGTTTTTCATTTTTAAAATTCTATTACATTAGGTGGTCAGGTTAAGTGGGAAGGAGAATGATGAGAATTAAATCGAAACTTCTTGTGTAAAACTTCCTGCTGATACCACTAGACGGTTTGGCCTGGTGAAGAAGGGAGTTGGAATTATTCTAGACTCCGGGGACCGAAGGGTTTCAGGGGATTGTCTCAATCTTTAATTTTTAGTTTTGATGGTACCACCAAAGCCATGAAACTTTGATTTTTCTTTTAAATTTTTTGGTAGTGCATCAATTATCATTACTTGGTTGATATAGAATAGCAGATGAATTTTGCCTCTTTTTGGAACATATTTCAGTACTTCTTTTTCCCTTTATATGCAAGTAAATTTGTAAGCTTTTGTTATATGATCCTTCTGATTTCCTCCTTCAACATTTGTCATTGTGATGAAAACTTTCTATCTACAATGACAACATACTCAATGTAATCCTACCAGGGTCTGGGGAGGATTATGTATGCAAAGTTTCAAATTATATTATAAAAAGTTTCAAATTATCTCACTAAACCAACTAAAGAAACTTTCTTCAGTTACTTCCTTGTTTTCTACCTATATTTGATGAAGCAGTAATTTTTGTAGGTCCATTATTTAAAGGAAAAGTTGATGTAAAATCGAGTTATATACCATTTTACCTTTAACTCTAATTCAAATCATTATTTTGAGACCATGACTCTGGAGTTACTTATACGTTTCTTGAAGATGATGGACCAACAAAATTTATTTTTTCGTCAAGGCAAGGGAGTAATTGAGAAAAGCTTCTTTAGATGGTTTACTAAAGTCAATCAAAGGAATGAAGTTGGTGAGATGATGCCTATGTAGATGAGAATGACAATGAAACCATCCTATTGAGTTTTCGTCTTCAAATGTTTTATTGAAAGAATAGGTTTATTTGATGTATGAAGATAACATTGTTTGTAATAACTCAAATAGGGAAATATTTATCAACTTTTGAGCTCCGATAGATTAATAACAATCAAGAAGCGCCAAGGCTAGTTGAAGCATATGTGTTATATGTCCTTAGAAGGGAGATGGTACGAGCACCATACAACGCCTTTTTGCGAATTTAGACGTTGTGAGTTCTGACTAAGAGAGAGAAAGAGCATGTATCTAATTTTATTTATAATAGTTAAGCTCGAAATCTAAGAATTCTACATTCATATCCATGCATTATGCAACATATATTGTTATATTGCTACAAACAACTGGCTTATGCTTAACTTTACTGCTTGTCTTTCAATTAATCTATATGGTTAGACAATAGGAATGAATAAGCAACAATAAAAAGAATATTTGGAACGTTGGAGAGACTATAAAAATTGTAATACAGGTAAAAAATATCCCTATTGTATTGAAAATTCCTTAACTTTGACTTCCTTCCACCTATATGACGTTAATGTTCGGATTAAAAATGTCCCTCCTTTCACTTATTGGACCAGTTTTTTCCTTTAACGTTAAATTTTAGCTTTATAATCCCCTCATCTTAATGGAATTATGAGATGCTATCACCACGTGTTTCTTCCCTCTCTGTCATGTACCATATCCACTTTTGCCCAATACACTACCACCCACAAGTATCAAAATACACATCGATTAGTATTTGATGATGTGTGGTGTACAGTTTCCTTTTAGAAATGGTGATAGATGGCACTCCATGCAGATAATTAAATTAATTAATTAAAAATTTCATAAACACACTTGAAGTATCACTTTTTTTGCAAGTTTCTAACTCAATGTATCAAATGTTTACGTTTCTTACCTGAACTATCACCAATTATTTATCAAAATACACCTCGAAATTAATGAGTCAATTGCCATGTGGACGAAATTTTATGGGCAAATTAAGTTGTCAAGTGCCTTTTGGCGATTGTATTAAATACTTGGTTTAGTCATATTCGAGATATGTCTTGATAAATAGTTTGTAATAACTCAGATAGAAAATGCAAATATTTAATAGTTGATATAAAAAAACTAACAAAAACAAGATAAATTAAACGTATTATTTACGATTATCTCAAGAACAATAAGACAAAGGAGACAATTATTCTAACTAAATTAAACAAGAAGGAAAGTTTCTGAGGAAACAAATTTGAAGAATCTAATTTTACAACTCTACCATTTAATTATGCCTCATCCTTTAATTTTGTACTAGAAAAAAAAAGTACATTTACTACAATGTACTATTAATCATTTTGTTGCTTACTTAAATACCTCATAACTCACTCTCCTCTCCTAATTCATCTGACAAAAATCAAGAATTAGGAGAGGAAAGAAAAATGAGCAACGGCGGCCACAAGCATGGAATGGCTATGGGGCCGCCGAGCAATGGCACAGGAGGAGGCAAGGTCACGATGAACCATCGTCACATGATGATGCACACAACGTTTTTTTGGGGAAAAAATACTGAGATTCTCTTCTCGAGTTGGCCTGGATACGATAATTTGAGCATGTACATTTTGGCACTTGTTGTTGTCTTTTTCATGGCGATTTTCGTTGAATTTCTCTCTCATAGCAATTATATTAACAAAAATAAAAATGCTGATCATGTGATTGTTGGACTTCTTCAAACAACCTTGTATGGTTTGAGAATTGGTTTAGGTTATGTTGTTATGTTGGCTGTTATGTCTTTTAATGTTGGTGTTTTCTTGGTTGCTATTGTTGGACGCTTGTTAGGGTTCTTGATTTTTGGAAGTAGGGTTTTAAAGAAATCCTCATATGAGATGTTGCTATTGATAAATTTTATTAATGGAATACATGTATTCACATTAGTTTAATTTATCTTCTTCATTAAGTAATATACTACATATGTTTCAATTTGTTTGTTTTATTTTGATTTGACACGAATTCGAAGTTTAAGAAAGTAAATAAGTCTCTTGAAATTATGTGGTCATAAACTAAAGATATGTCAAATGTATCAAAATTGTATGTTAATCTTATGGTCTTAAACACGTTAAGTGAAAAGTTGAAATTAAAGAGTTAAAAAAAAAGAAAAAAAGCAAACACTCTCTTTTGAAATAGATTAAAAAGTAAAATAGAACAAACAAATTAATTACGAAATTTTACACAAATCTCATAAAGTTAAGAGGTAATTACATCTTATTCCTACTCATTTCTAAACTACAAAAATTCCTTAAATTTGGTGAAATTCGGATACATCCCAAAACGTTCTCGATACATCGCATCCTGATTTTGGATACATTGCATCTCGATTTCGGATACATCACTCAATGTATCGATACATCGCGTACGTCTCGATACATCGTGTAAAGTGATGTATCCGATCGATACATCTCATAAAGTGATGTATCCGAGAATAGGAGAGAGCATAGATTTTTGTAATTTTTTCAAATGGTAAGAAATTTTTAGAGAATATGATAAAGTAAGTTGTGTATTTAGGTAAAAAAATTTATTATATTTAGAGTACATTCTCCATCTCAAAATACTCGTCGTATTTTTTACTTACATACTTTTTAAGAAAATATTAATTAGGATGGGTGTTTAAATATTTTACCTAATTTATATATGTCATAAGCTATAAGTGTTTTCATTTAACATTATTTTATTTATGTGTCATATACAATTGAGGTGTATGTAGTTTTCAAGAATAATTACTGTTAAAAATGAAAGAAATAGAATTAATCTTCTAAATGAGAGTATTTTAAGACAAATATTTTTAATAAGAACGACAAGTATTTTAAAATGGACAAAGTATATATGAAGAAATTTTCTGTTATATATTTGGTTTTGGAAACCTTTTCCAATCAACATGTTGTTTTTTCAACATTCAACATAAATTAATGTTGATAACTCCTTTCAATTATTAGAAAGTTCAACTCGATAGGAGCGACAATGACTCAACGCGATAGACCGATAGTAAATGTACTTTTTCAAGTACAAAATTGATATAAATAGTAGAATTTTAAAAAAGAGATTTATTTTCCCTTAATTAATAGTGAAGGACAATTTTAAAAAAATAAAATCCAGGTTTAAGTTTGTGACGTTAAAGTCCTATTTAGTTTGTAACACGGCACTATGGGTTCGTTTGGTTGGGAACAAGTTATTTCAGGATTAGTTATTCTGGGATAACTTATCCCACCATTTATATGGATAACTTATTCCATCACTATGGTATAAATGGTGAAATAAGTTATGTGAAACATGGCAACCAAACAAGACACACAAATTTTATCCTATCACTATTTTCTTATCCCATGACTATTTATCTTTATCCCTCACACCAAACGACCCCCAAGTGTTTTTGGTATGAAGGAAAATTTTCCACAAATTTAAGAAAAATGACTTACCTTCAAAAGTAAGAAAAATATTTTTCAAAACTCTTTTTCAATCTCATACCTCGACTTTCTATTCTAACTCAAATCTCGAATATCAATTCCCAATACTAATCTGGGATCCGACTCCTAATTCTTGATTCGGAATCCAATTACGGACCTCGATTCGAGACCTAACTCCCGAGTCCCGGATTGAGTCGGGGTCAGATCCCGGATGTCGGAGTCAAGTTTAAGATCGAGACTCGAGGTCGAATCCTAGGTCAGATGTCGAGTTTGGGTCTCGAGTTGGATCCCGAGTCAAGTATTAGGATGGGGTTTCGAGTCGAATGTCGGAGTCAGGTTTAGGGTTGAGAGTCAAAGTCGGATCCTAGGTCATGTGTCGAGTTTGGGTCCCGGGTCGAATGTCAGGGTCGGGTCCCAAGTCAGGTGTCAAGATGGGATTTTGAGTCAGGTATTAGAGTTAGGTTTTGGGTCGAGAGTCGAGGTCATGTCCTTAGTCAAGTGTCGAGTTTGAGTCTCGGATTGATCGTCGGTATTGGGGTCTAATCTAATTTTAGAAGTTGATCTCAGATCGAGTGTCAGGATTAGGTACTAATTTGGAAGTCGAGTCCTAGTACATGTGTCGGGTTTTGAGGTCAGGATTCAAATCACGGTTCGGGTGTCGGGGTCAAATCTCCATTTAGAGATTAGGGTTGGGTCCCTATTTGGAAGTCGAGACCTGAGTCGGGAGTTAGGGTTGGATCGCATGTCAGGGTCGAATAATCGGGGCCAGGTCTCAATTCGGGTGTCATGTCCTGGTTCAAGTGTCGGGGTCAGATCAAGGTTCTGAAGTCGGGTCTTAGGTTGGGTGTCGGGGTCTAAGTTCGAAAGTCGGGTCCTAGATCAGGTTCAGGTTCGATTCAGAAGTTAGGATCGAGTCAGGATTTGAAAGTCAGGTCTCAATTAGGGTCGGGTCCTAATTTGTATTTGTGGAATCCATGTTTACCTGACCAAAAAAAATTATTTAGCCATGTCAATACTTTTTTTAATGATAAATTTGATTGAGTGATATTGATACAAAAGTCTAAGTTGAATAATTTTATTAATATAAAACAAAGTTCAATTACTTAATTTGCTAAATAAATTCTCAAAATTTAGTGACTGTTAGACATATTAACTCAATTTTAGAATGGGGCAATTATCAAATTGCAATTATTTTGTATTAATATCAAACAGTTTTAAAGTTATTTATACGAAGGAAAAAAAAGGAAATAAGTGTAGTATTGCAAACTAAATAGGACTTTAACATTACAAACTTAAACTTGGATTTTTTAATTTTATCTTTTAAAATTGTCCTTCATTATTAATTAAGGAAAAAATGAATCTCCTTTTTAAAATTCTCTAAATTAATTTTGTACTTGAAAAAGAAGTACATTTACTACAATGTACTATCAATCTCCTAATTCCCATAAATATAAGTTCCCAAAAATATCACTCTCCTTTCTAATATAAATCTCCTAATTCCACATACAAAAATCAAGAATTTAGGGAAGAAAAAAAGAAAAGAGAGATGAACAACGACGGCCACATGCATGGAATGGCTATGGGTCCGCCCCCACCATCATCGTCAACCACCATGAACAACGCCACTGGAGGAGGCGGGTATTAAAAATTACTTTTCATTTACTTAATAATTTATACTAAAAATAGAATTATTTTTTTATGATTCGAAATATTCTAAAATATTTACTTTCCTTTCAAATTTAAGATCTATAGTATAGAATTGCCAAATATATCTACTTTTCTTTTAATTTAGAATCTATTATAATGATCGAAAATAATATTTTTAAATTCTTTTATTTCATTTAAATTAAATCTCTTTAAATAATGATGTAATCTTTTATTTTTTGATTCAATCCAATAAATAATAGGAAACGCTCGTTAATCTTGTGTCTCACACATGCTATTTGAAAAGATGATATTACAGAGTTGTAGAAAATAAGAAAAAAATTCTTTTTTTAATCGGATTAAAAAGGTAAATAAGACAAACAAACTGAAACAAAAGAAAGTTTCTCTGATGATTTTATTTTTCATAACAGCGGGATGATGATGAAGAATCATCATCACATGATGATGCACATGACATTTTTCTGGGGAAAAAATACTGAGATTCTCTTCTCAGGTTGGCCTGGATACGATAATTTGGGCATGTACATTTTGGCACTTGTTGTTGTGTTTTTCATGGCGATTTTCGTCGAATTTCTCTCCCATAGCAATTACATTAACAAGAGTAATGTTGATGATGTGACTTCTGGATTTCTTCAGACAACCTTGTATGGTTTGAGAATTGGTTTGGCTTATGTTGTTATGTTAGCTGTTATGTCTTTTAATGGTGGTGTTTTCTTGGTTGCTGTTGTTGGACACTCTTTAGGATTTATGGTTTTTGGAAGTAGGGTTTTTAAGAAATCCTCTAGTGAGAAGAACTTGGATCTTCCTCCTATGAGTTGTAGTTGTTGATTAATTTAGTTTGTAATAGCATGTACTCGCAAACATTTATTTATAAAAGAAACATGCAGATATATGATTTATCAATGGAGCGCATTTAATTTGAATGTTCTTATATATATATATATATATAGTTTGCTCATTTGGTGAAATTATATAAGATTTAGTTTTCACAAATTGTGATATTTTCATGTTTATAAGAAAAAGTCCAACTTTCGAAATTCAAATTACATGTTCAAACAAAAATTTACTTATAATGTAATTGTTGATTATTTTTTTATTAATCGACCTCGAAGTTTGTAATAGCATGTAATCACAAATATTTACTTATAAAAGGAACATGTATATGTAGATACGCAATTTATCAAAATTCAGCGTATGTTCCTATGTATATATGAACTATAGTTTGCCCATTTGGTTTAAATTGTATAAGACTTGGATTTCACAAATTGTAATATTTTCATGTTTATAATTAGAAAAAAGTATAACTTTCGAAATCCAAATTACATGTTCAAACTAAATTTCAATTTCAAATCGATCTTTACCTAAACTAATAATTTCATATCATAATTTTAAGTTCACATCCAATGCCTACTATTATATATGTGAATAATTTTTTTGTCACAATTCTTCTCCTTAGGAATTGGAGCTAGTTTTTGAGGTGTGAGTTAGACCCGCCTAGACCTAAGTTAACATGGTATTAAAGCCAATCTCAATACTTCTATCGACCCGCAATATTATTAGATGAGAAGAAAAGTGTACTTATCACTCCATCATATTCATCGGTGATTTTGCATTTTCATTTATTTGCATCTCTAATGCTTTCTTTTATGTGGCCGGTCCTATTTTTTTTTATCTTTACCTAGAAGCTTTTTATATTTGTGTTTTTTTTTTGGTAATTCTAACCCATAGCTTTCTGATTGAATGAAGGAATATTTATTATCCGAACAACTCTTTCCTATTAGGTCAAACCAAATACATTTCTTAACTAAATCAAAGAAAGTTGGCACGAAACATAAAAGTCAGTTATAGACAACAATGTTACGTCTAAGATTTGAGTTTCTTTCTATTGGCTATCATTACAATGTGTCATAACACAATTCTCTATGGGACAGGCGGAGCCAAAATATTTAATTTACGAGATTATCACAATTACTTTTATTTATTAGATTCTGAATAAATTATTTATACATATTTATACATATAAAATTTGAGTTAAAACTACTGAGTTATGTTAAATTCGTAGCTTGTTGGATTCGCCCCGACTCCGGGACACCTAAATGTTGATAAAGTCTTTTTAATAGGATTAGTTGAGATCACCTTATGTTATTAAGTAATATGAATCTCCCTATATAATGTTTCAAAAATATTGTAAGTCACAAGTTCCTGTGTGCATCACAGCAGGGAAGTTCTAATTAAGGTGAAAGCTTTATTTATTACTCTCATCTTTATCTAATTGTGTTCTATATTGTTTGTGTTTGAGACGCTTACTCTTTCTGTCTCAATTTACGTGACACGATTGAAATTTCAAGATTCAAACTTATAAACTTTGATCAGGAATTCAATTAAGTTTTTTGAAATATAACTTATATATTTGAAAATTACAAAAAAAAAAGCGTATTATTATTCACAATAACTAACAACTTAAAATATTTAAAAGACGTGTGAAAAAATTCCGGTCAAAAAATAATTTTATTGACTCTCAAAACAATTAAGTAAATTAGGATAGAAAGAAAGTAAATATAAATAAAAAAGACAATAATTAAACAAGTAAGTCGTTGTAGTATAGTGGTAAGTATTCCCGCCTGTCACGCGGGTGACCCGGGTTCGATCCCCGGCAACGGCGTTATTTTATTTTTTCAAAAATAAAAATCAGCTTCCACTTTTAAATCTCACAAAACGAACCAAAATATCAAATTATAGTTTATTTTTCTTTTAGATCAATTGACTTGGTTTTTTTAATTTTCGATCCTAATGAATTAATCGCAATCGTCAAATTGTCAAAATAACGATAAATTTAACAAATTCATTTAGTAGTTTTTATGTATATTTTTTCTCAGTCAAACACATGTTAAAATATAGCTAAAATTTCAGGTATGTCCATCTGAACGCTAAAGTAGAAACATAAGAAGCGGATTAGTGAGTCTTTGAAAGACTATGTGTATTTGAAAGTTTGTAATAATATGTAATTAATCACAAATATTTATTTATAAAAGAACATGGAAACATGTGATTTATTAGTGTGGCGCTTTAAAACATTCTGATACTTTGTTTATGAAATATATTTTGCTTATTTGGTAAGATTGTATAAGATTTAGAGAGGTTCCGATAATCTTCACAAATCATCAAATCATTTATATTTATGAGAAAAAAAATACAATTTGAGAAATTCAAATTAGATATATAAATAAAAATTCAACTTCAAATCAACGTATTTTTATACCAATAAGTTTAAATCATGATTTGAGACATTTGACCCAGTCATCAAAATAAGAAGTATTTTATTTTTATTAGTAATCGGACTACATCGATGTCTGCTTAAATTTTTCGATAAATTTCATTTAGAAATATTTGAATTATGGCATATTCTAATTGAACACATGATAAAATATTTTTATTGATCAAATTTAATATAATTTTTGAAAAAAAAGGTTTTTGCATGTTTTCATGCGTTTAATACATAGAATAAGTTCTTAACTTCTTTTAATTATATACATCAATCTCAATTGAAACAAGCATGAGATTTTTTATGATTTATCAAGACTTATGTGTGTAGTTAAAAAAAGTGACATGTTTTAGATTGTGAATTTATCTATGTCAATGAACACTTGAGAAGACGTATAAAAAATAAAATTTTAATTCAACTTATCTAATAAAAATAATTTATTATTTTATTTAGATGCTCAATAGAAATGGAAGTATCTAAATAAAATTACTAGCAAATAAGATACTTTCGATGTTGTCTACTAAATATTTGTAATTTTTTTGAATTGCCCTGAAATGAACCGAAAAATATGTTGTTGCATTTACAGGTCAAGAATACAATGTTTAAAACAAATTATTTTGCTAATTATCTTTTATGTAGGTGGAGCAAATGAATAAAGGATAGAGGAAATTAAATATGTGAAGATCTTTGTATTGGTTGATTGATGTAACTAACAATATTTTAGAAATCTTTTATTTTGACCATTTGTAAACTTATGTGGGCTAACTCTTCTTTGTCAAATAATATTGTATATTTTGTTTTTATTTGTTAATATTTTGAATCATTTACAATCGTGATTTATATAATTTCAGTACATTATATATTATTATATGAGTAAATAATTAATTATAAATCATTTCCACTAGCCTATATAAACCGTTGAAATAGTATATATAACTGTTGCGATAGCATTTAAAAATCGTTGCAATAACTACAAAGAAAAACAATGCATAAATTGATATAGCAACAGTTATCAACCGTTCCATTTGAGTGGCACACCCGTTGCAATTGATATGTCTATTCCAATAGTTGCCCAACGGTTGCTATAGTATGATTGTGGCAAAGATTTTTCAATCGCCGCATAAACCGTTGCAATAGAGCTATTGCAATGCGATCAGATGTAACGGACCATTAGGTTGTTGAGGTAGAGCTATCGCTACAGTTTCCCTATTTATTGCACGGTTTTGGAAGCGTTGTCATAGATCAAATTTCTAATAGTGAGAAAGGCTGAGGAAAAATTTCTAGGTCAATCTTTTCAAAAAGTAGGATTTCAATCGTTTCATATTAAAGTTGTGATTTCATTTTTAAAGAAAATTAAAACTTGACTCATATGTTTAGATTTTGTATAAGAAAAAAACCATTATTTTCAATTTAAAAAAAAAGAAGACTTGTGTTCGACATGAAGGGATCGTTCATAAAATGTGAGAGAATTGTATTAAAAATAATCAATTACTATTATTGTTGATTTATTGGACTAGTGAATCTTTGAAAAATTATGTGTATTTCAAAGTTTGTCAAAATATAAAATCACAAATATTTATTTATTAAAAAAAATGAAGTTATGTGATTTAATAGTGTGGCACACTGACAGTTTAAGATATTTTGGTACTTTGTTTGTGAATTATATTTTGCTCATTTGATAAGATTCTATAAGAGTTTGAAAAGTTATGATAATTTTCGTAAATTATAAAAGAATTTATACTTGTAAAAAAAAACACAACTTGAGAATTTATAGTGTTTTACATATTCAAACAAAATTTAAATCAATATTATTCAATATCAATTATTTTAAATCATGATTTGAGACATTTTGACCCAGTCATCAAAACATGACAGGTGAATTAGAGTGTTAAAATTTAATTAGTGGTTAATGAATAACTAATTATTGAAGTTGACACAAAGAGAAAGAAAAAAGTGCGCATGCTATGATTGCATAATCACTACTAAAACTCCATCATCTTCAAATCATTACCAATCCACGCAATTGTTTTGTTCTATAATAAGAAGTAATTTTATTTATTATTAGTAGTCGGATTACATCAATATCTACTTAAATTTCTCCGTAAATTTCATTTAAAAATATTTGAATTACGACATATTCTAATTGAACATATAATAAAATGTTTTTAATATCATGTTTATTATAATTTTTGAAAAAAAAAAGGTCTTTGTGGATTTTCTCATATGTTTATTATGTAGAATAAGTACTTAACCTTTTTTAATTATATATATCAATCTCAATTTAAATAACTCTGAATTTTTTTTTATGATTTATCAAGACTGATGTGTATAGTTAAAAAAAGTGACACGTTTTAGATTATGAATTTATTTATGTCAATAAACATTTAAGAAGACGTATAAAAAATAAAAATTCAAGTCAACTTATTTAATAGAAATGTTTTATTATTTTATTCAGATACTCAATCGAAAATATAAATATCTAAATAAAATTACTAGTAAATAAGATAATGTCGATGTTGTCTACTAAATAATTGTAACTCTCTCACTCCATTTTATAATTAGTCTACCTCATTGTTTGAAATAAGATACCTTTCGATGTTCTCTAATCTATGTGCATAATTAGAGATATTAATTAATATAATAATATATTGGAAACTTGCATTAATATACTTAGGAAACCCATGATAAAGAAATGATGGTGATATAGATGATTATGGGTGAATGAAAGCGTATTCAGGATTTTAAGATGATGGGTGCTCTATTACGAAAAATGAATGGATATTAATTAACATAATAATATATTGGAAACTTGCATTAATATACTTAGGAAACCGATGATAAAGAAATGATGGTGATATAGATGATTATGGGTGAATGAAAGCGTATTCAGGATTTTAAGATGATAGATGCTCTATTACGAAAAATGAATCTAAGTATAAATTTGACGAATTTGATCTTTAGGTTCTTAACACAGAATCCATTAAGTTTTTAAAATTATAGGTCAAAAATATATAGTATTACTAGTTTTAAGTTTTAATTATTTAATATACACATTTGGTTTAATTATATAAAAATTTTACCGTGCTAAATTTTTTTAGGAATTTCCAATGTAACACACTTAAATTTTTTGAAAGATTGAAGCCAAAAATTAAAAGAAAAATTAATTAAAGCGCCAAAAGTATTACCGATAATCACGTCTTAAGATGTGTTACTCAGTTTTAGAAAGAAAACAAATAAGATAGATAGAAGATTTAAATTTCTAACCTCATTTAGAGAGGTGTGCCCAATCATCAGCACATTATATGTTACTTTGAACGTGGGTTCAACATATCTATACTTTAGTATTTTATTATAAAAAAATATATAACACTACTATATATAATCTAGAGAGAAGAGCATGAATTCACGTAACCCACTGAACCCCCTAGATACGTCCCTGATCTTATGTCCTAACTTTGTACATGAGCGTTGACATGAGATGTGTTAAGTCCTAACTAGAAGTAAAACAGAACAGTGTGAGAAGCTAAGAAGGATCATAAACTATTTGATATGGTTTTGCTACTTCGATCTTGAAAAATGGTAAATTCCATTTGTCCATATTATTAAAGGACATTTACATAAATCATACTAGTTTAGGAGTTAATTACTTAGATATACTTTAGTTTGCAATATTACAAAACTTACTAGATTTTGGTGTATCCAGATACATCAAGATACATGTATTTCGGCATACATGAGGTCAAAATTAGGTGTAATTTGTTCTAGATACACTGTATCCAAGTAATTCGCATGTATCTGGGATACATAACAAATCTCGCTAGCCTCCTTCGCCTCCCTCCCATCTCGCTCGCCACTCTCCTGTGTATTTGTTATTCCAGATACATGTGAATCACACCAGATACATACAGATACATGTATCTAGTGTGTATCTAGTGTGGTTTGCATGTAACTAGAATACATGATCACTATCTCCTTTCCATCTCACTCGCCTCTCTCTCTATTTTAATGTATTTAGTAGCAAAAATGCATGTATCTAGGTGTATTTTTCTCAATATAAAATTAAAACACTCTTAATTAGGTGGTAAAATACGTAATATTTTGAAAATATAGATAATAATAGTATATATTTCTATTCATAAAGCTACTGATGTTCCTTGAGAGGCTAGCAAAAGAGTTGAAAATTTGAATCATCAAAAATATGGCTTAAATTAGCCAGCTTATCTGCAAATTGATTGACCTTTCTAAAACAATGATTGATATTAAAACCATGTTCTCCAACAATGCTCTGAATATTATTTACATAATTAAGAATTTTTCATGGAATTGTTCACATGTTAACTTTAATCTACAAGGCGAATTCGAGATTTTTATTTAGGTGGTTTGATAAATAAAAATATAGTGCCTAAAATTTGAACTTAAAATTTTAAAGTAAATTTTAAATCTCTAAAATCACCTTGTCAATTTCTTGTCTTATATTTAAGAGAATCAAAATTTATATATAGATATAAAAAATAAAAATTATATACGATATATAATTATGCTCCTCAATGGAGACTCCATTGATAGTTGAATTATATGAGACCAAGTGCCTATAAATAGGAAACAAGTATTATCTAACAATCTAAGATCGAACATCGACCAAACTACAAGACATTCAAATTTCATCCTAGATACTTTTTGTCATTATTTTAAATTTAATTATGCTTTTTATAACCATATTATTATTATTCTAGGAAACTTTATATTGTAACGATCGTCAACACAAACACTATTAGTATAAAATAAAAATTAGGATGGATGAATTTCATAGCTAAATAGTTAGAGATATATCATCAACTAAGTAATTTAGCTATAGCTAAATAGTTAGAGATATATCATCAATTAAGTAATTTAGCTACAGATTAAGAACGAAGATCGTAATTTTTTGTTTTTTTAGTGGTGAGAGTTGTAATAGAATCACACACACACACGCTCTCTCCTTTACTTGTCTTAGATTATTTAGCATGCCTATTCTTTTACTTCATTTTACACTATTACATACTATCGGTGCCCCAAACAATTACTTTTTTTTTTTTTTTTTGGTTTTAAACCTAATGTTTGATATTTACATTGAGGTTTAATTAAATTTGAATTTGTGTCGAAAAGTTTCATATTAAAAGGTAAAACGCTTTCTAACAAAGACAATTTTGTACCAAAGATTATAATGAATAAGTATTTATTCCTCTTTAACCAAATGTCTAATATCCACATTGTACAGTGGGGCGTAAAAAATAGTAAAAATAATAATTATGAGGCCAACAGTTAGAACACACAACCTCAAGGAAATTTTGCAACCCCTTAACCTCTAGACTAAATCTTCAACTTGTATCAAGAGGTGTCAATACTTATAAATATATTTATTAAACCAAAATTTAACCTCTATATACAATGTAGTTTTGCGGCTAAGGGGTGTCGCTTGACACCCCTTCCTAAAGGGTGGTTCCGCCCCTTGCATTATAGTCTGATTAAATTTGAATTCGCGTAAAAAGTCTGACATTAAAAGATAAAACACTTCCTAACAAAAACGATTTCGCACCAACAAAGATTATGAGGGAATGATAAGTATTTATTTTTCTTCTACAATAACCAAATACCCCTCAACTAATTATACAATCACATCCTTGTATTGATGAAGACATTGATTAAATGATTGCATTTTGTAGCCAAAGATAACAAATGGAGGAAAATAATCCGGAGTTCATGGGGAGAAAGGAAGCAATGCATGTTCCTACAAAATACATGACAGGCACTAAACATTCCCCTTCTGCCTATTTAGCCCCATGTTGTCAGTCTTTGCCAGCCTGCCTATGTCAGTGCCAACCGACCTTTCACACATTTTTTTATTCTCCACTTACACCAATTTTGTCAAAAAAAAATTGTACTCTTTCATTTTTATTTATCCATTTTAAACTTTACATGAAAATCTTATCAAATTTCATGAAAAATTTAAGTTAGAAAAAGTAGATACATATGTTTTATATAGTATAACATCGATAGGATACAGAGTAGGACATGAATTATCATGTATGACGTATTAGTCTGTTTTTTCAATTTTATACAAATTTAAATGTCTACTTATGCATAACACAATCAAAATTGGAGGACATATAAGAACAAGCTAAAGAACATGTTTATATATAATATCATTTTAAATTTTTATCTTTAAATATGTGTCGGGACGTAAAATTTGATTAAATTTTAAAAATCTGATCTTCAAATATATTTTCAAAAAATTGGCTCTTCTTGGAATTTTGGGACTTTCCCTCACAAAATTTCACCATGAAAAATTTCATTTTTTTCGAAGTTAAACTTTGAAAAAAAATATGTTTGGCTATAAAATTTCAAAATTTCAGAATTTTCAAAAATTTTAAAAATCATTCATGGTCAAGCACAATTCCAATTTAAAATATGATTATAGATAAAAAAAAAATTTTACTAGGAGAGGAGTAGAGTTAGTCAAAAAATAGGTACGAATTGGTGTATTTTAAAAATCGAGATACTCCACGTAGCTTACCATTTGCCGCACTTTCACACCAAAAATCTTATATAGAAAAAAGTTTTCTCCTCCAACATTTGCCGTTTTCAAAACTCCATTGTTTCTCTTTCTAAAGCTTTCTCTCACCACCCAGGTAATTCATTTGTACTAATTTGTGCATCAATCAATTTTCTATGTATACGTATTAATTGTATTTGTATGTATATACAGTCATGGATCCAGGATTTAAACTTTATGCGTTCAATTTTTAAAGTTTTTAGCATTGAACTCGTTATATTTTTGAAGTTACGAGTTTGTAACTGCTTTTTATTGTAAATTTATGTTAAACGCTTTGAAATTAGTGTGTTCAGATGAACCTGTGCATCCGACCTTGGGGAGTATTTTGCTTTGTATTTTCCATTTTTAGGGTTTGTTTGTGTCTGATTTGATTGGATTGTTGCAGATCTAGATGATGTTGCTCTGATTTTGTTTTTTTTGTAGGTTATAATACAGAGAATTGAAGTGATGGGGAATAGAGTGGATCATGAGTATGATTACTTGTTTAAGATCGTGTTGATTGGGGATTCTGGAGTTGGAAAATCGAACATTTTGTCCAGGTTTACGCGAAATGAGTTCTGTTTGGAGTCAAAATCCACTATTGGAGTTGAGTTTGCCACTAGAACTCTTCAGGTCAGTACTAGTATCACTTTGTTCTAAGTTAAATTTGAAATTCGGTATTGTTTGAGCTCTTAATGTAGTAGTGATGTTGTATTAGTTCATACCGAAAATTGGGGGTAGGGGATTACAAGGTAGGGAATCGAATCCAACCTCACCAAAAAGTTGAAAGTTCAGGTAGCTATTAAGATTCCCTGAAAATTTATACTCCTGTTGTGAACTGCTTGGCACTTTTCTATCTCGAGATTTAAACCAACTGAAGATTTTGAACAATGTTTTAGAAATGTAATCTGTATCCTTTTTTGTATGAGGAGAATTGCAGAAATGTAATGTACTTTTCATGTAGTTTCTAGTTTCGGAAGATCTGATTTTTAATTTTTAAGAATAAATTTCTCTCGTTTTACCTCCATAATTAGTCAAATTGACTCTTCAGAAGAGTAAAGAAAATGGAGATGGAGGGAATAATACTATCATCTATAGCCTTGTGGAATGTTGATTATTTTATGTGATTTTGTCGAATTTGTTGTGGTTATGGATGAGAATTGTGTAGAGATTGGTGGAGAGGAAAAACCGGTGTTTTTTTAGCATCTCCGGTATTCAAGTTGCGGATTAAATGGATGACTAAAATTTTAGGTGGATCAGTTGATGATTGCCTTTTTTTTTTCCTCTGGTCTGATACTATTCTGGCTAAATGATCATTTTTTACTCTATAGTTTTAAGGACAAATCAATATATTCTAGCATAGACATTAGGTACTGTGAACTCATGAATCTGTTTTTTCCTCTTTTCGGTAGCCTACACATTCAGTTGTATTTTCAAGTATGAACAACATACTAGTGAATAGATGCAGCTGCTACCTAAGTTGCTCGGACTCGGGTGGGGGTGTCCAATACGGGTGTGGATCTAAAGGTCGGATTCTTCATGATCTAATTTTTAAGGTTCGGGGATATGGATCCATGTATGGATACGGGTACGGGGATTCGCCTAAAAATAATTTAAATATCTAAAAATAGAGTTATAAAACCTAAATTATGAGATATTATGTGGAGAACTTGAGGAGAATCTTGAAAGGAGATCAAAGGAAAAGGAGTGACATAGAAATTTCTATATAAAAAGTATTCTATTTCCTTCAATTTCACCTTAGTTTTTGTATTGATTACAGAAATCATTAAAATTGTCCAGACTTTCCCCATCGATTTTGGTCAAAGTACCCAAAATCGGTTGACTAAATCGGACACGGATCCCACACCCACACCCACGTCGTGTCGACATGGGTGCGGCACCAAAAGTGTAGAGTCCGAGCAACTTAGGCTGCAACATTCTGTTGATATATTCTTGTTAGGAATGAAGAAGCTCAATGATTGTCCTGTGTCATGTTAGCAATGATTTTTTTCAGTTTTGCTCTATCTGTACTTCAACTAATTTTTGCTTTTAAGAAACATTGTTGGTCTGCTTATTTTATGCCTCGAGGTTTTCTTACTATCCTGCTGTTGTTACTGCTTATATCTCCATAAATGTTGTGTTTTTGCTTTCTTTGAGCCGAGGGTCTATCGGAAACAATTTCTCTCTATACCTGCCAAGGTAGGGCCATAGGGGTAAGGTCTGCATATACCCTACCTTACCCATACCCCACTTATGGGATTATACTGAGTATGTTGTTGTTGGTCTGCTTATGACCTGGGATTTCTGCCTCTAACTGTTATGTGTGGCTTAATCTGATGGTGCTACTGTTTTTTGTTCTGTTGAAATGAAATTATTGGACGGCAGGTCTGGTTGTCTATCTGTAATTTGAATTTGAGTGTTTTAGTGGTGCTTATCGTGTCCTGTGGAAGAAAACCAAATGCTCTGAAATTCTTAACTTTTAAAACTCTTGCGCTTGACGAACCTGGCTTTGCTTTCTTCTAGCCACAAGATCCAATTCCGTTTGATAAATTTGCTTTTTTGTTTGTGGGTAAATGTGGCTGAAATAGAATTTAGTGTTCTGGTATCAACACTCATGGAGTAATTTATCTACTTCATGATACAGGTTGAGGGAAAGACAGTCAAGGCACAAATATGGGACACTGCAGGCCAAGAACGGTACCGAGCCATTACCAGTGCTTATTACAGAGGAGCTGTTGGTGCACTCCTTGTTTATGACATAACAAAGGGACAAACATTCGACAATGTTCAAAGGTGGCTCCGAGAATTGAGAGACCATGCAGATTCTAACATTGTCATTATGATGGCTGGAAACAAGTCTGACCTTAACCACCTTCGAGCAGTCTCCGAGCAGGATGGTCAAAACTTAGCTGAGAAGGAAGGACTGTCATTTCTTGAGACATCAGCATTGGAAGCAGTCAACGTAGATAAGGCTTTTCAGACTATACTGACTGAGATATACCATATCATAAGCAAGAAAGCGCTGGCTGCACAAGCAGCAGCCGCAACCACTACACTTCCCGGTCAGGGTACAACCATCAATGTTAATGACACCTCTGACAATGTGAAGAGAGGCTGCTGTTCTACCTGAGTTAAAAAGTTTCTACAAGGAAACGCGATTCGGTATATTTAAATTTTTTGGTTTATTTTACATTATTCTGAGCAAGAGATGTAGATTACTTTCTTGATTATACAAGAGAAAGGGCTTGTGAATGTTAATTGTCCTAGTGATTTAGGAAAGATCTATTCTTCATGTGATGTACTGTTTAACTATTTGTTTTAGCTTAAGAAGAGATTAGCTTATCTAATATCTTCCCAGATATACTTGCTATACATGAGATTCAATTACATTCTAGCATCTTCATCTGTATTATTTTGACTTATCTGGTGTACTTTTAAACCTTTTTATAATGACGTTGTTTGTTTCGATATCTTTTGTCTACTATAGCAAAATGGTGTTGTAGAAAACATATGATATAACATAATATGGAAAATTGATTTTATGGGAAATATGGTTATACTACTTTCTGTGGAAAAAAAAAAACTTTGATGCAAACATATAACCAAATCCACTAATAAACAATGATAGAGTTAGCAATCATTCACAATTTTTTTAGTTTTGTCTTGATGTGATATTGAAAAGTCATTCTTCCACGCTTTGATAGTTTTATTCATGTGGTTGTTTTCATTCTTTATAGTCGTTTTGACTTGCAAATAGTTTATTCGTTTTAATTCGTTTACCTTATCTTATTTTGATTTAATGTGAAATTTTAAAAAAATAAAAATTTATAAATTAAAATTTAAAATATATAGAGTGAATCAATATGTTTGTTAATTTTTGTAATTTTAAGTATAATATATGAAAATTTAAAATTTAAAAAATTATTATTATTTAAATAAAGTAAAAATATAAAATAAATAAATTAAAACGGACTAATCATTAAAAAAATATATCGCTTTCTCCGAGTGGGTTGCATGACGAAGCCATGACACGTGGGTCGGCCAACAGCTTGGTTAAAGCTAGCCGCTCAAAGTCGCCTCTGCTAATTAAAAGAATCTTTTCTGCCTTTTAAGTTTTTTTTTTTTTTTGTCTGTGTTCTATTGAAGTCGAATTAATTTGAATTTATATTATGTAAGACTCCATTCGAGGAAGTGTTCTCTAGCGAAGATTTTTTCAGATCGAAAATTTAAATTTGACACCTCTGATTAAAAAAATTAATTTCATCCACCTGACTATATCAACATATCCTTAATGATTTAAGTTTAAGATATTGTAGAGATTATATTGTAGAGATTGATATCTCAAGGATGATGATAAAGTAGAAGGTATTTAAAGGCCGCTATGTTAACTTAAAAATTAAAGTTGATTGGGTTGAGATTCTAACTTTTTACGTTATTAGATTCTAAATTAATAATTTAAACATATTAAATTAATTTCTTAAAATAAATAGATAATTTGAATTAAAATTTTGTATTCCATCGAACACATAAGGTACAAATTAGCTCCACACTTGAAATCTGAATACCACCCACAAATTGTAACACTATTTTTTGATACGTGTGAAAAGTTTTTTTAAAAAAAATATCTTTATTTCAAGTTAAACATCGTCGCATAAATAAAACAGAAGGAAATTTACTATATTCTCGATACAAACATGTATGGTATACATGATAGAATTCTAATAGTCTATCACAAGAAAAAAAAATCATATTGATGAAATCTAGGCTCAACTATAACATGGCAAAACAAGACAATTATCCCAACTGTAATGACCCAAATATTTAGGCCAAGTACATTTTCAATTTCTTTTTGCAATATGGATTTTGGCATTTTTTGTGAATCAGAAAATCATAGATAAGTCATATGGTTATATGAATAAGTAATTTTCTTACTTATTCTTTTAGTATTTATGTCAAGCTTCAATTCGGAGTAAGATGGACCATATTCTATATGAACAACATGAACATAATATGTACATTAAATCATATAATGTAATTCAACTTGAAAGCATGTGAAAGACTTTAACATTTTTAAGATATCTTATCTAAGCTTTTAAATTACATTAACATTATTCATGTAATCGTCTAATTTAGAGGAACTAGACATCTCATAATAGAGGGATATGTAGCATTCCAAATGCAGATATATGGACATCTCAAATGAAGCTAAGGCACATGAATATCTCAAATGAAGACATATAAGACCAAATATAATGACAAGATAGTTCAACTCAAAAAGAGTGACAACAAGTGTGTTTGGCATGAAAAATGTTTTTCAATTTTTTCATGTTTCGTTGGCTTAAATATTTTGTAAAATGTTTTCCAAATCAACTTATTTTCCTCATATGTAAGGAAAATGACATACCTCCGAAAAAAATAAGGAAATTTTTTTTCAAAACTCTTTTTAACCTCACACCTCAACTTTCAACCCTAACTCAAGTTTCGGGTACTGATTTTTTATACTAATATGGGATTCGACTCAGATTCTCTATTCGAAACCCAACTCTCGCATCCCAAGTCGGGTTGGTGTCAAATTTCAATTTGGGTGTCGAGTCTCGAGTTAGGATTCGAGGTCAGATCTCGGATCGGGTATTAGGATTTGGTCTCGAGTTAAGTGTTGGGGTAAGGTTACAAGTCGAGTGTGAGAGTCAGGTTTTAGATCAAGAGTCGAGGTCGAGTCCCATGTCAGGTGTTGGGTTCGGGTCCCGAATTGATCGTCAAGATTGAGTGTCGGGATCGAATTTTGATTCAAAAATTGGACCCCAGATCGGGTGTCGATGTCGAATCTCAGTTATAAGAAGTCGAGTCCCAAATCAAATGTCGAGGTTAGGTCATAGTTTGGAAGTCAAGTACTGGATCAGAAATTGGGGTCGAATCTCGAGTCGAGGTCTGGTATGGAAGTCAAGTCCAGTTCAGATGTTGGAATCAGGTCATGGCTCGAAAATCGGGGTGGAGTCCCGATTTAGAAGTCTAGTGTGGAGTTGGGAGTCAAGGTGGGGTCCTTAATTTGATGAAGAACGATCAAGAAATCCTTTCTTGAAATTCTTGGATTCGTTTCTTGAAAACCTTATTGTCAAGGGTTAAGACTTCTCTTAATGATCCATGAATAGATGAAGGAATTTGAGTTGGAAAGCTTAAAAATACATGGAGAAGGAGGATAAGAGGAGGAGATAAAACTACTTCTAAGGCTTGATAGAATGGCTAAAAGTGAGAAAAATCAAACTAAAATCGATTTAAAAGGTTTTCCATCGGCCCACATGCGTTTCTCAGGTGCGGATCCGTTGAATGCAGGCGAAATGCATGTCAAAATGGAATATCTCTTAATTTTTTCCGCATCTGCGTCCCACATGCATTTCACATGTACGAATTTGCTTAACGCAGGCAAAATGCATATCAAAACATAATATATGACAACTAAAATAATCATAACTTTTGACTAGGACCTCAGATTGATAAGAGGTCAGCGACATTGGAAAGGAGACTAAAAGACCTTTAATTTGATGGGTGGTGAGATACATAACTCTTCACATTATAAGAGATATACTCGTTTGAAGTAACTCAAGTAAAAACTTAAATCAGAACTCAATCGGTAAATAAGTTTTTAACTCAATTTTGTGCTAAAGGATTCATATAACCTTAATTCATCTTCAAAACACTTTTCACACTTAAAAATTAATCTTAATATCTATGCACAATTAGGAATCTAGAATGATTCAAATCTTTGCTTAAAATACTTTTGAATGTTACAGAATTAGATACATAAATTTAATTTTTTTCACGTATTTTTTGAAATATGTGCAAGGCATATGCACTTTAATATAATCATTCTATATGTGTGCATTTAAATTATTTTGCAAGGTATGTGCACCTAAACTACTAATTTGTTGATAGGTATTTCTTCGTAACTAAGACAAAACTATTTTGAATATTTTTTTTAAAAAAAAATGGATTATTCCTTCTTCTTTTTTATCAAGTCATGTTGGAAGCAAATTCTTCACTTTGATCACAACAATCAATTTTATCTATTTCAAAACTGTCATATAAATCAGTGGATGTTCCTGATGAATTTGTCTAAAAAAATATTGCTCAAAGGTTACGAATTAAGAATTTATGCATATGAGATGTTGCTATTTGTAATCATTTTTAAATTTTTAGGGTCTTGAAAAGTCACCTGGTAATTGAAATTGGTGTAATTACAAGGATAGTAATTATACAACTTGACAATTACAATGACCTGTTTATTTACCACAATGTAATTATAGTGTAATTACAAGTGTATTGTTTGGTTGCACAAGTGCAATCATAAGGTTATATTAAATTTTAAAAATTAAAATTTTATATTAGCCAAATAAGAGCCTTTATAAATGATATTTAAATTAAGTAATTAAGATGTATATTTTTTTGTAAATATATTAATTAATAAATATATGTTCTTAATTAATATTATAAAAATAGTTGATTTATATCTTTCAAATTACTATATTTTAATTAAATTAATCATAAAAAATAAAAGTACAAAGTTTCTATGAACACCATGAAATGCATGTTGGACAAAAATGTTAATATTATAAATATAAGGTCATAAAATTATTAAACTATTTGACTAATAGATAATCTATCAAGTCTAACTAAAAAATAAATGACTTGCAATGTGAAATATCAAGTCAATACTACTAAAACAAGTGAAAGCGAAAATATAACATAAGTTCTTTATTAAAAATAATTTTTTTTAACATAATACTCTTATGTCAAATTTCAACATAACGTATATAAATATGATTTAAAAGAAAAGGAAAGTGTAAGTCTATAGCCTTATTCAACAATAAATTCTACCTTAATTTTAAAATTAGAATACTAACAAAATTATGCTAATAAAAAAATAATAATAAATAAAATAAATAAATAACACAAAAAATTGAATGGAATCACATGAAAAAGAAACAGTTGAGAATGACAAGAAAATGAAATATAAAAAATAAAAATATATATTTTTAGAAAATATTAGAATAACAAAAAAAATTAAAATTAAAATAGAAATAAAAAATATAAATTTAAATAAAAGGTAGAAAAGAATTTTAAAAAATTTCATGTAATTATATGGTGTGTAATTACACCAAATCCTAACCCTCCCAAGGGAATTGAAGAGTGTAATTACTCCCCTTCAATTACACTCAATTTCTCTCTTGCCAGGTAATTACTTGGTCTACTAAACATATCAAAAAATATAATTACACCAAATCTCAATTTCATCGTGGCTTTCCAAACAAGTCCTTAGTGTGACAAATTTTTTCATATTAGAGACAAAAGTAAAGTGGTGCATTTAAAATGATTTTGTCAAGTATGTGCATTAAAATATATTTATTATGATAGATATTCCATCATAACTAAAAAGCCAAATTATCAAGTCATGCTGGAAGTAAATTATTCACCTCAATCATAATGATCAACTCTATCAATTTCACAATCACCATCTCTAAAATCAATGAATATTCCTGATGAAATACTGTTTGAGGTTATATATTAAGAATTTATGCATATGAGATGTTGATGTTTGTAATTATTTTTGGGGTTTTAGTTTGACAAATTTGCCCTCTATTTATTTTTTTACAAATTTTTTTTGTCACGCTATTATTGTTATCTTCAAATTTTCTGATGAATATTCCATTGTAATTGAGACTAAATTATTTGAACTTTGTTTAAAATGTCTTCTTTCTTTTTTTGACAAGTCATGTTGAAAGTAAATTCTTCATTTCAATTATAACAATCAACCCTATTGATTTCACAACCACTACAACTGAAATTAATGAACGCTCTTAATGAAATTGTCTACGAAAATATATTTTAGGCTACGAGTTAAGAATTTACGCATATGATGTTACAATAGATTTAACTTGGTTAAAGCATGGTACAACATAATAGTGATTAATGACTAAGTGAGTTGCTGGCTAATTATTTCTAAGGTGAATTAGGACATCTAAATATTAAATTAAGATAATGCTAAAATTAACTTCGATTAATGTTCTACTTAACTCATGTGATTCTAGGTAAGAGTTATAGTTATTATAAAATAAAAAAAAAGGGATTAAGCTTCCTTTAAGATTTGCTAAACTACGATCAACCGACCAAACTTACGCTAGTAAGAATATAGACTTAATTAGATGAAGAAAGTGTTTAAACTATTTCAATAAGTTCTAAAATAAAACTAGTTGTAAAATAAGTAATAATGTGTTGAACTACTTTGTAAATTAACTAAAGCAACACTTAAATTTTTTATAGAAGAAATCATTTCTTGTCGAAATCACGTCGTGGGTCTTGGCTTTGAAAAATTTAAACTTTAAAATTAAGGAAAAATTTCAGAAAAACACAATTACCTAATTTACATTATAAAATTATAGTCCAAAATTTATAGTGCAAATCTTTAGTCCAAAAATAATAGGTCTATCTATGTCTGCAAAAGGAACTTTTTCTTTTCAATTCTACAGATGCAAAAGTGAACAGTTACAAAAAGCGTGTATTCATACATAATGGTACTAAAAATCGTGATTTCTTTATCTCGAAATTCTAAATAGCAAAAATTAAATTTTTTACTATAAATTTGTGATTTGACAAAAAAAAATCAACAAAAATTACCTATTTTTACATAAATTGTTCAAGAAAAAAAGTAAGAAAATACATAAAAAAAACTCAATCTCAATTTAAACTTCACATGTGTAGTACATGTATAATGGTGTATAGTTCTATATAAACTTATATATAGAATGTGTAATAATATATACCAGAATAATAATAATAAGAATAACAAGAAAAAGAAAAAAGTGTGAAACTTTCATGGATGCCTCTTATATAATATTGACAATGGGCAAATAAATAAATAAATAAATAAAAATATATATATATACACATTCTCATACACTGAAGAAATATAATTATATAAATATACACACTTATACATTGATATACAAAAGTTGATTTTTGTCTCTTTCACAATTTAACTCGCAAAATTTCATCTGAAGAGGGTCTAATATATCAAATAGTGATCTCAAACTTTAGTACAGCTTCATCCAAACGGTTTCAGAAATTGAGAAAATGGAAGAAAAATCAAATGAAATAGAAGAGGGAGAAGAAGAAAAATCTACAAGTAAAATTGTCACGATCTGAAACTACCCCCTTGTCGTAACACGGTAATTAGAACCACAAGTGACTCCAAGCTAACCTTATGGTCGGACATGGCACTAAGAATCAAAAATAATAAGCAACATATAAAAATAACTGAGGGAAAATCGGAAGCTCACTGAAATATCTTTATTAGGACACACACACTAAGTGAGAAAATATCTGATAAATGCCCAAAAGTTGATACTACATCTAAATGTTTGAAAGCCTCTACTAATATAAGTTGCTAGGACAAGCCCCTAGTTAACTCCAACTGTCTGAAACTGAAATAAACTATATTGAAAGAAAGATAAAGGTCGTCTTCGAAGAATGATGACTCACCAATGTACTGTTGTGCTGATCATATATCTTACTAATCGCGGTCCGAATGTTGAACGTCTGAAACTATATTATAAAACAATATAGGCAGAAAATATGCAGTCAATACTTTGAATATGTAAGATAATGCATGATAACATAATAACTGAACGTGATGAATCTGTAAGATACGCTAATGCAATGACCAAGTAAAATATATAACATGAAGTTTAGATATACTGAACTGAAATACATAAGTACAAAGTCATGCGATAACTGAAAGTTTGACTCTGGGAGATACTAAAATTGACATAAACCATGTGAGCTACTACAAGGAGTTCGGTGTATTTTCCCTACACCGAAAAGAGGGTGTTCAATACTTGTCAAGATAAGAGACCTGACAACTATGCGGAGATACTAAACTGATATGTCAACTTGGGCTACGTCATGATGGCACGTAGCTCTGGGACTTAGAGATTGCTACTAAAAGTTCATAGATACTGACCAGAATCCTTCATCCCTAAACCAATTGGTGCTAAGTATACTCCCAACGGTAATATGCATTCCATTGTTACAGTAATAATTTGATAATATTGAAATACTGATAACTGATAATAACTAAGTAGCTCATGAATCATGATTTAAAACTAATAATATCTGAGTATAATTGAAAGACACTTTATCTGAAAGCATCTAAAATCATGAAACATGACAATATGAAAACATGCATTCTGAAATCATGATATTTTGAGTCATGAAAATACTTGTATACTTAGGATTCATGAGAGTATCATTTAAAACATGAAATTCATAATTAAAACATGCAATTAAAGACTAATCATGAAGAATAACTGAATTGCAATAAGAACCCACGAAAATCATAGAAGTCCTAGGTTTGGATAATTCATAAATCTTAAAATTTGAGGTTTCTTTGGGACTCAATGAATGAAGGGATATCTATTGATGAAATCCCATATACCTAGAATGAAGAACCCTAGCTTGAATTCCTTGAATGAAAACTTAAAGCTTGGAACCCTAGCTTGCTTGAGAGGAGACTTGAGAGAGGAAACTTAGTTTGGAAGGTTGAGTGTGAAAGTGAGGGTCTAAGATACTAAAAATCCCGTAATCCCACTTGAAATAGTCCAAAACAACGTAGTATAGAAAAATAAAGAGTGGGAAAAAATATTCCTGAATTAAAAACTCCGGGAGGCCATGTCACGACCCGAGCCTACACCCTGGACGTGGCCGGCACTCGAGAACCATTGCTGGTCCCCAAGCGAACCCTCATCCTGGCTGACTACAAGCGGAAGACTAACCCAAGCATCAAACTTAAAGAAAAAGTTTAATACAACTTACTGAATCTCAAAATTTTCTAAAAATACATTATGGAACATAAAGTTTTAGGTAAAACATATGTAATTGAAAACTCTCTAAAATTGTCTATCTATGAAGCCTCTACTATACAAAGATGAGTGTCGGGACAAGACCCACGACTACTCAAAATGCTACTAATACTAAAGACTCATAAACCTGGAGTCCTCCGGAAGCAAGGAGACCTCACTCGAAAGCTGACGAACGGATGGAGTGATCTCAACGAAACTCCTGTTGAGGATCCTAAGTAACCGTGTCTGCATCATGAAACGATGCAGGTCGAATGACATCAGTACATTGAATGCACTGGTATGTAAATTGGCTGAATATAACAACAGTAGAAAAAAGAGGCTCAAGGAAGTACCCACCTCAACTCAACTCAAAGCAAAACAACTCATAACTAACTCCAGTAAAAGTGATACTCAAAAGTAACTCAATATAAAGCTTTTAAAAATACAAAAGCAACCTCAAGAATATGCGTAAAATATCATAAAGTAAGTGTTTACTCATATTTGGGAGATTCTCTAATCGACAACCATCACTCTGAGCTAAATGATGATACATCGTCTCACCCACGCTGCCAGACTGTCCTATACCTTGCCGGAGTATAAGACATCCTCAACTAAGTGGATCCACTAAGCTATAGGGATTCATCTAAAAAGTATGATCCTGAACCCATGTTGGCAAGACATGGTTTATGGGGGCTGTGAGTTGTCTGAACTCTCCCCCATATCGGTGCTCAATACTACTCCCAAAATTATTGCTCATGCTCAATGTTTAAAAATATTCTCTTTTCTCAATTTGAGGTAATTACTCAAAAGATCCTCTTAAAAGAGGTAACCGCTCTGAAGTATCTTTGTACTCAATAAAACTCATCAAAAAAAACAAAGTTTCTCTTCTCAATTTCTTTAAAAAGTGAACTCTTTGGGAATTACATAGTTCCCTATACTCTTTCTCAAAGACTTATCTTTAAAACTTTTACTCAAGACTTCTGTGAAATTCTTACTCAAAGCTTCTTTTAAAACTCTTACTCAAAGCTTCTTTAAAACTCTTGTTCGAAACTTTGCTTTCTCAAAAAAAATCAGTTAAAGACAAAAAGGTTGACTCTAAAAGATTCTCAGACTTTACAATTCAAAACAGGGTCCATGCTGAAATATAGACATGAACAAATAAATTCAAGGATCTTAATAACAATATGGAAAAAACTCAATACTCAGATTTCATTAACTCAGAACTCATAGATACTACTCATCTAAATGATACTCAAATAATAGGGTTCATGATGAATTATAGGCATGAACAATTCATCTCAAGGATACTCAACAATGCATATACAACAACTCAAGAAAATTGGAATAGAACTCAACAATGAACTTATCTCAAGAATACTCAAAATCATGGAATAAACCCTAGATTACTTTTCTCTAAAATTCTGATATACATAGGGCGTGTGGACGAACTGGTCCAACACTATGATAGCCTTACATACCTGATTATGAAGCTATTAGACTAATAACTTTGATGGAGACTTGATTTTCCTTGAGTCCGAGGAAGAACATTAACTTTCTTGAAGGAAACCTTTGATCTTGGAATCTTGATGCTTGATCTTGAGAAAAGAAATTCCTTTATGAAGTTTTTAGTGTGGAAGAACTTGGGAAAATTTTGGGTGAAAAGATTCTCGTAGCATCTGGAATTTTTGGCATGAAAGGTTTAGGGTTCTTGATGGAGAAGAGAAACCCTGGGTGAGTAAGAGAAATTCTAGATACTGGAAGGTTTAGATTAATGACTTTGAGAGGAAAACTTGTTACTGGAATGATATACGTCGTTAAAACACTCAAAAACGACTTAGAATAGGGTTAAAAAGTTTAGGAAAGGACCAAAATAACCCTAGGACGTGTGTAGGAAATTTCTGAAAAGGATCAATCTACGGTTCGTCAAAAGTTCTACCATTCATAGGGTCAAACCGTAGTTCTATGACTGCCTGACATGGCTTCACTAAAACGACCATAACTTTTTACTCCAAGCTCGAAAAAAGGCAAACTTGGTGGCGTTGGAAAGAGGATTCATAGACCTTTAATTTGATAGGTCATGGAACATCTAATACTTTATGAGATGAGAGATATTGCCATTTGAAGTTGATCTATGAAAAATCCTTTCTCAAAACTTGATCGGTAAGGAAGCTTTCAACTCAACTTTATGCTAGGGGTTTCTTGTGACCTTAATTAGGTGTAAAAATGTTGAGGTATAGGTTTAGAAAGGGTGGAACAAGACTAAAATAATTCCTCTTAAAACTGATAGAAGTTATCTACGGAAGGCCATCTACGATCCGTACAAAAGTCTACGGACCGTAGACCCTATCGTAGAAAACATATTGAACTTCTGGGTCTCTGAAGTTGGAGTCTACGGATCCTTTCTACGGTCCGTAGACCCCTCTACGAGTCGTACTGAAGGGTCGTAGAAAGAATACTGAGGAATGGTTTCAGGACTTGACCTACGGATCAAGTCTACGAGTCGTACAAAGTTATACGGCCCGTATACATGGTCCGTAGAACTCAATACTCTTTACTGAATTCTGAACTTTGACTCTACGAGTCCATCTACGATCTGTGAATAGGTGTACGGGCCGTAGATGCCTTTCATGACACCAGTCTGAAGAAAATTTTTTAAGGTTTGATTTTTGTTGGAATTTTCGGGGTGTTACAGGGCATCTACGGAAGCCTCCTATGATTCGTAGATCACTCCACGGTCCGTGGAAGTGTCCGTAAATAGAAAGATTTCCTGGGTTCTGAGGGTCAACTCTATGGACCCTTCTATAGTCCGTAGATCACTCTACGATCTGTCAAAGCACATGTAGAAGCAGAGTTGAACAGAGTTGTTTAGGTTTAGATGTACAGATCAATCTACGGCCCTTAAAGGCTTTTATGACCCGTAAAAGTGTCTGTGAAAGCACATATTTCTGCAGACTAATTTTCATGAACTTTCTCAATTTGGTTTGGTCTTAAGAACTTTTGAGGTGTTACAAAAAGGGAAGCAATTGGAGATGCCCTTTCAATATAAAGTTTTAAGTAATTACTTAAAAATACACTTGACTTATATATATTGCCAAAATTGGTCAATATTTTTGAACTTTATCAAATATAATCACTAACCTCTCTTTTCCTTGCACACCCAAAACTCACTTTCCCTCTCCTAGCACATCTTCATTCTCTGACTTCCTTCTTCATCTTCCCTTCTCTTTAATTCACATATCCATCTCAAATTTAAGTAGTCTAATGTTCGTCACTTTCGAGATACTTGAGCTTGCCAGAATCTCTATAGAAGACACATTTTCATCGACAAACAATCACAAATCGAGTTTTAACAACAACAATAGTTTTCATATCTACCTCAAATTCAATTCCCCCATAGTTTTCCGTCTCCGAAATACTCCACGATTGCGCTTATAAGAAATTCCACCATCAGAGATCTACTTCCATCGGTAAACGATCAGTTGCCGAGTTTCAACAACAACAAGTGCAATAAGAGTTGAAATTTTTTCTTCGTGACGTAAAACCGGATAGTTATCTTAAACAAATCTGATGGAGAAACTCATTTTTTCTTAGGAAATTTATAGAAAACAAGTTATTCACGTATAAAATTAATTCGATGCTTGATGTGCGATTTAGAAACCTGCATAACTAATATATGTATAAAGTTATAAGAGAATCCATATATCGAATAGAAGATTACCATTACTTATACATGAATAATTACACTATATATAAAGTAATACATAGATTTCATCGTAACTAGTTTACTCTAACCAACTGTCAAACGATCGTCTTAATAATGCATAGTGGGGTTAGGGCGTACGAAATATTTTACTAGAAACCTAAGAAAAAGCAAATGGACTTTTTGGAAATGGCGCCGTCCTCCAGTGAGCAATGACCTCAAGTAGGGTTACACCCCCACATGATACATGACACATTTTTTAGCAAACAACGTTAGATTTAGCAATTATCAAGGAGGCCACCACACGAGCAAACATAATTCATCCCTCATTCTTGATTTACCCCTTTTCCTCAAATATCAAAATCTACAATCTTTTTTTTTTCTTGTAAAAATCGATTCTGGAAAGAAAAAACAAAAAAAAGGACACCCCTTTTCTTGGTTTTTCCCTTTCCCTTTTTGTTGTTTGGTTTGTTTTGGATTGTGGTGTTTTTCTTCTAGGGTTTGTTGTGGAGAAAGAAAACAAAAAGGGGTCTCAAGAAAATGGCACAAAATGAGCATCAGCAGCAGCAACATCAGCAGCAAGGGTTAATAGAGCCTGCTGCTCTTGATGATATTATCAATAGGCTTTTGGAGTTTAGGAATGCAAGAACTGTTAGGCAGGTTCAGATTTCTGAAGCTGAGATCCGTTCCCTTTGTAGTGCTTCAAGGGAAATCTTCCTTCAACAACCTAATCTCCTTGAACTTGAAGCACCCATCAAGATCTGTGGTAAAATCCTTGTTCCCCACCTTTTTTTTGACCACAAATAGTTTGATTTATGATCTTATCATGTTTTTAAGGCATAAAGAATAGATTTTTTTTTTGATATATTTTTGCAATCATCATTATACCTGTTGTTCTGTTGTTGGTGGGAGGAAGTGGCGGATCCAGGATTTTACGGCTATGGGTGCTCATGATTTTTACATAAACTTGTATCAACCAAAGAGCATAATTGCAAGCTAAAAGTTCCTCAAAAGAAAATGGGAGGAGGAGTTCTTTGGATTGGTTCAAGAAAAAAAAAAGGAGAGGCAATGTACCTTCACAATATGATAGTAATCAAAAAGGAAAACCAGGAGAAGGAGGGTATTTTTGCTTTTGAGTAGGAGAACTGAAATGAAGGCTCAATGTTTTGAAGCTAGTACAAATGATTTTTTCCCTTTTCTTTTCATTTTTTCCTAATTAGATTAATGAGAAGGAAAGAGTAAAAAAAAATTAAATGGAGAAGTCAGCAAAGAAAAGGAAGTAAAATGAGTAATATAAAACAAGTTGAAATTGAGATAGAAGAATGTTAGAAAGACAAAATAAGAGAGTAAAACATAAGAAAAAATAATTAGCTAAGTTTAAAAGAGTGCTTTGACGGAGGTTCGATCTCACATGCCTTCCCAAAATATGACTTAAAAGAGCTTTGATTTCTGCCTCTAAACCAGAGCACCAATCAGGCTTTTGTTTCATTGGTGCTCGCCGTTATTTATATAGCAATTTTGGTATTTTTCTACTTAAATATATATAGTTCGAGCAGAACGTGGGTCCGCCCCTGGTGGGAGGCGACAAGTATCTGTAGAATTAGTGGTGTGCGAAAGTTTGGTTCGCCCAGATACCTAGGTTATCAATAAAAAGTTGTCATAAAGATGACAACTTTTCTGGTAACTTTGGAAATTAATCTGATCCCTGAGTTAGGAAGGGATGGGTGGGTGAGGTTTTATGAGGTAGGTTAGATGTATATTTGTTTGGTTGAATTTTTATATGCCTCAATCTGTAATTAGTTGCGGTCAACTTTATGAATCCTCAGTATTTGTTTCCGTTGTTTGCTCAAGTTTCATTCCGGTACTCGTAAAAGACAAAGTAGGGCTTCTTTATATTCTCTACTGATTTGGAAGGAATAGGTCGGTTGGGTTTTATGAGGTAGGTAATATGTATATTTTTTTTTCCGTTGAATTTGTATATGCCTCAACTATAATTAGTTGCGGTCAGCTATATGAATCCTCAGTATTTGCTTCGCATTGTTTGCACACATTTCATTCCGGTAGTCACAAAGACAATTTAGGGTTTCTTTATATTTTCTACTGATTTGGAAAGGATGGGTGGGCGAGGTTTTATGAGGTAGGTAATATGTATATTTTGTTTCGTCAAATTTGTATATGCCTCAATTTGTAATTAGTTGTGGTCAGCTATATGAATCCTCAGAATTTGTTTCACGTTGTTTGCTCACGGTTCATTCCAGCACTCGTAAAAGACAAATTAAGGCTTCTTTATATTTTCCACTTAAATACAGATGTCTACTTGCTCTAGTTTATCAAATAGTAAAATGTTTTATGCAGCTTTTTATAGTTTGATTATGCACAGCTTGCTCACTCGTCTTATATAGCATGTATGAGGTAGGGTAACATGTAAAGTTGTTTGTTCTAATATATCCAATAACAACTACGGTTCAATCCCAAATTAGTTGGGGTTACCTATATGAATCCTCAATATCTATTCTGCTTCATTTGGATCCTTTTGATTCCATGATTGGTCTTTTAAGGCAAATTAGGGCTTCTCAATATTTTCTACTGAAATACAAATGTTTACTTGGTCTAGTTTATCTATGATGTTTTTTTGGAGCTTCTTTAACCTTGATTGTGAACTTGCCCACTCATTTACATTTCAGTTGATTGCATTATGTGCATTTGTGGCTTACATGTGGGTAGTTGGTTTCATATTTTGTTTCTTAATGTAAAATGTAGAATGTTGATATTAGGGTGAGGAGTTGAATATCATATGTGCTTTGTCTCTGTTCCAGCGTGGTACTGCACTTCTACTAATAAAATTTACCATTATTCATTTTAAAAAAAATGATAAACCGGTATGGTTCTTTCAATGTTCGGGTTTTAAAATCGCTGTACTGGTTATATTTTGACATTACGGCTACTAAAATTTTGGAAAGTGAAGGAGGCAATAAATTCTTTCATTGTCATCGTAATTGTCTTGTCTATCTTGAAAACAGTGGAACTTCAATGGTGTACATGATATCTTTATTTTATCTGCCTTATATAGTCATTGCGATGTACTGTGCTTCATTTGAAATATTGTATCGTCAATGATTATGTTATATCACGAAGTCAGTTTATTTTATGATAGGTTGCTTTCCCTCATTAATAACATTTTACTTTCATCGTTTTGTATTTTGGTTCTTTTTGTTGTTTCATTCTTAGCCAGTGCATGGGATTATTCATATTAAAACAGTATTGGACTGATAAATTTGTCTTGTTTCCCCTCTCTTTGTTTTTTTGTCTGGATTCTAGGTGACATTCATGGCCAGTATGGTGATCTTTTGAGGCTTTTTGAATATGGGGGATTTCCTCCTGAGGCTAATTATTTGTTTTTAGGGGACTATGTGGACCGTGGTAAACAGAGTTTGGAAACAATATGCCTTCTGCTTGCATACAAAATTAAATATCCTGAAAACTTCTTTCTGTTGAGAGGAAATCACGAATGTGCTTCTATTAATCGGATTTATGGTTTCTATGATGAATGTAAGCGCCGATTCAACGTGAAGCTATGGAAATGCTTCACAGAATGTTTCAATTGTCTTCCCGTTGCTGCTCTCATAGATGAGAAAATACTGTGCATGCATGGTGGTCTTTCTCCAGATCTAACAAACTTAGATCAGATAAGAAATTTACCTCGTCCAACTGATGTTCCAGATTCTGGTTTGCTGTGTGATTTACTTTGGTCAGATCCTAGCCGGGAAGTTAAAGGTTGGGGAATGAATGATAGGGGAGTTTCATATACTTTTGGTCCTGATAAGGTTGCAGAATTCTTGATGCAACACGATATGGATCTTGTTTGTCGTGCCCACCAGGTATTTATACAATTTTGCTTCTTTTTTGTGTTCCCTTTATTTTTTCCATATTGACCAGAATATTCTCAACCTAGGTTGTTGAAGATGGTTATGAATTTTTTGCTGAAAGGCAGCTAGTGACAATATTTTCGGCCCCAAACTACTGTGGTGAATTTGATAATGCTGGTGCAATGATGAGTGTTGATGAAAGTTTAATGTGCTCGTTCCAGATACTGAAGCCAATAGATAGAAAATCTCGGTATTTATGAGGCAAAATTCGATAGCTTATATCTATGCGCTCGCAGAGCACCTAAGGTTAGTAGCTTGATGCAATCTTATTTCCCATTATATGCGCAACACTTATGCTGTTTCCATGATAGACTGAGCAGCCTGTCTTAGAAATGTCTCATTTTTTGTCATCGGTTAATTTCATGATATTGAAGTGAAAGTGTCTTTGGCTTGTCATTTTCCTAATAAGGTAAGATTTTAAACAGTATCAAACTGATACTGTGAAAATACTGAGTTAATGCTGGCTTGATTACATTAAAATCCTAAGCAGTCTAGCTTGCACATTTTATCTGAATTCATAACAACGTTTCCATCTTTCCAATACTTCAAGTAATGCAAACAGCTATATTTCAGACCTGCTCCTTTTTGCTTTCAATACACCTCTTATTTCTTTCTTTCCATATTGTCCAAACTATGCTAAGAGGAATAACTCTTCAGATCTTCTTTAGGGATGCTTCTGCGGGCTATGAACTTGCCATATAGTCCAATGGATGCCGCAGTTAACTATGAACATGGTCTACACTTGCCAAGTAAATTCACAATGCACAGAAATATGATCCATAGATTCACAAGATCTCTCACACAAGTAGCATCTGCTGCACTTTATCCAACCCCTTCTCATCAAGTTTTCTTGAGTTAGACATGCTTCATGAGATACTAGTCAACCAGAAAATGGAACTTTTGTTGGCACTGTAGTCGTACATCCAAGGCCACTTTTGTGATTGCACTGGCTGAATAGCATTGATTTTCTAAAAAATGAGCTGACAATAAAAGAACTTTTACTAGCTTTCCAGAGTAGGCCATCTTCTTTTTTTGGCAACAACACTACTGATTGCATCTTCTGAATGAATAAGTTCAACTTCCTGCATTTTCCTGTCAGATTCCTTCTAACTGGATGTCTATATCAGTAAAAATATCAGCTAAGAGGACTTCAGGATTATACGCCAGTCTGTACAGATCGGGAAATTGATTATTCAGCCAACCAAACCCATTGCAATTATCTTCCCAAAGTCTGATTGTCTCATTACCTACCCTCAAGACAATATACTTGTTGAATTCCTCCCAGATCTGTCTCCAAATAGCCACTCCATATGGAGTCTTCACTGCTTTAGGTTCCCAGAAACCCTCTCTTCCATAAATCACCTCTACCACTGCTTTCCAGATAACTTTTTCCCATCATTTAACCTCCATAGCTATTTACATAGCAAGCTCTGAGTGCAATCTCCATCCTTCTGATTTTTGTCTCAATGGTCCACTTTACTAGATGAAATTTCCTTGTTTCTGGATGATTACCTTCTCATAGGAAGTGCCTTTGAGTTTTTATGTATTTTCTTCTCCACACTAGCTGGCGTAGGGATTAGAGACATTAGATAGGTTGGGATGCCATCAAGAATACTATATAGTAATGTCAAAATATAATCACTTTAAAGGTGTAAGTGCTGTACATTACTTTTTCATGCTCCCATTCTGCCTGGTTTACTTTGGTCATTTAGTCTATCCCACTAGGGCTGAATAATTTTGTTCATTTGAAAAGATACAATCTTTAAAGTTGAGCAAACATTTAATAATATTGCTTTACGTTATTTTGAATTTTGTTTATCGTTCTACCCTTTTCATGTCTTTCAAAAATTATTTTAACACATAAACAGGGCTAAACACAAAATTGATTCAAACATTACCAATCAAGGTAGGTCCCTTAATATGGCACAGAAGTACTTCTCCATCAAGACCGATAAAAGGTCACTAGATGGTTCACTTCTAGATTGATTTCCCTTCTCACTTATTCCGAAATTCCCACCTTTTCTCTCCCATGATTCCATAACTAAGCTTCAGGAAAAGAGTATGGTGTTATGTGGTTCAGCTACTTTTTATCCTGTTCTCAAGTTCAATATGTTCCAAAGAAAAATGGTGGGGTAAATAAAGTTTATTGCAATTATATTTGACATGACCATTTGGTTGATACTACTTTAATGTGTATTCTGATAAAAAATGATGATCTTAACTGTTAAATTACTAAGATGCTCTATGAGACAGAAGATTCATTTAGGATATGTGATATGAACAATCAATTTTTACTACCTCTTTTCCTATTAGCGTACGAAGTTAAACAATGACCACAAAATACAAATTCATTTATTGCTGGTTTTTACCTGTTTACTTAGTTGATTTTCTCATTTAATCTATTTTTGTTTGATTTATTTTCCACTTCCTTTTTGGTTTTGGGGGATAGAGCATGACTAAAACCCTGATATATGGTTTATTATGAAATGCTCCATCACTTGGAAGATCCTTTTGCTGCCTAACCTGTTGATTTGAGAGTTTATATGTGAGAAATTGTTGCCAGAGAATCCAACTATGACATGATTTAATTTCTAAATCAGCCTTATGTTATATTTTTCTTTTACTTCCATGCTTGCGAAGAAGTCATTTGCAGTGGCATCTGACAGTTTTTGTAACTTAAAGAAAATTGAAGAATAATAATGTGACTTTTCAAAGAAAGCAAATGAAGTTGGAAGGAAGATAAAGGTAGATAATAGTCCTTGGTGCTTGTTTTAAAAGCACACATTATCTTGTGTTTAGATTCTTTGAAGAAAGATAAGCAATGATGTTATTTTGTATTCTGTCCTTAATATGTAATTTGGTCATTGGCCAATTTTAAATATGTTTAAAGCTTTTCTTCCTTATCCTTCTATTCTTTCCCTAAAATTGAACAAAATAACCAAACTTCTATTTCTCCTACTTCTCCTATCCCTCTGTTGCTCTATCTTTCTCCAATCTAATGGAATGTTAGAGCCTCTCTGTTAGTGAAAAGGAACTTCCATGTCCTTTTCCAGTTGTATCTTCATTAGTGAATTTGCTTAGAAACAGAACACTATATTCCCATAAGGAGCAAAACATTCACTTCCATATAGCATTGTTGGTCTTATAACTGGGGATGTCTTGTACTTTAATGGCTCAACATTCACTTCCATATAACATTGTTGGTCTTATAAGTTATAACTATTCTATAGAACTTACCTTTCACTTCGCTACACATTGTTCTATCACATAACACTGGTAGCACTTCTCCATTTCAACCATTTGATTTTGATTCTGTGTAGCATCTTTTTATTCTTTTCTCTGGAACAAAAAACATATAATCCTGACGCTGTACTCGCGTTGGAAATGATGCACCATGACTAATAACTGCTGCTAGAATTTTATCCTTTGAAACTCATTGATAACTGTACATCAAAATAAAGTCTCTTGCATCACACTTCAAAATGAATATATTCTCGGTCCTTGAAATGAGCTATGGTGTTGTGAATCTTGGAGATATTATCAACATATTTGAGGGTTAGAAGGCTTTGTCAGTTAACGCGGAGAGCAGCGACACCCAAAATGGTTGTCTGTGAGATGAATGGTACCGAAACAATCATGGAAGATATAAGAAATGCATGAACAATCGTTAGAAGGTAGCAATGCTTGAACGGTTGCGAGAAAGAGGAGTGACATTGATGATTAGAGAGGGGTGACACCAGACGCCAAAAGAAAGAAAAGTAGAAAATATTGGTTGAGAGGGCAACCAACTTTGTTCTTGCAAGGGGCATAAGGCTACTCAAAAGTAGAAAATATTGGTTGAGAGGGCAACCAGCTTTGTTCTTGCAAGGGGCATAAGGCTACTCACTAGAAGTAGTAACTATTTGAGTTCGACGAAGATTATAGAGATTCTGATACCATATAAGGAATTAGAAGAGAACTTCTTCCTGACTTGATTAACTCACAATGTACAAGATTGCGTCCTTATAGAGGAAGTTTTAGGTGATGTATGATATGGTGGGCAATCATTTTGTCTACAAATAAGCTAAGTAAATATTTTATAATTAAATGCATAATATCCTAAGATATGGTATAGAGTTACTCTATATGGTTTTCCTTATTCAAGTGTAATGAATCTAGACACGTATTTTGTTATATTGGTGGTATGGTAAGAAAATGTACTTTGTGCTTAACTCAATGTCAAAAGGTAGTTCATGAAGTTGGGTTTTTTTAAAGATCAAATGAGTAGAGATACTAAGTAGCAGTTCATGAGACATTCTTACCATCCCTATCCATGCCCAATGTTGGAACATTTTGTGCGTGGACAACATAACGTGACAGTCAACATTAGGTAAACTAAGAATAGGAATGATTCTACTCTGTTACCATGTTTAAAAAATGAATATTGGCGAAGCTAGCTCATGGAGTGTGGATTATCTAAACACCAAATAAGGAGACAACTTCTTCTCTCCATCAATATGGGATTATTTAACACCCTCACGTGCCTACCATGTTCAAGAATAGTTGCCGTAGTTGTCCAATAACATGACAATGAATGATAGGTGACTATTATTTTACCTAGCAGCTCCGCACAAAAAGCATCTAGAACATTGTTGGAATCCCCTTTTTGAAGTTTATCCTGTGTGAGGCAAGCATTTCTTGCTACTAGCCAAGAAGAGCATACAACCCTAAAAGGAGTCTTCATCTTCCAAATGGATCTCCATGGCCACTGATTAGTTGACTGTCTGTGCCTAACTAGAATGTTATAAGCTGAGTTTACAGAATAAGTTCCTTTACTGATGGGCTTCCATATAAGTGAATCGTCAGTCTTTGAACCCTTGGGTTGATTCTAAGGTCTTGAAAAATTCAACAACTTTTTCCAGCTCCCAATCATGCAGTAGTCTTCTAAAAGTAATATTCCATCCATGTACTCCTTTTGCTGATTCCAGATTAATATCTGGGATAGTGGCAATGCTAAAGAATTTAGGGAAGAGTTCCTTTAGAGGTCCATGCCCAAGCCAATTATCACACCCAAAAAGAATTTTCCTTCCATTGCCCATTCTTAAATTAATTTTTCCAGCCATCAAAGACCAGAGGGATCTGATTGCTTTCCAGACTCCTACACCATCGGGCCTCACAACCACCTTTGAACAACACTGATCATCTTGACCATACTTGTCATGAATGACTCCATAAAGCATATGTTTCAAGATTATACAAGGGAAACCCGCAGCCGCTACCCTTTGGGTGCGCACAGGGTAAAACCCTCGCTCCTATGCAATAGCTCGCAAACCACGCAGGAGAGGTAACCTGCACTAGGCAAGCCAAAGATTATACCTCCATAACCACTTCATTAGTAAACTTTGGTTGTGAGCATTTAGTTTCCTGATGCCAAGGCCACTATCTTTTTTGTATTTGATAAGAACATCCCAATTAACCAGGTGGAATGCTCTTTTTTTCGTTGTTGCCTTGCCATGTGAAACTCCTCGTGATCTTTTCTATTCTTTTCCTTACCTTGCTAGGTAAAGGAAAAAGAGACATGACATAAGTAGGAAGGGCATCCAAAACACTATTGACTAGTATGACCCTACCACCTAGAGATAAGTATTGTCATCTAAGAGACTAAGGCATATGAGCCATATAGGAAAAAATAAACTAAGACCATATAAGAAGACAACAACACATTCCCTTAACCAATGTAGGAGGAACCTAGGGAGTCCTGAAACATCTAAATACCGAAGGTTTTTGTAATAGTTGAAACTTTATTCACATAAAAGAACAACAAAATGTAACCACAAAGCTGCAACATGGTACTAGCTTAAAACATTGGGAAAGTCTTTGTAATTAGTCCCAATTTTCGGTTTAAATAGTCTTCTTATTTATTGACCACTGTTGGCATCAAATATGGGGTGCTTCATTATACTGAGATATAATGATTCTCCTTTTTTCTAAATTGTCTGTCTGTAGTTCTATCATCTGTTTAAGCAGTCCCATAATGTTTTCAGTTTTCAAGTGTTTTGTGAAGTTGACTTCCGAAGGCAACAAAGGTCGTCTCTTTTTCCTTTTTTCTTTCTTTTGTTCAGATTTGCCCTTTTCGACCTTTGCCTTTCTCTGGTGAAATTATTGAGCTCAGCCCCGTGAACTAGCAGCATCCAGCAGTTTAAATACTTCTGGTAGGCGGTAGCACCATTACCAGTTATTTGTACTACAGTGGGTCGATCTCCAATTTTCGCATAATTTTGAATTATCTTATTTAACATTTGATATCGTCTTCTTAATGTTAGTGTATTTTGCTTTTGCTGTTCAAGTTATTCCCAATCTGTAAGCTTTCTTTCCTCTTTTTTGATAGTTGGGAAATCATCAGAAGCCAATGGCGCCTGGTTCGAAACTAGGTGGATAATTGACCTGTCCCTCTATCCCTCTCAAACTAAAATACCAGATTTTTTACTCTACGTCGGAGTTTGAACTCGTGAATGTGTGTAACTCGCACATTATACGTTGCGCTCTTACCACTAGACCAAAGCCTTGGGGGCAATTTATTTGACTGACTTTTCTTTTTGCAAGGATGCGGATCATGTTCTATTTGATGAATACGGGTGCAGATGAAGATCTTACTACCAGCAAAAATCTTATGCTTCCAACATTTCTTGTTTCTTTATGGGCTGAATAGTGGACCTGAAAAACATTATGGAATTGACCATAGTAGACATGTATGTTGGGGTCGGGGGTGGTATTTAGGGAAAAGTTATCTGAAAAGCTATGTTTCTGCAATCAGTTATGCTAAAACTTCAGCTTTTGCATCGTTATGCATGATGCATCTTGAACAGATGTTTGTTTTTCTTTAGTTAACCTTTAAGAACTTTATCTTATATGCAGAAATTCTTATGGATGGCAAAGAGCAGTTGAAGATGCAGACAACTTCTGGGATGTACATCGTATGAGTATGTTTTAGAACGGAGAGGAGCTAGTGGTTGGTTAAAAAAGCCTTCTCTTCTGAGCTTAAAAAATCGAGGACTTAACTGTAGTTTCGAGGTGGTCCCAAGGCCACATACTCTTTTCTTTTTAAACCTGTCTTTTCTTATTTGACTTGATTTCATGCAATTTATGAATTAAAACCGTCTAAATCGGTATGTAAATTGCGGTGCAGATATTTAGATTGTTGATACTAAAAATTTGCTCTGTTGCAGCAACTTCCTTAATTGGATGGTAGTTTCTCTGTGAGTCTTAATGGTTTGCTACTGGTTCTTGATGACTATCTGGTGTTGAAGATTTTTAGATTCGTTCTGCAGTTGGGGATGTAGTAATTCGGTATATGTATTGGTGGGAGGTAGCAGTAGCACATATAGTCGAGGTATATGTATTGGTGGGACGTAGCAGTAGCACATATAGTCGAGGTGTGTATAAGATAGTTTAGACACTACTGATAACAAAAGAGAGATGTACAGTATGATTGGGAGCTTTCATCCCATCAAGCTCTTTGGGGTGACCGCCTATCGATTTGAATTTCCCTTCTGATGGAGATGGTGAGAGTGACCTCGGACTACTTAGAGACCAGGAGACGGTGAGAGTGACCTCGGACTACTTAGAGACCGGGAGACGGTGAGAGTGACCTCGGACTACTTAGAGACTAGGAATTGTGTATTTGAACTAGCTTGTGCACACGGGAATTATTTTAAAGTTTAGGTGTATGAGAAGAAATTATCCAACTCCTTACGTATATGTGGGGGAGTTGCATTCTTTTTTTTCACGGTTTTCATCCACTTCATTGATAATTTGGACAATATTGTGGTTTTGTGAAATTGTTGAGTAAATATTTCATTGGGATGGACGGTTTGTACCTTACTATTTAATGGGATATTATGCACAAATAATCGATATCTTGTTCAAAAGACCTTTTAGTCCTCACTTCGATACTCCCTCTATCCAACAATACTTGTCCACTATTGACTTTGCACACTTCTTAAAAAATTATAAATAGAAGGATAATTTTACTATATCACCCTTTGAAAATAATAAATACAATGTAATAGGGAAATGATTATAATTAATGATAAGGGTAAATTAGGAACTAAGTGTAAAATTATCCATTGATTTCAAAAAGTGGACAAGTATTGTTGGACATTCCAAAATAGTATAGTGGACAATTATTGTTGAACGGAGAGAATATCTTTTTCACGCTATCGTAGCCCTTTTCCTAGCTTTAGAGCCACAAATATGTACCGACATTAGTTGTGGTGGGATGGTTTTAGATTTCTCATTCTTAATCAAATATGTTTGGGTCTTTGAAAATGGAATTTTTTTTTACACAGATATACAAGTTTGTGTAAAAGACTAAAATCAATTATATCCCTGTCCGACTCAATAAAATCACCAAACATCATTGCTTTTGATGGACAAATTGAGTGAACCCGTCGTTCCTATTTATATGTCGTTTTTACTAAATATAGATATTCCTTAATATTTATAATTTTACAAACCCAATACATGAATAACAATATTTTTCCTATTCTACTCTTGAATGTTATTAGTTTTGAAAGTATGAATTTGACTAACATAAGAAAATTAAATGATTAATTTATGTTCATTGGTCAATTTAATTAATCAAAATAAATAAATTAATTTATGTTCATTTATTGAAAAATTTAATTTCGAGAGAACACTAAATAAGAATATAATAGTAAATTTACCTAATTTCTAAAGGAACATGAAATTTAAAACGGTCACATATAAATAAGAACAGAGGGAGTACCATTTTACCTCGAATACATTTGACTTTTCTGAGCTGAGGTAATTACTGCCATATGAAAAAAACAAAAATTAGACATTTCATTAGATGTTCCATGACATTGATAATGATACCAAAAAAAAAAGAGAGAGTTGGGATCCTATTGATTTTTTTTTTCAAAAAATGTGTTTAAAAAAAAGAGAAATAATATATTTATTTGAAAAATAATGATATTTTTGGATCAAACTATTGACTGTAAAAATATTTTTAGATGAAACTATTAACTGAATACATTTTTATTCAATTTCGCATAGTTCAAAAAATATTTTTAATTCTTTTCATATTTTAATAAAGGGTAACTTACAAAAATCCACTAGTTTAGGAGCTACTCCCTCTGTCCAACAATACTCGTCCACTATTGACTTTGCACACTTTTTAAGAAACTATAAATAGAAAGATAATTTTAATATATCACCCTTTGAATATAATAAACACAATGTCTTGAAAAATGTAATAAGGAAAAGACCATGATTAATGATAAGGGTAAATTAGAAACTAAGTGTAAAAATATCCATTGATTTCATAAAGTGGACAACTATTGTTGGACATTCCAAAATAGAATAGCGGATAACTATTATTGGATGGAGGGAGTAATTACTTAGATATACGCTAGTGTGCAAGGTTACGAATCTTAACTGATTTTCATGCGTCTAGATACGCAGATTCATATATCTCGGAATACATGCGGTCAAAATTAGGTATAATTTGTTCTAGATACACTGTATCTAAGTGAATTCACATGTATCTAAGACATATAGACAAATCTTGCTCGCCTCCATTCTATTCTCGCTCACCTCTCTCTATTTCATTGTATTTGGTAGAAAAAAAACCACATGTATCTAAGTGTATCTAAATTGAAATTATTAATTAATGAGATAAAATATAATTATTTCAAACTATAGAAAAAATTAATAAATATGATGAAAATATTTGTGTAATTTCTTTTAATTAAATTAAAATAAAATATTTGTGTAATTTAAGTAGTTTGAAGAGGTATAAAAGATGTCCTCTTAAAATAGGTTATTTGTGCACTTGTTCTACTTTTCTCTGTTTCCATCAACAACGTAGCTTCTCCTTCCTCAAACATGTTTTTCCACATAGTATTGGAGAGGAATATGCAGCTTCATCCTCGTCACTTTGGTCGTGATCTTCGTGAAAAACTTGTATCAAAACTAATGAAAGATGTTGAAGGGACTTGCAGGTTTAGTTCAGAAACCCTAATTCATATCTAATTTTCGTTTTTTTTTGGTATTTAATGTTGTTAAAATTTCGATTGTGGGGGTTTTTTCAGTGGTAGACATGGTTTTATAGTGGCGATTACTGGGATTGAAAGTGTTGGAAAAGGATTAATTCGTGATGGAACGGGTTTTGTTACTTTCCCAGTGAAGTATCAATGTGTTGTGTTTCGACCCTTTAAAGGTGAGATTTTGGAAGCTGTTGTCACCATGGTTAACAAGGTAAGTTTTTTTTTTCTCCTTAATTGCATTACTTGAAGTAATTACACAGAATTCAACCGAATTTCGCTAATTAAGTTGTTGAATATCTCGAAAATTCTGTATCCAAATCTCTTTACAGTGGTTGGAGGTGGATTAGCAGCAGGCAACCAAGCAATCTTTGGAAAAACTAACTTTAAATTCGCCTCCAAGGAAAATTACTTTTTCCTCTTTGTAGAAAATTTGGCTTCTAAAAATGGTTTTGATAAGAAACAGGTGGTCAACAAACCTGCTAATTTAGATGAAACTATATGTAAGAAAGGGGAGAATTTAGAGAATAAGAGAGATCGAGAAGGAAAGAAAGAGCAAGGAAGATTCAATGGGTTCGAGTAGAGGGGAATTGATGTAGAAGAATTGAATAGTTGAGTCCAACTAGTTTGAGATTGATTGATAGGTATATAGACTTTTTTATGAATGATTGATTGATAGGTTGATGTATAGATACTTTATAATAGAAGTAACCAATGAACTGATCTAAGAGAACACAAGGTTTCTAGGAAAATAAGAACTGCATTGCCTACCAAACATAGTATTTTCAAGCTATGTTGCTCGGACTCTTTAATAATGTCGATGGGTGCATGTCGGATCCTCCAAAAATAGTGTATTTTCGAAAGATCCAACACGGGTGCGGCAACATTTTGGAGAGTCCAAGCAACTTGGTTTTCAAGCCATAGAGCTGGTTTTTTTTTTTTTGGGATACCAGTATCTATTGTAAAATCCACAAAGAATCTGCTGCAACTGGTTCCCTGTCTCGGTTACAGTGCCAAGTATAATAGGTGTGGGTCGTGGTTTTGATTTCAAGAATCGTGTGACCAAAACTTGCTTTGCGATAAGCTGAGTAGCTCGGCTGTAGTTCTGAAAAACTGCAAACTGAGACTACTAGCAAAACATATCCAGAAAGTTAATGTTAAATAGTCTTTCTCCAAAAAAAATATGAAGAGGAGATGTACTTAGATGCCTTGAAAGGTACATGATACCTATGCATGTATGGCTTTAATGGAGTATTTTCACCTTATCAATATCGAAAACCCTGTAGTTTGGGCCTTCTGCAAGGTTCGAAATTTTGTTGCATTATAGTTGGTCATAATTTATATATAGCGAATAAATTGGCTCGAATATCTTTGACTCTTAACTAGTTTGGGACGGAGGTGATTGATTGATCAAGGGACATTTTATGATTGATTAATTATTTGATTGACTTATGGGTACTTTATACAACAACAACAACATACCCAATGCAATTCCACTAGTGGGGTCTGGACTTATGGGTACTTTATACAACAACAACGATATACCCAGTGCAATCCCACAAGTGGGGTCTGAACTTATGGGTACTTCATGATTGTGGAATATTGCATATGGAACTTTTGCATGGAAAGAAGTTTTCATTGCATTAATGTTAGTCTTGTTAAAACCTCTAATTTGGTTTAAAAGATAAATTAATTACTACCAGTCAGATTCCTTGGGGTTGAGATGTAGTTGATTGGGTTAATGTTAGTTAGCTCTTCTCCATCTACCTATAGATATTTATCCGTGTGGAATATTGCAGATGGGATTTTTTGCTGAAGCAGGGCCTGTGCAGATTTTTGTCTCAAATCACGTGAGTTTGTTCTACATTTTTTAATATTTAATCCAGCATGTGTTCATTCCCATACATACTCGACATTTTCTTAGTGTGGCATATTACAAGCTAATTCTCTGCTATATGTATGATTGCATGGGTCAATTTGAAATATGGAAATTTAATATGATAATGAAATGTACTGATTAGAAATATATTAATGAAATGTCTTTTGCATGCATTTTCTATTGTAAAAGCATGAATATCTTTGATTCTTCAAAGATATTTTTGTTCAATCTTCATACATGTCTCTACATTTTCTTTTTGTGTTTATTTTCCCTTGATTTTGGAAACCCCTTTGATGATGCATACTCTTAATGGATTGGTTGGAACCGGAGGGTTCCATCACTACAACAAACCTTGATATATCAAACTACTTATTCTGTTTTCTTATGTGTTAATTCCAATAAAAGAATGAAGAGGAATCTAGAATTCGAAGATGGGTAGTCTCTCACATGAGCTTTAGCTTAATTTGAATATCTAGTTTAAGATTATATACGTAACTGCTAAGTAGTCTATAGTGTGTGCGTATATATACATACATTTCTCGTGTGATTCTCGACTATATCATTTGTACTTGTTATATGTTTCACCAACCTAATTTATCAATAAATAAAAATAAAAAAATTACCGCCAAGTTACATAAGTACTCTGCCAAATCTAAATAGTCCTTGATAGTTATGCTTAGGATCAAATTGTTCATGGGACTCATGTTAGACCCTTTTATAATTAAACTGTATTGAGTTTGTCACCTTAAGTGAATTTCATTGGTGCCTAGATTATTTAAGAAGTGTATGCATGACTAGTCACTAGTGGTGGTGGGAATTCCGGCGGAGGAAAAAGGATGTGGCCTAGTGGTTGACTAAGTGGATACAGACCTTTGAAACTAGGGTTCAAATCCACGCAGAGACGAAAAATCTGCAAAAAAATTGAGTGATTTCTTCTGATCTGCCTATGCGTTAGTGGGAAGAGTTATCCTATAACTCTGCTGGTCGGAGGTAGAAGGTACCTGGTGGAGTAGTGGGGGTGAGCATACGCTGGTCTACACACCATTGTCATCAATAAAAAAGGTGGTGGGAAAATGTGAGCATCTAGTGGGGATAGTTATAGTCGTAGAATACATTCATGCGACATACTGAGTTTACAAACCACAAAGAGAAGGAAGTAGATCTCATGCAGTCAAGTGTCGCTGGATACTATTGTATAGTAGATGACAGAATTGAGGATGCCAGCTTTCTAACCAATTTTAATCCAATCTGTCTCATTTGTTTATTTCTTTTTGCCAGATAAGAAATTCAGCTTATTGGCACAATGGAGAAATCCATGTGCCAGATAAAAACTATACAACATGAACAACTGCTGTGCGAAAAGATAGTTTCACCCTTTTTATCCTTTTGCATTTACTTCTTGGATAACTTGCCAGTCTATCTTAGATATCACCCGATTCATGCCGAGCAGATTGATAGCGTCAGATCTTTGTTCTGCTGCTAGATTGCCATCAAGTGCAAGGTGGTCTACCACCTCCAATGCTTACTTGCAAAATAAAGCCGCCAGCTGATATAGATCTTTTTGAAGATTGAAAATGCCTATTTGATCCTTTAAGGGACATAGTGGCACCCTTGCCTGGTGCCATTTTGATCCATTTCTCATCATAGAACGTGCCACAAGGCAAACTCATCTGTATTTGAATTTGAGGAGAAATCCTTCTCCACTGTTAGGGAGTTCTTTTATTCTGTTCTCCCTAATTGTAGGTCCGCTAGATTGGCTTAGTATCCATTCATCAAAGATGCTTTTGTGACCCAAATAGCTTTCTAATGTCTCTCTCTCTAACTATAAGTGGAATGAAGTAAAGAAGTTGACAGAGGAAGTGTTGTTTAGTTTGCAATATCACTTTGGTGACTTTGGATATATCTGTGAAAGTGTGCTCTGTCTACTAGTTTAAAATTTTAAACGAGGTGGTTGCAATATCACTTTGGCGACTTTGGATATATCTGTGAAACTGATGTTAGGACCTAGATGTTATTCACATCCATATGTCCAGCCTTGGTAGTGCAAGGAGTGTTATAATCCTACATTGGTTTGTGGGTATGATGCTATAGTCTCTTTATATGATCTTGGCTTCATAAGCTAGCTTTAGGATCAAGTTAAGTCCAAGCTCCATTCTTTTAAAATCGGTTGTTCCTGCCACACATCTACTTCCTAGTCTTCTTTGGCCTGTAGCTATTAATACAGGCAGGCATGAGAGACGGTCTGATGTAGAACATCCCCCCCCCCCCTTTTTTTTTTTTTTTTTTGTGGGGTAGAAGTTAGGGCGCTGTACCATCTAGTCTAATTGTTCTAAAATTCCTTGCTATTTCCTTATCATTACTGTTACAGATAGCCTTCTAGCATTAAATATCCCTTGTGGAATTTAGGTCCCAAAGATCAACATCTTGCCCTCCCTCATTCTCAAAAAAGAAGAAGAGAAGATTAATGTCTTGCCCTCTTACCAATTATAGTAGACAGGTTTTGAGGAAGACGATCTAGTCAAAAACCTTCTAGTGGAAGTTATGGCACCATTATTTTCGTAATTGCTTCCCTCTAGATTTGTTGTTTTAAAGCATATAATATTTCCTGAAAGTAATTAGTAATTAATGTTGCTCATCAATGTCCTAGTCTTGAAGGTTCCTTGTGAAATTCTGGCCCCAAAAAGATAACTGCTCCTTGGTCCCTAGCTACTTATGCAGCCAGGCATGAGACAGTCTGATCAAGAGCATTGCTAATCCGTCAGGCTTTTGTGCTCTGTGATTCCATGTCCCAACTCGTTCTTTAGTTCCTCTACAGTGCATTTGATCTCATTTAGCTAAGTAGACAGACGGTGCGGACGAAAGAGAACAATTCTGTAAAGCAATCAACAGAATAATTTTGCTGTGACTTCAGGCTGTAAATGAAGAAAGTAATTCATTAATATTCAAGTTACTTTATTTTATAATATGGTTGAAAAATGAAAACAATGAGATCAGTTGAATTGGTTAGCCAAGCAAAATTTGGAAACTCTTTGGTTCCTAGACCAAAATATCCAAATAAAAAGCTTAAGAACTCCCAGACTATGATGCTCTCCATTTGATGCATATAAAAGTTTTTTATAAAGCCTCTATGCATGCAAAAGCTTATATAGGCCTTTTTCTCACATCTGTTTATGTTTGACCCCTTGGATTTCCAACAGTTGATACCTGATGACATGGAGTTTCAGTCGGGGGATGTGCCAAATTATACAACTTCAGATGGTTCGGTATGTCATTTGTTTGCTTTCCTTACTTTCTCTTCTTTTGAAAAAAATTCAGCTTGTAGATGTGATTCAGTAGTTTCATTTATTCATCTTTTGTAGGTTAAAATTCAGAAGGAAAGTGAAGTTAGATTGAAGATTATTGGAACACGTGTTGATGCCACAGAAATTGTATGTCAACAACTCTCCTTTTTATTTTGTGAATTTTCATAAAAACTTTTGAGTTGATGTGCTTAAATTTTGGTAACATTTCTCACTATGTACAAACTACAAAGTTTGCCCACATTAGGCAACAAAAGCTAATTTCTCCCTTTGATTTCAATAAATAGATGTTTCAATCATTTGCATCCTCCTTTCTAGTAAGTTGTCATTGTGATGATCTGTTTCTTTTTTAAATTGACCTCCCTTTTATTTTTTTAATAGCCGTGGTGTCTGGGCAAGCTTGCGCGAAGATCTGTTTCTTTTTTAAATTGACCTCCCTTTTCTTTTTTTTAATAACCGTTGTGTCTGGGCCAGCTTGCACGATCCTCAATTAATTCCATAGGGTACTTGCTACCTCCCACCAGCACAAGTACCGGGTAACTCTCTCCTCTAAGACTGGAGATATGGGAGGAAATCACCTAGTGTTTTTGCTTCCATCGGGGTTTGAACATGAAACCTCACGATTCTCATCCCACTTCATTGATCACTCAGCCTCACCCCTGGGTGCTTTAATGATGACTTCCCTTGTGACTAACTTTTAACAAATTTTCCATGTGGTGAAGGTGGATTTTGTTTCCAGCACTTTTAGTTGGTGGATCTAGAAAAACAAAATTATTTGAAGTTGCAGTTGATGAAATAGTTTGTGGAAGTTGAGTTGAGTTTGGATAGTTGTAGTTTTTAGGGAAAAAAGCTGCACATTTCCCAAAATCTCTCTCTCCTACTTCCTAGGAGAGAGATCCCTGTTTTCAGATGGATCGCCTGAGAACCACCACCCTCCTCCCTCTTTCTCAGCTATCTCCTTTGTTCTTCTTCTTCATCCTTTCTAGCCCCAATTAATAGTGAGGCAATAAGACCTCTACAGGACGCTACAGACGGTATGGATAACATCATCTACTTTGCGGTTGGATTCAAGTCTTTTGATGTAGAAAGAATTTCAAGGACCACAGGTGTATGGTTCGAGTGGACAGAGAGAAGTAGGAAAGCAACCACGGGGACAACCTTTGATAAATCTTCTATGGAGTGGATAGTAAGGGTTCTAAAGGAGGCATCCAGGACTCAAGGGAACACATTCCGTAGATGGAGGAAAGTAGACAGCATAATTGAGATCTTTTGTGCTCAGAACTATAACAAGTATGGAAGATACATCAGTTTGATAAGTGTAAAGGGCAGGAGAAGATCAGTTCTCATCATCCCAAAACTAACCTTTAACGTAGGGTGGACAGAGATTGCGGAGAAGGTGGCAAGGTTTATAAGTAGCCATAAGGGAAAAAATCACTTGGAGGCCTTCAGAATTGCAGATGAAAACGTTCCTTATGTTGAGATGGTCAAAGGATTTAAATGGGAAAGCAGAGTAGGGAGGGGAGTTAATGCAGATGTGAAAGAAGGAATCATTAGCATTAAAGAGCCCTTGTGTAATTATAGTGAGGTGCTGAAGAGGAGTCTGGTGGGAGAATTCAAAGCAGATTCTACATTGTCAGAAATCCGGAAATGGTCCTCTACTATATGGAAACAAGCACATGGTTTGAATGTCTACGAAATGGGAAATGATCTTTTTCTCTTTGAATTCAACTCCAAACAGCTTGCAGAACAAGTCATGGAAGGGAGCGCTGGGAATGGAGAAAAACCCAAGTTAAGCTTAGCTGGTGGGGTCCTCTCGCTGGCACTGTAGAGGAGAGGAATACACCAAGCTCGACATGGGTTAAGATAATAGGCCTACCGCTCCACCTCTGGTCGCAGAAGATCTTTAAAGTCATTGGAGATAGCTGTGGTGGATGGCTCGAAACAGAGGAGGAAACCACACTTCGGAACCACCTCAAATGGGCGAGAATCAGAGTTTGCAGTGAACGCAATAATATCTCGAGAGAGATCAAAATTGAAAGCGTTGGAATAATCTTTGAGATGCAAGTATGGGCTGAGTTGCCGACTAGGGTTTATGACGGAGAAAGGAGATCCCAAAATTTCTTTCCCCTGAAGTTTGGTCAAAAATCGATGGGTAAAGGTTTGCAGTTTGACAGAAATCTGTTGAAAGAGACTAGTCTAGAGCCACACGAAACACCATGTGATATAGCAGAGTCTAGTGGAGCCGGAAGCTGGGCCAGGGATAATGGGCTTTGTGAACTGGACCCCAAAGATTTATTGGGCCTTAATACAAAGGTCATGGAAGGCCTTAAGCAATCACCTAATAAATACACACGTGACCAGCATATGACCTCATTAAAAGGGCTTAAAGACATCAAATCCCTAGCTGAAAACTTCATATCAGCGCTGAAATCTTGGGAGCTCACTACGTCTATGGAGACGAAGGGGAGAAGTGAAGAGGAAATTGCAGTAGAGGAGAATACTAACACGAAATTGCAGTCGAAGGACTGCAATGACAAGGATAGTGACACGCTGAGACAAACAGAGGGGGAAAAATTGCCTAAAACCTCAGACCAATTTGGGACAAGAGAAGCAGAATTGCAAATACAACAGGTGCATCAACCAGAACCTGTTGACATACAGATTCCCACGCAACTGGAGGTGACTGAGACAGAGGCGCCAAGCTGGGTGAATTCTCATATTTTGGAATTAAGTAATACTTATGGGGTAGCATTCGAGGGGTTCGAAAGTGAAAACTCTAGACCTTCTCATGAGAATTGATGAAAGGAAGATGGCAATTGACAAAACGAAACAGGTGAAAGGCTCTTCAACCCCGAAAAGCAAAGGGAAGAATGAACTTAAAAATCTACAATCTAGCTTTAACAAGGAGGTGGAAGGGGCTAGGAGCAGGGGGAAGAACCTATTTTTAACCTTTAAATGAAGGTTAAGATTTTAACATGGAATGTGAGGGGTCTTAATAATTGGTCAACAAAAAACTTGGTTAAGACTTGTTTACAGAAGTGGAGGCTGATGTAATATGTTTACAGGAAACTTAGGTAAGTAAAGGAGTAGAAGGAGTGACATCTCACCTATGGCCATGCAGATGGATGAAGTGTGGTTTTATTGAAGCAGATGGTAGCAAAGGGGGTATTCTTTTAATGTGGGACAACAGGGTGTGGAGGGGTACCAAAGTGGAGGAAGGCAAATTCTGTATCACTTACAAATTTGAGGCTATTCATGACTCTTTTTGCTGGACCTTTACTGGAGTCTATGCCCCTCACACCAGAAAGGAGAAGCTTGACTGTTGGGAGGAAATAGCTGGAATGAGGGGTTTGAGCGAAGGGCCATGGGTAACAGGGGGAGACTTTAATACAGTGAGGCATATGGTGGAAAGAAGGGGGTGCTCCAAAATATCTAATGTCATGTCTGACTTCTCCAAATGGATTGAGGAACTGGAACTCCATGACCCTATCTTAATTGGGGGTAAATATACTTGGAGTAGGGGACTTAATCACCAGAGCAATGCAAGGTTAGATAGATTTCTCTACTCTATGGAATGGGAGGAAAGTTTCAATAACATCAGGCAAAGGATTCTGCCTAGAGTAACCTCTGACCACAGCCCTATCATCTTGGAGTGTGGTGACTGGGAACAAAGGCAGTCTTATTTTAAATTTGAAAACTGGTGGCTCAAGGTTGAGGGATTTAATGAGCTGGTGCAAGATTGGTGGAATGGCTTCATGGTCGAAGGTTGTCCAGACTATAAATTTCATACCAAGTTAAAAATGTTGAAACAGAAATTGAAAGACTGGAGTAGAAGAACATTCACTAAAATGGCCAGCAGAAAGAATAGCTTACTCGAAGAATTGTCTGACTTGGATAGATCTCAGGAGGATAGAGAATTATCCCAAGACGAGATGATGGCTAGGGCAACAATTCTTGTGGAACTCGAAGTACTGGCCAAACATGAAGAAGAAAAATGGAGGCAAAAGTCTAAAGCACTCTGGCTAAAGGAAGGGGACAGGAATACAAGATTTTTTCAGAGAATAGCAACAGCACACAAAAGATACAATACAATTGACAAGTTGGTGGTAAGGGGGGAGGAAGTACAGGAACCTGAAGAAATCAAGAAAGCAATGATAGATTTCTATTCCAACCTATACACAGAATCTGAGTCATGGAGACCTTCTTTCGACTCCAAAGAAGAGAATGAATGGCTTCAAAGACCTTTTACTGATGCAGAGGTATTGCAAACAATTAAAAAGTGTGATGGAGATAAAGCCCCTGGACCTGATGGTTTCACCATGAATTTTTTCAAGGCATGTTGGGACATCCTGAAAGAGGACCTGATGCAGACTATTAACAATTTCCACCAAAGGGGGATCTTTGAAAAATCCTTCAATGCAACATTTATAGCACTTATTCCAAAGAAGCCTGGGGCTGTAGAGCCAAAGGATTTCAGACCCATTAGTTTGATTGGTGGAGTCTACAAAATCATCTCTAAACTCATAACTGAAAGGCTCAAAACATTCATGGGGAAATTAGTAGATGAACGTCAAATGGCTTTCTTGAAAGGGAGACAAATACTTGATGCTTCATTGTTGGCTAATGAATTAGTAGATTCAAGGGTTAAACAGAAGAAAACATGAATCCTTTGTAAATTGGATGTTGAAAGGGCCTATGGTCATGTCAATTGGAATTTTCTCCTCAAAATTCTAAAAGACATGGGTTTTGGGAACAGGTGGTTAAAATGGATCAGATTTTGTATTTCTAGTGTGAAATTCTCCATCATCATTAATGGCAACACAGCAGGCTTCTTTCAATCTCAAAGGGGTCTTAGGCAAGGGGATCCCATGTCACCCTTCCTATTCTTGTTAGCTATGGAAGGTCTCAATCACATGTTCAGGATAGCAAATGCAAATAGATGGGTGAAAGGCTTCAGTGCTCAGACAGGAAGAGGGGATGAATTAGAAATCTCTCATCTGCTTTATGCAGATGATGCCTTAATTTTTTGTGAAGCAGAATCGTGTCAAATCAGGCATTTGAGAGCCATCTTGACAATTTTTGAAGGAATTTTAGGTCTCCGTGTAAACTGGCTAAAAAGTCACATCTTCCCTATCAACCAGGTTGGAAACTTGAATGAACTGGCTGAAGTTTTGGGCTGTCAAATGGACTCTCTACCAAGTACCTGGGACTGCCACTAGGAGCTAATAATAAAGCATTAGAGGTGTGGAGTTGGGTGATAGAAAGGTGCGACAAAAAACTATCTAGGTGGAAAAGTCAATACCTTTCTCTAGGTGGCAGATTGACCCTTGCCAAGTCAGTACTTGATGGACTTCCAACTTAAATGATGAGTCTCTTTCCTATTCCAAAAAGCATTGTGAAGAAACTAAACAGGGCAAGGAGATCCTTTTTATGGCAAGGAAACAAGGAAAAGAGAGGCTATAATCTCGTGAAGTGGGATGTGCTAACACTCAGTAACCAGCAGGGGGGTCTCAGTCTGAAGAACCTCAACAAACAGAACACTTCACTATTGCAAAAATGGCTCTGGAGATTTTGCTCAGAAGAAGGGGGGCTCTCTGGAGAAGATTTATAGAAGGGAAGTATGGTTTACTCACTCAATGGACAACTGAGGAGGTCGTGGGCACCTTTGGGTGTAGTGTGTGGAAAACCATAAGAAGATTATGGCCCCATTTCAGCAATAATGTCTCTATCACGGTTGGAAATGGCTTAAAAACTGATTTTTGGAATGAGGTGTGGATTGGAGAAAACAGTCTTAGAAACTCCTTCCCACACCTTTACACTTTAAGCCTACAGAGGAATGCCAGAGTATCCCATGTTTGGAGCCAACAAGGATGGGACCTAGTATTTAGAAGAGCACTGAATGATTGGGAAATTGGGGAAGTGGCCAGACTTCTGGAAGTACTTAACTCACACCCTACTTTATCCATGAGGCCTGACAAACCTAGATGGAAACTACACTACAAGGGAGCGTTTACAGTGAAATCTTGCTACTGCAAACTCAACACACTACAGACAATGCTAGACACATGGCCTTGGAAGCTAGTGTGGAAGACCAAATGTCCTCCTAAGGTAGCTTGCTTTACTTGGTTGGTATGCAAAAGGGCTTGCCTAACTCATGAGGCACTCCAGAAAAGGGGCTGGCAGATCTGCTCAAGATGCGCATTGTGCGAGCAGGATGCAGAGGTCAATGCTCACTTATTCATGCATTGTAAGGCAGCTATGAGTTTATGGAACATGTTTTTGTGTCTGCTAGGAGTTAATTGGGTGATGCTTAAGACAACAGTGGAACTTCTTAGCAGCTGGGAAGGTATTGGGAACAGAGGAAGAAAGGAGCACTGGTGGCGAACTATCCCTGCAAGTATATGGTGGACCGTATGGAAAGAAAGAAACTCAAGGTGTTTTGATGGTCAAAACAGTAACATGCAGAAGATTAGAATGAATTGTATAAGCCTTTTGTATTTTTGGTGTAAGCAGGAACTGGTAGGGGAACTAGGAGATTTAATTGATTTTATAGGAAACTTGTAAAGATACCCTCCTAGGTGATGCAAGTTTCCAATTCATCATTTTTTGGATGATAAATTGTTTAGTGTGAATACAAAGTTACCCTTTTCTCAAAAAAAAAAAGTTGGTGGATCTATGTTTTCTTTATTTTTAGGGTCGAATGGGGGGTTTCTATTGAGTAGCTAGGATAAAACTAGAGATGTCAAGTGGGCGGGTCAAAAGGTACTTGGGCTGGGCCGAAATGTTGGTCATAACCCAACCCATCCAATTCTTACTATGTTTTAATAGAGTCTGGAGCCTAAAGGGCAACATTTTATTGCAAAAATGCCAAAAGGGAAACTGAAAAATGGAACAAACCACAAGGGCAAAGGCGCAGGCCCCCCACCCCTTGCCCTGTTAATGCCGTCTAACAGAGGTTAAGGGTAAGGCGCACGACCCCACACGCCTTATAAGGCGCATGGGCCACCACACCTTACTCTTTATGGTGGTCCCATTCTTCATCTTCACAGAAAAATATGGCAATTTAGCATTTCAAATGATTCAAATTATAAACACTAGCATTGCTGTCCTAATAGGCAAATTAATAAATGAGTATATTGCAAACACTGGGTGAGCAGAAAAATTGCACTTGTTTAGTTATGAAAACAGAAAAAATCCAGGGTCCGTGAGGAAAATCACTCACGTTCAGGTTCAACAGTTGGAACATCGGCAACCAAATGTTTTCCTTGATTTCGTAGTTAATAGCAACCCATCACTTTGGACTAATTTCTTCCTTCTCAGATTGTGCAATACACTAAATTTGGGCTTAGTGGATCCCAAATTCAAACTTGTTAATTCAAGGCCAGAAGCCCCAAACCCACCTGGATTACAGAAACACATCCCAAAATCAACAAAAAAAAATTGTTTTAAAAATTCTAATGGAAACAGAAAGCAATCAACATTCAACACTACAAGTAAACAGAAAAGAGTCTAAGAGGTCAGAAAAGCTAATTTTAAAAAATTAATTTTACAGAGTCAAGCAGTAACCTAAGCTCTCTTCTAATTAAATGAAGCTCTTTGGGAAAGAAGGGCATGGGACCACCATAAAGAGTAAGGCGTGGTGGCCCCTGCGCCGTATAAGGCGTGTGGGGCCATGTGCTTTACCCTTAACTTCTGTTAGACGGTGTTAACGGGACAAGGGGCAAGGTGTGGGGGGCCCTGCACCTTTGACCCTTTGGTTTGTTCCATTTTTCAGTTGCCCTTTAGGCTCCGGACTCTTTTAATTGCCTTAATTGTTCTTTTATAAAATTTTAGTACCTAATACTCCCTCTGTCCTAGCAACATAGGTTGGGGGTGGGTGGATGATTTTGGGAATTATAGTAGCATCACTTTATGACTGGAAAATGACCCTTTGGACCCAAAGGGTGGTATTAAGAAAGGGAGAGAAATAGACCATAGGTACTGCAACCTTTTAATCAAGGATAAACAAGCAGTCCCAAAGAGAGTTTCAAGCAAAACTAAGAATGCCAAGATTTTTATTTACTTGCATTGCATGGATTCTTTGTTACTCCCTAACATGTTTCCCATATCCTATTATTTCAGTTCTGTATTGGTACGATAAAGGACGATTTCCTGGGTGTGATCAGTGATCCAGGCACAAATGCTTGATACGTGCAAACGTGCTTGACCTTTGTATATAGATGCTGCTGCTGTACCTTTTTGAGGAGAAGTGATGTTTTCATGGTTGAACTATTGTGTAGAAGCTTCATGTAATTTCTTCTTGAGAAATGAATTCTTCGCTGGCTACTGGTTAGAGAAAATTGCCCAATGTTGATTTGTATTCTTGGCCAGATTTGTCTCTGCAGCTAGATTCCAAGTTGAGGTTTTGTTTCAACTTATGAGGTATTATCTATGGAAGTCCACATAGGTATATATGAGATGTTCATCTCCAATTTATTTTCTATGTTGGAAAACTTATAAGAGGTTATATTTCTGGTTATGGGGTTAACTAATGATACATTTCAACAGTGTTTTCCATTAAATGAGATTTCCTGCTAATGGATAACCATTTGTTACCAATGGAGAATTTCTTATCTTCTTAACTTTAGGTGTTGGAACCCCTATGCCTTGTGGTAGTGATTCCTCCGGTATTACACCTATACAACAATAACGTTGTTCATGGATCAAATTATTTCGTAGATTGAATTTTACTTGATTGTATGCTGTTTCATTGCGTGTGTTTGGGGTAGAAGTTTTGTATAAATGTATCACTGTGCTATTGAGTATTTTTGTTTCTCTTTCCAAGAGGTGGAATAGAAGAACTTTGTTCAAGTGTAATGATCATACATTTATAATCTCCCATGATAGGTTCCTTTCTTCTACTCTTTCCTGGAAGTTGATGATTATTCATAGCTATTACTTTGACACCAAAGAATAGTTTGATCCAATGCTTTATTGCCGTCCTAGTTGCTCTTGATTAGACATTAGAAGTCTGTTGAGGGATCATATTGTTATCTTTCTCCTGATATGACCTTTTTGAGTTCATAGGACAAATGACCTTGATACCTTAATTAGTCTGTTTAGAAAAGAATGAGACAACTTTGAAGCACGTGAAAGAAAATCAACTATAAAATTGAAAAACCGCCAATAGACAATTATTCTAGCCAAATACAATGCAATGGAATCAAATATGTGCCAAGAGCTAAATTAAAGTTCATCAATCCACAAGGAATAAGGGGATATTCTTAGTTGGATTTAGAAGAAAACTTAATAACATAATTTTTAGCTTCCTTCTCCTCAAATGTTCATGTATGAAGTTATATTCTTGTATTTCATTTACCTTTTCTATCATAGCTATAACCAGTTCCACTAGCTCCTCATCTAGATCTTAAATTTTCCTTATGAGATCTAATATGTTAGTTATCCCAACTTTGACTTATGAGATCCTACAAGCCAGTCTTCACCATGAACAATGTCATAGTTGCCAATTCCATCATAGGCAGCCTGGATAGTGAATCAACAACAATGTGTAACTTTTTCTCCAACAAGAAGTTAAGGGTTTGTTGATCTGTCTTTACTAGAAAGGATCAGCAAGTCAAGTGTTAACCTCAAGTATACCAAAAAGGTTTGATGTCTAGGAAATAAACCTTTGTAAATGTAAGCAATGTTAACACTAAACAGGAGGTTTGTAGACAGATCTTGAAGTCTAAAGGGTTTAGATTGAGCAAGAGCAAGATAGGATACTTTGAGTGCGTGTTCAGTAACGTAATGAGGCTGCTGTTAAAGTGAGACTTGATACATATGTCATCCTAATGATAGAAAGTTTCAGTATCTTGGCTCTATATTTCAAGAAAATGAAAAATTAACGAGAATGTCAGTCACCGTATTAGTGTAAGGTAGATGAAATAGAGGTTTCCATCCGGAGTCCTGTATGCAGGAATTAGGTGTCACCAAAACTGAACAAAAAGTTTTACTAAGTGGTGGTTAGACCACTATGTTGGGTAGAACAGAGAGTTGGCTAGTCAAAAAATTCTCAAGTTTAGAAGAAGAAAAATGCGGAAATGAAGTTGTGTGGCCATATTAGGAGGGATAAGATTAGAAATAAAGATATCTGGGACAAGGTGAGAGTAGCTTCGGTGGAGGACGAAATGCAAGAAGTGAGGCTGAGATAGTTGAGAGATGTAAAGAGGAGATGCACAAATGTCCTAGTACGGAGGTATGAGGGGTGGATTGTGGATGATTTTAGCAGAGGTTGAGTTAGACCAAGGTTACTGGAATGTATCCTCTCAGGATAAAATCATCTTACTAATCGGTGTATTGATACCTAAAATCACGGTGTCAGTGAATCACTCAGCAAAATACACAAGAATTTATTTGTGCAGAATAAAAAGAAGTTTAGAAAATTCGTTTTAGAAAAATGAGAGGGAACCCCTCTTTTTATTGACAATAAAGGGTAGTATGAACAAGTGCTTATTGTGCCTTACCAGAAAGGTCACAATCCTTTGAAAAATCACACAACCCTTCAAAAAAGTCACAACCTTTTCGAATAGTCACAACCCTTCGAAAAAGTCACAACCTTTCCAAAAAGTCACAGCTCTTCATAAAAGTCACAACCTTTCCGAAAAGTCACAACACTAATTAGAAAAGTCAGAACTCTTCAGAAAAGTCACAACCCTTTATTTTCCATACTTACCTTTTAAAACCCAAAAAAAAGTTCCGCTCATTTCCTCTTTAAACTCATCTTGAATGATAAATAAATAAATGGGGTTCTCCAATTGAGAATGATGGGGTGCCCTCATGACCTAATGAGATTTTGGATCATGATACTTATGGATCAAAAATCATTTTCTTTATTACATCTAAAGTCTTAACTTCACATTATTATATCATTTAAACATTATTATTAACCTTTAATAAAAAATATTTCATCAAATACTATTAGTAAATATATTTTCAGAAAAAATATTTTTGATCACTTTCCTTCAAATTCAAGAAAATTGAACAAAAAATAGTTTTCTATTTAAGATGGAGTTTGAAAAATCTAAAAAAAAAAATCCATAGATAGAGAACTATAAGGGTTCCATTTTATTCTTCATAAGAATAATTATACAACATATCATTATTTATTTATTTATAGGTGATTCCCTATAATACACACATAAATCATTACAAAGAAAAATGGAAGAAATTTCGTGCTAATTAGCATTGTAGAGTCACTAGCCTTTGTAGAAATTATATTTTTCGATAGCATCGCTCATTTCCTATATTATATATATACACTAGTTTCTATAAGCGTGTTTCATACGTTATTCCCTATAACCTCAATTATCACACATTACAAGTACATATATGCATTAATTTATTTAATAAAAATATTATTATAGTATATGATTTTATCCATTTAGTATTTCTTTGAAAATGATGTTATTCTTGATATATACTCCCTCAAGTTTCTATTTACTTGTCAAATATTTTTTTATTTGATTTCTCTTTTTACTTGTCATTTTTGACAAATCAAGGAAGGATTCCTCAATTTATTAACACTGGGTTAATATCTTTGAATAATGTAGTGCGTAAATATGTTTAAGACTCTATCAATTGATAGGGTAAAATGATACACTCACTATACCAATCATTATTTTCTTAATAGGTGTGTCAAGTCAAAATTTGACAAGTAAAAAGAGACGGAGGGAGTATGTTTGCCTTCATTTTCTCCTCGTTGAAAATAAGTTAAGATGTTTCAATAGTAGGAATTAAGTGACAATATATTTATTTTTTTTCATTTACAAATATAAAATTGTTTAAAATTTTCCACTTTTAAGAATTTTTAGTTATTTATTTTAAACAGTTTAAGTAGATCACAAAAGTAAAATATAATATTTTTAAAAAAAATATCAAGTGTTCTTGTCGCCGTAAATTTTTCTAACTGCATGGTAGTTAATTTCATGATGAAATGTTTATAGGAAAGAGCAATTTCATCTATTTTATTTACTTTCAATATAAAAGTTTATATCTTTCGACTTGCAAAAGATAATCAATTAATTTTGCGATAGCATTTTCTATATTTCCTCATCCTCTTATTTTATTTAAGCATAGTCACTTTCCTAACCTTGAATTTAAAAATATATATTTTTAATATCTTCCTCCATACACACAAAATCGATCTTTAGAAGTTGATATTTTGAAGCTAAAATAGAGAAAATACAAATTAATCTTCGGAGTTCGATTTCTTTTAAAAAGAATTTTGGCAAAATACCGACCTTCATAAGTCGTTTTTTTTAAAAAAATAAATATATTTTTTCAAAATACCAACCTCTTGAGTTTATTTTTTGAATACAAAATGGAGGTTGGTTTTTTTAATGATTACAAAATGTTAAATAAATAAGCATCAATGATCTAATGGTAGAAATTAGGGGTGGACGTCTGATATTCAGTTCGAAATTTTTAAATTTTGGGTTTGGTTATTCAATAATTAGTCGTTAAAAGTAGATATAAAATATCAAAATTTTAAATTTTAATTCGGTAATTAGTAAATCATATTGAAGTTGTAGCCGATTGTATTTACAATGTTAATACTGTAGCTCAAATCATTTTTATTTTTTTTATGTGGAGGCACGATATAATAGAAGGTCAACAAGTAAGAATACATCAAGAAAATCAAATTGACACAGCTAAAAGACATGTATTTGAGTTGTTTATGTTTAGTCTTTAACTTTCTCTTCGGACTTGTACTAATGAGTAATTGACGCCTGCTGATATATGATCTTCATTAAGTAAATAACTCGGTATTCGGTATATACTGAATACCAAATGGTACCAATGTCTCATATCAAATCCAAACTCAAATACCGTAATTATAGAATTTTACTCCTGAATATCATACTGAATACCAAATTATCAAAAAAATTAGTTCAATTTGGTAATTTAGTTTTCGATATTTTATGCTGTCATGATTCAACCCACTAGACCGTGCGGGCACCTACTCTAAAACTTATTTAGGAGAACCTTTATATCCAATCGAAAACAAGTAATGCGGATAATTATTAAAGCAAGCACATAAAAGAGAAATTAGAAAGAATTGTCTTTCATTTTTTCCGTGACTATGAGAATTGGGAACAAAATTCATATTTGCATGGTATGGAGGATTTTTGGCTACTGGGTTTAAGGTTTTGATTCTTAAATAATTGATTAAAGAAGATAATCATAAAGGGAGGTAATCGTAATATCGTAAACCACGAGGGAGGTTAGTGTTATTAAGCTAAACCTGAGGGAAGGTTTCTGAAATTACCCCATAAATATTTTAAGTTTGTGATTTATAATACTTTTTACATAATTTTTAAATAATATTATAGAATTTTCCAATTTACGTGGCACATATAGAATTTTAAAAGTCAACTTAATTTTTATGTCTTTCAAGTATTTTAAATTGTTAATTATTACGATTTATAGTGTTTTTTACGTATATTACTATCTATGTCCCAATTCACGTGGCAAAGATATAATTTCAAGAGTCAACTAAATTCTTACATGTCTTTCAAATATTTCAAATTGTTAATTATTGTGATTTATAATGTTTTTTACGTTATTTTTTAAAATAATAAATCATGTCTACTCCTGTCACTTGGATTTTTTAAAAGTATATATAAGGGGGGTAGAGGTGTTGGAGGTATACTGAGGCGACAACAATGGAACGACATGACGTCCTGCGGGCATAGTCGGTGTGCGTAGCACGGGGCCCAATATATATTACTCGTTTTTATTGGGCATAACATTAAACTCCCTCGTGTTTACGACATTACGATTACATCCCTTATTTTGAATTTTTTGTAACAATACTTTTAATCTATTTATTATTAATTTCAAATTTTATACTTTGACTAATTTACCCTTACTAATACATTTTTTATTAATTAATTTTATAAATATTTTAAGAGAGGTTTCTGAAATTAAACTTTTACATGTCTTTCAAATATTTCAAGTTGTTATCAGGATTTATAATGTTTTTTACGTTATTTTTTCAAATAATATATATTCCTTTTTCTTTCTCAATTCATTTGATATCAATAAAATTTCAAGAGTCAATTAAATTTTTTATAGACCTTTTAAATATTTTAAGTTGTTAATTAACTTGCCTAATGACCATTACAAAGGGAATGTCTTACCATTGTTGAAGTAGCTAGCCTCATCTTACAAATGAGAAAGCCTACGTGCCATTATATGTTCGTCTTTTCATTATGTGTCATTGTCATAGAGTTTCACCCGAATATTTTACAAAGTAATTGAAGAAAAAAATCAACATATCTCTAAAAAGACATTATTTTTGAAATATTTTCAATTCTTAAATTCGCCTCTATACGAGAACTATAAGATAATAGGGTCCCTTTTCTTCTTTCATATAGTATAATAATTAAATTTGAGGTGATCCCCTCAAATAAACCTTTATTTACACGTATAGCCCATAAACAAAAACACAATTACTTTTTCAATTATTATATAACTGATAATATACTATATATAAGTCACTTTTTTTTTTTCATATATCAACCTCTTTTCTTCAAATTCACCTTTGTGCAGTCAACATCACGGCTAATCTTGAAAGGAACTTTGACACCACATTGCCCGGGGATACTAGCGGCACGGTTAAGTTGTTCATCTGTTACAATCGTGGCAAGATGCTTCAGGCACGAGCATGCCATCTCGCGATCCATAGTGGTGATCGCTTTAATAAGAAGAGATTTAAGCCCGTTACAACATTCTGTAGGGACATTTCCACCAACAAACACATAACTAAGGCACGGTTGTAGGTCCTTGAATACCGTGTCACATGTTATCTCCGCCCTAGCTTGTGGCGGTGACAACACCAAGCAAATTAGGAGGAAAGAAAGAAGGGATTTATTGCTTAGCAAACTGGCCATTATTGTAGGGGGAAAAGGAATTCTTGAATGAATTGAAAAGGCTTTTGGCAAAAGAATGTATTTATATAGGGTGAAAAACATTTATATTCCTTAATTTTATCTTAAAAATCAAAAAGAAAAATCAACTTTTAAAATACCTATTTTACTCTACATTATTAATCTTTATAAAAAAAATTTTACTTTTTCAAAATCATGATATTCAGAAAAAAAAATTCATGTAGCAAAATTTACCTATATAAAAATAATATTTTTTTTTAGATTCAAAAAAGTGAAAAGTGTTACATTAATTGAATATATAAGTCAATAATGTTCGCAGAATAAGATAATTTAATTTTATTATTAATAATCAGAAGTCTAATATCTATTTACACATATGAAAATAATTTTAAAAGATATTACATAGATGGATGAGTGAAAAAATCAAGCAGAAAATAGACATTGCGGAAGATAAAAAAGAAGAGATTGTTCAAGTTGAGGAGGGTAATTTTCTCCATTTATATAAGTTGAATTTTGATTGCTCATTTATTGTTTTAATTTACTTTTTAAACAAAATTATATTTCTTGTTTTAGCCTTTCATTCTATGCAATTATATATTTTGGTCTAAATTAGATCATTAGAGAGATATCGTATTTAAGAGTGTATTACCTTACTTAGTAGTTTTAATTTCAGTTAGAGCTTTACCAGGATTATCATGATATTTGTCTGGTTATTTTGATTTTGATTTTATTCTATTCATTTGATTTGACTCATCCGGATTTTAATGCTTAAAGTAATATACAGATATAACAATTTACTTCAGAAAGAATTTTATTATTGTTATTGTATTTGTTCATAAGATAGTTCTCTTTTTTGGATGTTTTATTTTATTTGATTTTGTTTTTGGTCTAAATCAGGAGCACTATATTTAACAATATTGTCTAAATTAGGACATTTAACTAAATTATAAGAGTATTGCCTTGTTTAGGATTTAGATTGTCACGACCCAACTCATTAGGCCGTGAAGACATCTACTCTAACACCTAGATAGGAGAACATTTACCATCAAATTTTAAAACGGACATTGTAAAAATAAATAAAACACGAGAATTTCCCTAGCAAATTACATGCATAACCATGAACTAGAGTATAGAAACATCATTTTTTTACAACACCCGAAAAGAAACCCTTCCCAAGGAACTAGTTTAAACAAGTACAAGAGCGACTAAGTAGATACAATGACTAAAAGAAAATATTACAACACAGCTTCCACTATAAGGAAAGAGGAGTAGAAGCTATCAAAGATCACCATGGTCCTCACCTATGAAACATCACTGATTGCTGCAATCAAACTATGTCAATTGGGATAGCAAGAGTAGTATCAGTACAAACAACATGTACTCGTAGGCATCATCGATCGACCCAAACCTACCATAAAATATCATGCAAATGATAAACACGAACTTGAATAACAAACTAAGACCCCGAATCACCATTTATCATGCTTAATACAACAACATTTCTTGGAACTCATACATTCTGTCCTAAGTCTTTATCCACCGACTCAAACCACAAGCAATATTCCTTGGAACCCATACGCTCTATCTCAAGTCACCTCACCTCCTTCCGTTGCTAACTCCACCATCTAGGTCACCCTAACGCTTTCCAAGCCTATCAGTTATGTCACTCTCACTTCAGATCATAACCTGACTCTTCTCACATAGAAAATTTCCTAGTACAAGATCACTACCAACTCTGTTAACCAACCTACTAATCTTCCACAAATTCTCACACCAACACCCTGGTCCTTGACCCTCTTTAGTAAACCACATGCAAGACTTCTAGTAAATCACCTTGACTCGAATTTCCCTTATCAATTGTGTCCTAAACATAAATAATCAATCCCGACATTTAAATTATGCACCAAACCCCCTGGTCATCAGCCTAACTTAGTAACTATAACTTAGCAAAACAGATAACATACAATTATAATAAAGAGTATAACTTAGCCCGGACTCCAAGTCCTCCTCTAGACTTAACATTCACATGAAACATGTTCCACATGATCACACCCAAATTTATGTCCAAGTCCAGCTCACCTTTCAAGTAACCCAAACCATTCAAGGATCCCTAAGACATTATCTAAAGTGTTTAACATGCAATCCAGGTCTATATAATTCATCTATGATCTAGTATTCTTTACTTAAATTAACTACAACATATTTAGTGGCAATAGAACCATTTAAGCAGTAATTGAGTTAATGTCATTATATTTAGAGATGTTAAAATTTTAATGGTATTTATATAAAGTATTAATAATAATTACTATTCATAATAATTATTATTATCATTAAATATTATATAGCAACGCTAAATAATTACCGCAAAAACCCTTTATTTGTTATGGTGATGGGAGCCTTGCCTCAGTTGAACCTTTGCCTATGAAGAGTTTTATTATTCTTTCTATTCCGTTTAATTACTTGTCCGGTTTGTATTTAAATTCTCTTACACAAAGCATTAGATAAAAATGATTTTGCATTCCCTTTCACAAAGCAATAAATAAAAATATATTTTACTAAGTTATACTTATTAAATACTTTGAAAATATTGAATTTAGTTACGAGTATTACAATGAGATTGGAAGTGACAAATGAATAATAAAGGTAAAAAAAAAAAATTTAAAAATTAATTTTTTTGTGATTTGTTAAAATGGATTAGTAGAAGGATAAATCTATCTTTAATATAGTAAACGAGTAAAAAAAAAAGAGTAAAATGTTATCCTCTTGTTTTTTGCTATACTCAAAGTTAAACGTTAGTTTAAAAATTGGGAAAAGGGTCAAAAATACCCCTCAACTTTGTTTTATTGGTTGACTAAGCCCCCGCCGTTAAAATTAAGTTATTTTTACCCCTGCCGTCTACAAACTTGTCACATGTACCCTTCAAATGGATGGAAAATCCCAAATCAACAAAAATAACCCAATTTACTTAAATTAACCAATTTTAACCCGATCCGACCCACCCAATCATATAACCCACCTATGTTCATCTTCATCTTTTTGGATATAAACTAAGAGCAAAAAACAATGGAGGAAAATACATTTTTAAAGACATGAATAACATTTCCATAACCTAAGGGGATTAAGTGTATACAAGTAGGCCTAAAACCTCAACTTCCCCCAACCTTTCTACTTCTCCCGGATGCTTAAACCCATCGCCGCCATAATCACTGTCCCGGCACCATTACAAAGCCCAAGCAATTCGGTCAGAAGCTCTTATGTCATAATCATGAGGTGCTTCAATCGATTTATCTCTCGTTCTCTGTATCGCCGCCGTTCCAGAATCATTTCAACATATCAAACACCTTATGTGTATTCACAAATTCCACAGTTAAAGATTCAAAAATTTTCTGAGACCCATTTCTACAGCTTCACTAACCCATTAATCAGTTCAAATTTCACTACATATGCCACGAATCAAAGTCGGCTCCATCAGGGAGACCGTATGAACAATAGTTAATGAGATTTCGGGTCTAACATTGGTGGAAGTATCATATTTAGGGGAGGTTCTAAGGAAGAGAATGGGGTATTGAAGAGATGTCTGTAATGGCGAAGACTGTATTTGATTTGAAGTTTGAAGGGGGATCTGATGTCAGGGCAAAGATCAAGATTATCAAGGAAGTGATGAAGATGAACAGTAGGAAATATGAAGATGGTGAATAAATAAGATTAAAAATGAAGATGAACATAGGTGGGTTATATGATTGGGTGGGTCGGATCGGGTTAAAATTAGTTAATTTAAGTAAATTGGGTTATTTTTGTTGATTTGGGGTTTCCATTCATTTGAAGGGTGCGTGTGACAAGTTTGTAGACGGCAGGGGTAAAAGTAACTTAGTTTTAACTGCGGGGGCTTAGTCAACCAATAAAACAAAGTTGAGGGGTATTTTTGACCCTTTTCCCTTAAAAATTTGAAGGATAAAAAAAAAGTTAAATGCAGTGAACGTGGATCGAACAAGCAAAACTCAAAGTAAAACGTTAGTTTAGTTTTTGCGTGGATCGAACAAGCCAAACTCAAAATAAAACGTTAGTTTAGTTTTTGCTAAACTCAGAGCTAAACGTTAGTTTAAAAATTTGAAGGATAAAAAAAAAGTTAAATGCGGTGAACGTGGATCGAACACGTGACCTTCAGATCTTCAGTCTGACGCTCTCCCAACTGAGCTATCCCCGCAAACATAAATTGCACCAGCCGGGAATCGAACCCGGGTCTGTACCGTGGCAGGGTACTATTCTACCACTAGACCACTGGTGCTTCTTGTTTACTTTATGCTTGTAAAAGATATAACTCCTTTTGCCCCAATTTATGTGACACAGTTTCGATATTTAAACTTCTAAATCTTGATCGTGAAATTGAATATAAAAGCATTGAGTTGTTTTAATTAAATTTTATATATTTAAAAATTACATAAAAATACTATAAATCACAACAGTTAACAACTTAATTAAAATATTTATAAAACATATTATGAAAATAAAAATCAAATAAAATTTAAATTAAATAAATTAACTTGAATCTGTTATCATGAGTAATTAAGTTGTTGTTTTAGTAATTCCTAATTAGTAGATTTATATGATGTAATATAGAGTCTTATATATATAATTTTTCCTTTAGCCAAGGAAAAAATTGCAACTCCTGAAATTCTAATTGTGTCACATAAATTGAGACAAAGAAAGTAATTGTTATTCCACGTTAAATAATTGGAATTAAAGGATTATGTACTAATTTTAATTAGGTCCAACCATCTAGTAGCTTTTCTAATCTCTCATGTGAATTAGTTTAAAAACAAATCCTTATTGAAAGATTTTGGGTGTTGAATTATCATGGTTCCAAACATTTAATCATAAAATTATTTGTACTTGAAACAACAACAAGATGTCAATAAAAGGCAGGTTTATGTAACTTTATAGATAAAGCACTCAATTTCGGAGGACTTTATACATAAACAAATCTAACTTGATTGACTTTTTTGATTCAAAATAAATATAAGCCACTTTAATAAATAAAAAAAACTAGTTAACCAAGAGCCTTTTTGCATTGCTATTGGGAGGCCTCAAATATTATTTTTTTTAGAAAAACAGTTTTTTGAAAAATCAAGTGTTTGACAAATTCTTAAAAGTGCTTCTAAATAGAAGCAAAATCAGTTTTTCTATTGTTGGCAAGAAGCTAAAAATTTCTGCTTCTTAAAAAAAGCAGAACCAGAAGTAGAAAATTATTTTTTTGAAGACTAAAATATCCCTTACATATATACATATTTAGTTATTTACCAATATATCTCTTATTAATTAATTAGCATATCTAATAAGTTTGATTAAGTTTCATTCTAGAATTTTATTTTTTATTTTTATACGATAAACTTTTTTTTATTTTATAATTATATATTATTATTTATATTTTATACTTTATATATTATTTTACGTATTATTAGAAATAGGTAACAACAATATTTTTGCAGGATTTTAAAAAAAAAGTAACAAAAACAGATTTCAGTCCTCACAAACAATGTAACAAATAAGAAAAATTAATTTCTTAATTTACGTACTATTTTATTTTAATTTAATTTTTTTTTAACTTTAGAGGATTATGACAAAAAAATAATAGCTAGAGATTGAATAAAAAAAATAGGTAACAAATAACAAAAGATTCCTCTTCTCAATATTTTTCAACAATACTTTTGTAAAAATTTTAAAAATAATGAAAGATTTCAATTCCCCTAGAAAGGTAACAAATAAAAAATTTCTGATATGAAATGTTTTTTAACTTGAGGGGATTATAACATACAAAAGATAATAGCTAAAGCACACTGATACTTGCCCATTTTCATAATTTGACTCTCAAAAACACTTTTTTTTAAAATTTTTTTTAGCAAAACACAGATTGCTTATCTAAAGCACTTTTCAAATGAATTTGCCAAACACAAATTGTTTTTTTTAAATCACTTTTCAGAAAAGTCATTTTTAAAAAGCATTTATAGAAATAAGCAGTTTTTAGCAGCAATGTCAAACAGGCTCTAATTCCAATACAATACTTCCCATTTTTAAATTTATTTAGTGAGTAATTATTTTATTCTTTAATTGACTAATTACGTAAATATTTTTTAGATTTTTGAAAATTAAGATTAAAAAAAAGGAATAAGTGGAGTAGTAAAGTTTGAGATATTTAAATTTTTAGAATAAATAATTGAAATTAATGAAGGGAATAGTAATTGACACATTTTTTAAATAGTAATAATAATAGAAATATAGTGAAAATTACAACAAAAAAATGAGAAAAAAATAAATGGAATCATTGGCCAAAGAGAGGTGTCAAATCACTTTTTTGATATCTAGCTTTATATTATATATAAATAGATATAGATTTTTCATTCTTTATGGAGAAATGAAAGGTTGAAGTGTTAAATATTTAGGTCTTTAGATTTACAATAAAGAATAGGAATAAGTGGAATAATAAATTTTGAGACATTTAAGTTTTTACAATAAATAATAGAAATGAATGGAGAGAGTAGTAATTGACACTTTTTTTTTATAATAATAATATATTAAAATAAAGCTAAATTTATCAAAAAAATGAGAAAAAAGTAAATAGGATCTTTGGCAAAGAGAGGTGTCAAATCACCTTATATATATATAAGTTATGGTGAGGAAATAGGAAAAATGATAAGTTATTAATAGTGATAATTGAGGAATTAATTCTTATATTTTTTAATTTTTCTTAATTAATTTTTATATTAGTTAAATAAAAATAGGAAGAAGCCAAAAAAGGGAGGAAAAAAAAGAAGATAAGTTAAATATTGCATTAAAATGTGAGAGTAAATAAAAAATTCTTAAATTTTAAAATATATATTCTAATATAAATTTAAAAGTAGTGTTGTTTCATTATATTCAAGTTTTATATAAACATAACTTTATGACCTTATATATCGTCTTCTTCGTTTTCTTTTCTTTTTTTTTTAAAACGAAAGTACTGCATATAATAGTTTTAGTTTCTTTAGTTTTTCTTAACAAGCATACAATCACTCTAGTTTGTTGTCAATTTTTTTTAATTCATTGCTTGGATAACACTTTTTTTGGGTAAGTTGTCAAATTTTCACTCTTTAAAATGCTTCTAATCGTAGTATTGAATTTAGGAATACACTTCAGCATGCAAAATAAACAGTAAAATCGAGTACATAATGTTCGTTTTAGGATGCTGCAAGCTATCATAATAAAAATTCACAAGAACTAATCATAATTTAACCTAATGAATTATGTATGTACAACTATAGTCATATATAAAAAAAGAAACAATAAAAAGAGATTTCTTTATCAAGTTTCTCTTTCTCAGCCTTCTGATTTGCCTTACTTATATTTTATTCTCTTCCCATTACGTTTTTAAAATACAACTTTAAGAAAAAAAGAATGTAAGGAGGTATAATTAAAAGAATTTGGAAATATATTTTAAGTTATTCAATAAAGTACATAAATGAAAAGTAGAGAAGAAGAAAGAAAAACTAAAGAGATAAAATTACTATAATAATAATAATTTTATTGTAAGACTCTACATCATCTTCTTCTGAAATTCACAATGTTCTCTACTTTTGTATCTTTCTCAACTTTCTTCTTCATCTCTACAAGCACAAATTAAGAATATACTTATATGAAATTGTTGGTTACTCCATGAGTTGATTCAATTTAGTTTAAATGATTAGTCAAATTGACTCAAAAAAATAAATAGTATCACATAAATTAAAGTAAAAAACATATAATATAAAAAATTAAAAGAAACATTCTTACCCATAGATTCTTTACGTCTTTGTTGAAAACAACTGTATGATGTGATGATTATCATTTTCTTCCTCACCCTAATGTATGATATAGTGATGGAGAAGCGAAAGAATAACTTTGAATGGAAAATTTTTTGATACAAAATATGAATTTATATACACAAAGAGGAGGAATGTCATAAGGTGTAATAAACTAATAAATTAAATTTTGGGAGTTATGAATATTATTAAGAGCATAAATTGAAGATGTGTGAGTTATTAGTAGTTATTTCTTATTTTATTAAATATATATTATAGTGGTAGGTGAAAAGTTGTGTGATTGAATGTGAAGACTTTTTGAGATATTAAAAATAAAATAAATAAATAATAAAGGAAAAATGATCCAAAAAAAGGAGAAAAAAGATAAATATGAATGGAGGCCATAGAAAGGTGCCTTTAATCATAAAATTATTTGTACTTGAAACAACAACAAAATGTCACTAAAAGGCAGGTTTATATAACATTATAGATAAAGCACTCAAAATCGAAGGACTTTATCCATAAACTAATCTAACTTGACTTTTTTGATACAAAACAAACATAAGCGACTTTAGTAAAAAAGTTGTTATAGTTGAATGAGCATTTAAGTAATTCAGCTGAATTTCTCTACAGTTGAATTTCTTCTAGCTTCTTCGGGAATCTAATTCCACAACGACGTTTGAGACAAGATTTAGTGACGGATACAAAACTCATTGAGTGTAAATTTGTGGTCTCTATCATTTGCTAAATCTTCCATAATTGCCTTTTTTCCTCTTGTTTTCAAGTTTAAAACAAGTTAGGAATCGTTTTTTTTTAATGAAACTTGATAACACATAATTTTTCCAAGAGTTTTTTTTCAAGTTTCTTCTAGGGTGGCAATCATTAATTTGAGAGGTAAATTTGATACGTATCACAAGTGTGAAAGTAATATTAGCCAAATAATATAAGGAAGATTAAAATTAAACAATATAATAAAGTACGGAGATAAATTTGACCATTCTTACTGAATTAAAAAACGACCCAAAAATAGGAATTTGTGCATTTTTACAAGGTTGTTATCGGTCGATTCGGTTCGATTTTGAAGTTTATCAATTCAATTTATAGGCATGTTAAATCGTTATAGAATTGTTAAGATATTGACTTATCAGTTATCAGTTATTGATAGTAACTACAGACACATTATAGAATAATGTGTGATTTTGAGATAACCAAAAATAAAAATATGAAACAAAACCCTAAGTCAAGACTTTATATATTGAATGATATAAATATAATTTATTAATTTATCATCCGTTAACAACCGATAATTAAAAAAAATTAAAATAATTATCTGAACTACTAAAAATCAATAACCCATTATCTTTAAATCAATAACTTTTTTTCGGTTTAAATTATCGATTTCAGTTCAATTTTGAAGGACCTTAAATTTTCTACCAAAAACATACCGAAAAGAAACCAAGATGGGCTGAAATATGATGAAAAGCCCAAACAACTAATAAGCCCAAGCTGCCTAGGGCTCTAATAATTTCCATGGTTGCTCTGCTGCCATTATAAATGCAGCCACCAACCACCAAGTTTTACAAAGTTGCATCTCCGTTCTTCTTCTTCTACTCTACCATGCTAAATTGGTTTTTTTTTTGTTCTTTGATTATTATCATTATTCATCTATGGAGATCGAAGAGTGAAATCTAATTTTTTTATGATCATAATTCATATTTTATTTTGTTCTCTTTATTTATAATATAAAGTTCCTTTTTGTCTCTAATGATGATCAAAAATATAACTTTCGTTCTTCCGAGATTAGTCATGCGGAAAAGTTATGGAGACCTGAACTGAAGAGACAAAAGTCACATTCTTATACACATCTTTTTATTTTGTTGACTTTCTTAGTACCTATTTGAGACGAGGCGGAGCTAGGTAGGGATTTGTGGAACTTTGAATTTTTTTTGTACACCTTGTTTTTGTTCTAAAAAATATGTATATTAATTTGTGAATACCTAACAAAATTGATTGACAACTCAAGTGAGTTGCGTGTTTACTTGATTAGACATTGGATCAATTCAAAATAGTTTTGTTCTGTTCTAGGGTGAATTGTTCCCTTTTTTTTTTCAAATTGAATCTATGTTGAAATAGAATTTTAATTTTAATTTTTTTAAAAAAATTGTTTTTTCAATTATGATACTCTACATTTTATGCCCAAATTCTTGTTTGAAGACATGTTGAAATAATTGTATTTAGAAGCCTTAAGCTCTCTCAAATTAAGTGATTTTCAGTGATGGTGTATGAACAATTTATTTTGCTGGGGAAATTTGTTTTATAGATTTTATATCATTCATTTGGTATATATAATGAACTTTTTGTTTGTTTTGGTTCCGTTTATTTGTACTTAACATACTAAACTCTACTACATGACGGATTTAGACAATTCAATGCAATAGACAATTAGAATTTTTGGATTGGTTAAAGAAAAAAAATGAGGACAAACAATATACCTTCGCATATAATTGTAATTACCAAAAAGGCAAACCAGCTAGAGGGAGGACTTTTTCGCTTTTGAATTGGAGAATTAAAATGAAGGTGCTAGAACAAATTGGTTTTCTCCTTTCCTTTTCATTTTTCCTAATTAGACGGATGAGAAAGAAAAAGTTAATAGACATGGAAGATCATGATTGTGTATATTTTTGGGAGACTAAGTTGCATAATAGACATGAGCAATGACCCATTCAAAATTTTAAAATGGTGATTACTTTTTAAGTTATCAATTATAAAATATAAATGTACAAATTTAACACTTGTCATAAGAAAGACAATTATATTTAAATAAGATACCAAAAAAAAATCAATAAGAAAAACTAGAATAAAAATTATCTTGAAAAAGGAAAAAAGAATTTTGTTTAAGAAAATGACAGTTTGTGAAAAGGTAGAAAGAAAAGAGCTGGATTTTAAAAATAAAAGCATTGCCCTTGGAGGGAATCGAACTTGGAAATAGAAACAATATATGACCTTGAGCACCAACTAACACCCACCACACCAACTAAGCCATTTGTTTATTTGGGTTCTCGTCTTTTCTTTTATACGATATTGTCTTAATTTCAATATAAATATATATAGTTCGATACGAGGTTAATGGGTGGTCGAGCACCCGGACAACCCCATGTGGGTCCGCCCCTGCTCCTCTTCAATGAAGTTCCTGTTGGCTTGAGGGTGGGATGGAATTTGGACAATTTATATATATATATATATAAATTTGAAAAGATTTTTTTAGTAGAAAATATAATAATAACTATTTATTTTATTTAATGTGGAGGTTGTTATAATAATTGAGAAATGAAATAATGTTTAATTAATTGTAGGTTCTTTTTTATGTAGATATCTACTTTGTCGATTTATTTATATCTTGTCAATTATCATGAACCCATATTACTATTCATAATACATTTACCTTTTTTATTCTCCTTTTTATTTTTATTTCTACCAAACGATCAAACCTTTTGCATTAGAAATTCTCCTTTGTTGAAATTTTCCTTGGCCTAAACCTCAGCAATCACTTTCAACCTCTGTGTTTCTTGTTCTTGTTTATTCATTTTCCTGCAAATGGATTTTTCAAGCTTGAGGTCGTAGGGAATTCCTTTACTGCGGATACTTTACATACACTAATATGTACCCTTCAGAAACAAAAAGAACAATTAGAAATGAACACACACTTGACTTAATTGACAACCATATTCTCCGACAATGGCATCAAAATTTGATATGTCAAAATTACATCTTCTTAAAGAAATATAACACTAGGTTGGGGTTGAATCCCACAAGGAATAAGATGAGAACTAAGCCGTATGCGGTTATTTACTATTAGCTACTTATTTCCAAAATAAATGTGAAGTATGGGAAAATTTGAGATTTCTTTTTAGAATCACTTTTTAACATGTAACAATCAATAAATATCGTTTAAATGAGAATTTATACAGAAAATTAACTAGGATTATGTTCACCAAAACTGTTTGACCTTCTTCGGGTTGATACATAATTTCATCTTGCATTGATAGTATACCAATTTATCAAACACATGCTACATGTAATTGTTTCTCGACCAAATTAAATGCATATTACTTTTATTCTTTAGAACTAAAAGAGTTTCACTCATTTCAAAAGATATGTACCCAAAATTATTGAGCGTTTCAATTTGGCCACTCAATGTACAAATAGGGTTTGGTACCACTACATCAAAAATGATCTTTAGCAGAAATTAATTAACGGTAATAGTTTAATTGCCGTTAAAAACATATATTTAGTGGCATTTAGCACTCTTTGTAAATGTCCCTAAAGTCTATAGCGACACTAGATCCAATGATAATTAACTAATGCCGATAAAAGCTTTATCACTCTTTGTTAATGTGTATATTTATTACCGCTAAAAGTTGTTATTGTTCCAGTACTGTACCAATATAGATAGCAAAATAGGTTTGGACCACACAACTTTTTAGTAGAGAAAGCCAGCCTAGATGAGTAGTTATAGACATGTTTATTAGCCATGTTCTTGCCATAATGTCAATGTAGGTCCATTTCTCACTAATCCAACATTGTTATCCCCCCCCAAAAAAAGAGTAGTATATACTAAGGCAAAAAGAAGAAGAAAATAGAAATGATCAAGTCTACTCCATAGAGAAATTTCCTTTGTCATTTTCACTTGATCATTAAGCAAATTACTTATTGTGCATGTCTTGAATGTTGATGCAACATTAGATATGTTACTTATTAACAATTGAGAGATCTCATTCTTTATAGAGAATAGAGGGAATTATTCAATTGATATGGGGATAAAGAATTGTTGTTTTTGCATGATGAATTTGAAGAGCAACAAAATTAAGCAATAAAGGTACAAGTCAACAACAAAAGGAAGAGTTCCACAATATTCAAAACCAACTAAAAAAAGTAGAGGTTTTAACAACATGGTTGGTCACACTGATCATGTAAACCATGAGGTAGCTAACAATCATGGTAACAACGATGCGGGAGCAGCCGGCGATGAATCATCGCCATTGCTCATATTCATGATATGGATGGTGACGGAGGCGAATAGGGAGACACAAGTTGTTTACAGTGACGAATTCAGAATTTAGATGATATGGTTTCTTGAGTTGAGAGGGTGAGTTCTAAAACATATACTTGACTCTATTTTTTATTCTTCTTTTTTTCTTACATGTATATAAATTCGACTTTGAAGTAGAACACACAAACTCGTTAATTTTTGGATTCGCCACTAGACGATTGATAAGGTTAATTAATGGAGTAACGTATAGATGTGCAACCTTTTTTTTTTTTTTTGTTTTTCACTAAAGGTTTGGTATCCACATTGGGATTTCGACAAATTTGGATTTGCACCGCGTAAGACCTATTTAAGGGAGATGCGATTCCTAATTGGATTTTTTTCATATATATCCAAAGACTTAAATCCGAAACCGCTGATTAAGAGTGGAGAAATCATATTCCATCAATTATTTTTTTCTATTTGACATTGTGAGATTTTGAAGGAGTAGACATGTATGACAGGAAAACCACAAAGGCCAGATCATTATTATTTGGCCTACAAGTTGAATAAGAAAGGACCAAGTCTCCAATTTTTTTCTTGTATTAGAGCAATGATTAGGTTAAGGGGGGAGAGTTTAATAAGACTTTATTCAGGTTAATTTTTGAGCCAAATATATTGATATTATTTTCTTACTTTCAATAAAATTACCACCATCTGTTGATTCATGTTAATTGTCATTAGTTGCTCAATGAATATGCTCAATTATATCATCCTATAAGAAGGTAGAAGAATGGGAAAAAATTTATAAAAAGATGTCCTTTTTTTTTCCGAAACAAACTAAAAAGGTCTTGTTGTCACGGGAGGTGGAATCTGGATTTTTAGTTAATGAATTTTAGACCACAATTTATTTACTAAAACTTTGAAATATATTATTTATACATATCACATAAATTTTTAAATACAAATATAAAATTTAAAAACAAAATTACTGAATTCTCCTTAATTCACAACTAAAGGGTTAGCTCCCTCCCTGAATACCACATAAACAGAAAGGGAGGGAATAAATATGGGAAAATTTCATAAATAGCTAAGATATAAAACTTAATGAGCCTCCATAGCTACAATTTGTCTAATTACGTTCCATAGCTTTTCTATAGGTATTTCCTTTTGTATATTTCGCGTGCATTTAATAATTTATACAATTCGGCTTTTAAATTTTTTTGAGGAAAATGGGCGGTAATTTCGATTGTGAAAAAAAATAATCTCATAAATCACGGAATTGTATCTCATTAGATCTAGTTTCATACCAAATACACAAATTACTAAATCTACGAACATTCACAAATTACTTATCAATTATACATATAATAACAAATCCAGTAGTCAATTCATACACATACAAATTGTATACAAACTATATTCTGAAACGTATACAAATTTTTCGTATAATTTTCATACAAATATCCAGAACTATATCAATAAAATTATACTTATAGAGAATATATAATCAATCTATACATTTCACGTAAACGTACAATCAAAATCCTATGATCTAATATATACAAATCAAATGTATCAACAAATCATATACAACCAATATAATTATAAACAAATTCTGAATTTATACAATTATGAATTTTTCATAACTTGTACAAATCAAATGTACCAACAAATCGTATACAAACAGGGCACAACTGTATACATACAAAACATCTCAACAAATCGTATAACCAAGAAAATTAATTGATAAATACACATGAATCTATTGTATAGATACAACTGTAAATCTGAAAAAATGATTGTAAATCTCGAAAATTTATTTGAAGTTATACAAAAATAACCATCATAACTTCAACAAAATATAAAATTAATTTGTAGAATTTACCTCAATTCCTTCCCCATCTTGTTGTTCCGTTGAATCAAATTAGGCATCTTTTTTTTGGATGATTTTCAATTTATTGCTTGTAGATGTAATTTCTTTTACCTTACGCTTGTTTTTTGAAATCAAAATACCATCTGATCGAATTGCGAATTAATCAACAAGAGATTAGATCAAAGTACCAGAATGAGCCAATGAAGATGCAACAACACTTATGCGTGTTATTAATTCCAAAAATAAGAACAAAAGAGGAGATGAATTCGAGATTTAGCAAGAGATCCTGAAAATTCTTGAAAATCTTGAATTAAACCCAAAGAAAAAAATAGCATATCATCCAACTTTTGTTGATGCATTTGTATACCTCTAGTGATCCTCTTAGAAGGTGTTTCTTCATTCATGGTTTTGATTGTATCTAATGATTAAACTGGAAAAAAAAATCGTTGTCATATACAAATACAAATCAAAAAAAGAAGAATGAAATTGTCAAAATAATAAAATAATAATAATTGAAACCGCGTAATAGATGCCCTCAAAATCTGGAATCACGATTTTGAAAGAGAATGAATGAAATTTTCAAAATTTTAAAATCTATTTATGTTGAGTGAATTAAGGAGAAAATAAGGTAAAAGGATTATGGAGAAAGAAAAAGTAGAGTTTGTATAATTGGTTGAAACCAAAATCTACTCCCTTATACAAATTCGGAAGTGGCCCACGTAATTATGGTTATATATAAGTGGCGAAAAGTAATTTATTTAAACTGTGGCCATATTAATTAATTAACTAATATATGTTTATTTATTCGCATAATTTTCCTAATAAATATTATAGGTAGGTATTTATAAATGATTCTACCAAACCTATAGAATAATTTATCCACGCTTAATGAAAAAGGTTCCATTATGTCCTTATTATACTACGATAAATAGAGTAAATTTGTCCTCTGATAATATTTGTTCTCACATATCCAAACGTATAGAATAATGTATATAGACCTAACGAAAAAGGTTCAAATATGTCCTTAACATACTATGAAAAAATGAGTAAATTTACCCTCTGATAATATTTTACCTCGTATATATCTTTACCGCTAAATATTTATTTCAAATATGTCTTCTTCTTTTTTTCTAAAATGGTTTTTTCACTTAATCTAATTACGAGATTAATTAATCAATTTTATGTACCATAACATAAAATTCTTTAGAGGAATTTTTGAAGCATAATGTTCACGTATAATATGTCATATTTCTTCTAAAGATATTTTAACATGAGTTCACGATATTTGAGGGGCTAAAAGGTTCAAAGGTCAAGGGAGTTGCACCATGCATATGGAAAGATCACTCAAATCAAACTAGAAGTGTGGTTTGTTGCTTAATTAAAACTCTATAACAATCTAATAATATATAATATTTATCTGTTGTACTAATTAATGATCATGAACTGCAAGAACAAAATTTTTAAATTTTTTTTAAAGTACTTGGAATATTTTGAGAAAAAAAAGAGAGACAAAAGGAGCTAATATTTAATAGGTATATCCTATTTCAGTTTGATATTTTTTTTCTTATTATTTGACTCTAATATTGAGCAATTCTAGGTGAGATTGCTTTCTTATTAAACTGTGATAATGGTTATTTACATACAGCCAAATCTAATTACAACTATACTAGATATAAAAGTTCGTCTCAGCATGGACTCAATATATATTACTTTTTTTAATCTTAATTATTTACTAATTCACCCCACTATGGCAGGTGGAACTATTAACTAGGATTGAGTATATGAATATACATCCTGATTCCTGTGGTTGTTACATTGATTTTCATCTGTCGCTCCATCGTCCATGACTCGATACTAAATTAAATAATTATAAGGAAAAATTACTTAACTTGACATACATCCCTACCATATATATTAACATTATCTTTACTTTCAAAAAATTACATATATTACCACTTTTAATATTTTATACTATACATTTTAAAAGATACAATTAGATACACAAATTCCTTAAAATTAGGATTGAAGACCAAATTAATGATCCAATTACAATTAATAATTTTTCTCTCTCATCAACCGTTTCCTCTGCCAATCCCCTACTCCAACAGTATCTCTACTCCCCCCACGTCCTTCACCACCTCCACCATTAATTCTCTCCCTTCCTTCACCCTCTCAATACACGTTTTCATCTCCAAATATCAAAATATGCATTACTTTTTTTAATGCACTCTACCAAACGACTTAGTGAAATTTATTCATTACATATGTATAAATTTTATTCTTGGGCATATATATTAGTTTGAGTTAAGAGTAAATTCTATCAAATTTACTGGTCTAGCCTAGATACGTAACGAAAGGTAATTGAAATTCTACTAGTAACGCCCAAAAGCTAGATGCTTCATGTTCATAAATTCATGTGTTTCAGTTACATTCTCATATTTAGATACACATAATTAGATGTATATGCTTACTATGTATCTGAGATACATATTTTTGGATATAACATATGAAATTGATACTTGATACATCAAATTATACATATAAAAGATGCATGAAATAATATTAGATCATATAAATAGATACATGAAATTAATATTAGATCATATAAATAGATACATGAAATTAATACTAGATACATATAACAAATACATGAAATTAATACGTCTATGATACATATGAACGTACTTGTATGATGCTCATGTATCATAGTGTTTAGTTTGTTGGATACGTCATATATTGATAATAGATACATCAAATTAATGAATTTATTATTTTAAGAGAAATAAAAATGAAATTAATCAAATTACATGACAAAGATATATATGTTTTTGTCTTTTACTAATAATATTAATTAATTTATTATTTCAAAGAATAATAAAATGAAATCAATTAAACATAGATACACTCCTTGATTTCCGCCTTATATTAAGGGATTTGATTAATTTAAATTTTCAGAATTAATTGTCCATGTATATGAAAATTCTCAATTATTCCTCTAATTAAGGAAATCAGATACAGTCAATTAATTTAAACAAATAAAATATGTATCTCGATTTTAAAATTCAGCATTTACATGTCTCTTGCAAATTCAGACTCATGTATCCTAAGCAGAAAATATGGTAGAGAAAGTAATATTTAAAACTATCGAGAATCTTAATAATTAGGACCTAAACTAGTGAAATTTATGTAGTTTGCCCTAATTATAATTATACCATTTGGTTTGTCACCTTGTTTCTCAGTGATTTTCAATAATTTTGTTTTATATCAAATCTTAACGGTTAAATCGATAACCGAATCGATAATTATCAATAACTAATAAATTAATGGTTCTATAATGATTTAACATGTCTATAAATCGATAATTAATAAGTCAAACTAATAAACTTTAAAATCAAACTGAACTGATTAATACGCAACCATACACTAGCATATTCACCATACTTTTGTTTTTTTACACATAAAAGTGTTTGTGTAGGTCCAACCGTTCATCGTGAACTGAAGCACATGCATACTGCATTGAATTCGCCACCACAAAATATATTTGAGTTAAGCAATCTTGAGTCCACAGTCCCCACTAGAGACATACTCATTTATTGCAATTTAATTATTCCCTCTATCTATTTTTAATTGTCATATTATGTTTTTCGAAAGTTAATTTGATTAATTTTTAAAGTTAAATTAAATAATATTAATTTAATATTTTAAATAAAAAATTTAGATATTCAAAAAACTATATGAAAAGTATTATAAATTACAATTTTTTGCATATCAATATGATGAAAACATACATCGTAAAATCGTTTGACTCTAAAAAAGAAAATCATGATAATTAAAAGTGAACGGAGAGAGTAATACTGCTAGCACTAACTTGCTACTTCTGTATCTGTGCTTGTAAGTTATTTAGGGATCATTTGAAAATGATTTCAAATTATATACTTCCTCAAAAAATGATTTAGTTCAACTTTAATTTGTACGTAGTTTAAAAAAATAAAGATAATTTTTAATTTTATGATCCTAAATTAAAGTATGTCAAATATACTAAAATGTCCTTTAATTTTGTGATCTTAAACATGTCACCTGAAAAACTAAAATTAAAGTGTTGTTAAAAAAAGTGAAGGGCCATTCTTTTTTAAACAGACTAAAACGGAAAGTAAGCCATTCTTTTTTAAACAAAAAAGGCATGATTTAAAATTATTATTTGAAATTAGTTTTTTAAAGTTAAACTTTAATTTATTTGAATATGCCATTTGAGTTTTTTGTGTTATATTTTTCTCATAAACGCAAAACGTCATAATTTATTAAAATCATCAAATTTCCCCAACTCTTATATGATCTTATCAAATGAACAAATCATAGTTTATAAATAATGTATAGAAATATAATAAGGTGTCACATTAATAAATCTCATGCATATCTCTATGTTCCTTTTATACATAATGTTTGTGACTGATCCAATTAATAAACTACAATAGTAACTAAGTCATTCTTTAATATAATTCTCCTACATGGTACAAATAATCTCTTCATGTCAAATCTTTCTTCTTTTTTTCTTTTTTGTGAAAAGTAAAATTATAGGTCTTTCTTGCAAAATATAAACTCACGTTTACAATCAACTTGAAATTTAAAATCCTACTTTTAAAGATTTAGAGATTTCAAACCATGATTAGAAATTAAAGTTGATATTTTATTTATATTTTATAAACAAAACTTTAAATTTAAACCGTAAATTCTATGACAATTCGGTTTCGAATTTTGAATATGAAAAAAAATTGTTGGGAGAATTGTGTCTAGAAATTAATCTTACGTTATGCAAGTTTAAATGAATTGAATTCTAATACGAATATTAAATATTGAGTGAAGAATTTTAAAAAATAATTATGTGTATGATATGATTTTTTCAGTTAAAAAAAAAGATAATATACTATAGATTAATATGCATATCAAATACAAAATAGTGACAGCATGCTGCAAGTACTACTCTGTGTATGATTTGTTAAGTACTATCAAGTAGGTAGTGAATTTTGCGATATGAGAAGAAAACCATACTTCAATTATAATAGGGTCCATGCAACCCAAAAACATGTGCTACAAAGGACAAACTAATACTCCCTCCGTTCGTATTTACATGTCGTTCTTATTAAAAATATATGTTATTTAATATTTGTTATTTCACAAAATCAATACATAAATGACATTATTCTTTCTATTTTATCCTTGAGAGTTATTAGCTATGAAAATATAAATTTGACCAGCATAGAAAAACTAAATAATTAATTCATGTTCATTGGTCAATTTAATTAATCAAAATAAATTAATTCATGTTTATTTATTAAAACTTAATTTCAAGAAAACACTAAATAAGGGTACAATAGTAAATTTAGTTTTTTAAAGAACGTGAAATATAAAATGATGACAACTAAATAGTAACAGAGAGAGTATCAATCTATCATTTTCTGGCCAATACATTAATCATATGTGACAAATGTATTAATTGGTTATTCAATCACCATTTCAATTGTTATAGTCATGGTCATAGACATCATTAATTAAAGGATTCTTCTAAATTATGCATGCAAGATGAAAGAGTGAAGGAAGCATTAGCTTTCCAAATTAAAGGAAAAAAGGGTTAAATATACATTTGAATAACTTAAATGAGTCAGTTTTATCTTCTGTTATATATATATTTTTGACACAAAAAATATTTTTATAGTTATTTTTTTGTTTCAAAAATATTCTCCAACTATTAAAATAATAATTTTAAATACCTTTCTTATTAACGATCTCCTTCATCTTTTTTATTGTATTGTATTCAAATTATTAAATTATTTCTATCTAAAAATTATCCCATAAACTCTTGAGTATTTATAAAGACCAAGATCTCGAATATTTCGCAAATTCATGAATATTCATAAAGAGATCAAATCCAAATTAGCTTAATTCGAGAAATACACCTACAACGATCCTTGAACCATCTTGTATAACAACAAATATACTTATGCAATGTTGAATAAATTTTTATTACATAATATAATTTAATAATTTGTTATTTCCACAATTCAAATAAAATGTTTATTCGACCAATGAGACTACTATCAACAAAATTTCTTATCTAAGCAAAGTAAAATTGTGTTTAGATATCAACAATTCAAATAAAATGTTTTTTACTCAATCTTTATTAACTCTATTTAATTTAAATATCAATTAATATACTTTCTTAAGGATTCAATATCATAGCTCTTCAAATGACAATATAAAATAGGTCGGATACATGTTTGTTTATATTCATTATCCTAACAAAGTATATTGACTGATTTAGTCTGAAAATTCAAAAATTCTAAATCCAAAATCATTCTAAAATTCAAAAATCGCAAATTAAAATTTCAATTTTGTTCAAAATTTGCCCATTTTATCTCTATTACAACATTTACACATATATTATCTACTCGAGATTTAAACTATCAGATTTTATTGTGGATGGCACAATTATTTTGGAGTTAAAAAAAAAGAAGACAAACTATTTACGGTCTATATCTCATATACTCACATTCTATCTTACAAGTAAAGAACTTGTTTCCGATAGACCTTCGACACATATTGAGAATATATATAGATTTATTAAAATTTTAATAAATATATTAATTAGCGAAAACAATCTCTCAATCAACCTTCAAAATAAAAATAAGATCTACATACATTTTATTATTCCTAAACTTAACTTTATGGAATTACCTGAGATATACATCGTTGTTTGTGTTTAATAATTATATTAGATGTAACTCCATAGTTTCAATATTATAATAAATTTAATATTAAAAATCTTAAATTAAATTCTAAATTTGTTCTTGTTCATACATTTGAGTTAAAGCTACATAAATGGTAGGGAAAAAGACAAACAAAATAGAGCCACTATAATGTTTTGTTGAAAATGACATGTGAGGTGCTGTTATTTACAAACAAAAAAAAACGTGTTTTCTAAACCCTCTAATTGAATCTGTTTGTTAAAAATTTTGGATTCCTGAGGGGCGGAATCAAAAAAATTATTTAAAAATTTTAAAATATGATAAAAATAAATACTCCTATGAAGAAGTCAAATATTTAAGATAAATGCGCTTTCACATTTTTTTAATTCGAAATGATTGAGGAAAGGAAAATTTTCTCTTTTTCAGAGTACTTTCGAAAATAGATTCAGTGAAAACGAGATGAAACCGGTAGATCAAAGGAAAATTCGGATGAAATATATATATATAAAATAATTTTAATTTTATATATTAATAAAATTAATACAAAGGGAAAAATAAAGGAAGATAATTTTAGGAGAATTTTATCTTCCTTTCTTATTATTCAATATTTGTAATATCATCTCCTTTTATAGCTTAGAATTGACTTTCCTATTCGAATAGGACACGATATTTGTTTCTTTGTCTTAATAAAAATATAATATTTTTATTTTCTTAGTTATTATAATTAAATAACTATCATAAATAATTATAATAAAAGTATTTTTCGCTTTCTTAAATTCTATAATAATTTAAAACAGAACAATCAAATTAAAACTAAAAAAAATAATTCTACATAACTATCAAAAAATACTTTATTATATTTACTTCATTAAGTACATAATGTAATATTTTCACCTAACTTCACCTTTGCTCGCCACTAATCAATCAACACATTTATATATACTCTTATCTCTATAATTCAAACAATATAAGTTAACTATATATATTGTTCTGAATTAATAACTATATATTTATATTTCTGAATTAAACTAGGAAGGTGTAATATTCTTATGCTGCTACATGCATTAAGGTCTGCATACATTTTATTCTTTCTCAGACTTTATTTTGTAGAATTTCATTGAATATATTTATATTTCTGAATTAAACTAGGAAGGTGTAATATTCTTATGCTGTTGCATGCAATAAGATCTGCATACATTATATTCTTTTCTAGACTTCACTTTGTAGAATTTCATCGAATATATTTATATTTGTAAATTAAACTAGGAAGGTGTAATATATTCTAAACCATAAAGAGCAGTGAAAAATTAAAGACAAACTAGGAAAAACTCACCATGATATTAATTTTCCTAAGAAATTTCTCTACCACAATGTAGTTTAATACTAGCATATGTACGTGCATTAGAAATTGTGCATGCACGTGTATGTTTCTGCACCTCACTAGTATCACGTGCATAACAAATTGATTTTATAAATAAATGAGTATAATATTTTTCTATCTCAATTTATATAGCAGTTTAACTTGATATGTAAATATTTTTTAAAATTTATGATTTAAAATAAGTTATAGATGTTGTATGGCTATAAATCATTTTTAAGGATAAATGAGCCTTTTAAAATTAAATTATTACTAAATATAGAAATATGTCTATTTTTTAGATCGACTAAAAAAGAAAATGAGTTACAATTATATAAACTGAAATAGAGAAAATATCTTATTTAGAAAAAAATGGTAAACAACAATAACATGCTCAATGTAATTTTATAAATAAAATATATAAAATAGGATTTAATAAATTTTACTAATAAAATATAAAAAATAAGATTTAATAAATTTTACTTGAATCTTTGTAAGATAGAGCAAGCCAAAAAAAAGAAGAAGAAGAAGAAGAGATTGACAATATAATAGTTAATATATTTTTATAGAAACTACTAATAAAATATTTTTCCATTAGAAAGACAAACTCAAAATTATTAAAAAACAATCAACTTAAAAGTATTTTTTTACGTAAAAGTAGATGAATGATATGAAAATAAAGAAATAACTAAAAATTTATGCTTTAGGAAAACTATTAAAGATCAAAATAGATATTAGAATTAAAATTGTATAGGCTTAATCAAATTAAATGTATGTATAAATTATTAAATTACAAATTAAAAACGATCAACTTATGATTTATAAATACTTAAATAAAAAATATTTCACATAATCAAAAATCATATTAAATAAATACTCTTGATCTGACTAACAGATGTGCTCAAATTAAAGCATTATTTTATAATATAAATCTTAATAACTTCGTTTTTGTCGCTTTTTTTGTCCTGTAGCCAGTTCCAATTCAAGAATCATAGGGAATCTTATTTTTATCTTGTACAAATAAATTAAAATGAATAAAATAAAATAATTAAAGTTCATCAAATTCAAAAATAAATATACTATACTTTCTTCGTTTTAATTTATATGACATAATTTAGTTTGACATGAAATTTTTCAAAAAAAGTAATACTTTTGAAACTAATGAACTATTACTATGAAATTGGAACTGATTTTAAAAAAAATCATTTTATTATTGTATCTGTCTCAATTTATATATATTTTTTTAGTCTGTCCTAAAAAGAAAGTTATATTTTTATAATTAGATATAACTTAATGAAATGTCATACACTTTCCTTTTTTAATCTTAAATTTTATATCAAATCAATAATTAGTAATAAAATAATTTTGATGGTAAGTTTTAGACACCTACCACCAAAAACAATATTATGTTGTAAAGTTCCTATTCTACCCTAATATATACCACTAAATCCATAGTTTCCTCACAGTTTCAGCCATGGCTTCCATGATCGAATCTGCTTGGGCGGTACTATTCTCTTTTCTCTCTCTTCTCATAATTATGCCTGTTAGCCCTAAATTTTTTTTACATTTTTCTTCCAGAAAGTTCGATTTTCTTCTTCTAGAACATTCTGCATCTCTGTTTCAATGTGATTGTTCTGTTTCAGTTTGGGTGCATTGTGAATCAGTGTGTTTATGAGCAAAACGGAACAACATTGTTTTTGCATTATTAGCATTTATAGGTAGAAGTAATAATGAACCTATGCGAGAAATCTTAGTAACTCAGTTAATTGGTTGGTTACCTGAACTTTCATTTTGTTGATGAGTATTCGATTTCTCATCTTGTAGCCCCAATTTTTTTTTAAAATTGATGAACAGATGCGTTTGGCTTTGATTTTGACTTGAATTTTTATCGTCCTCATAACTTCGTTTCTCCATGCATTTTTTATTTTAGAAAATATTTTTCACCCTCATTTTCTGTAGTTTTTTTTTTCTTTTTCACACACTTTCCACACTTGGTATTATTATGAAAATAATATCAGATTGTTAATATAATTATTGACTTTTTCTAATATATTGTTTTTGTCTGTAAAATATTTTTCATAAAATAAGTGGACGTTTGAAAAATTTACTCTATTAGGAATTTGGAGTATGTTTAATCATACTTTTTGTAATAAATATTTAGAAATTTGATATTTTTAAAAAAAAGCATAAAATATAATTTAAATGGTGGTTATTTTATAAAAATAAAATATTTAGGATGAATTTGAAAATGAAAGTGGAAAAAGGATTTTGGGTGTTCTTCAAAAGTTGAATTGGGATTTTTTATGGCCAATCATTTTCAAATAAAGTGAATTTTTTTTTTTTGAAAAAAAGTAAAAAGTTCTCATCTTTTTTCCGAAATAATTTTTGGGGCGATTTTTTCGGTCTTTCCAAGTTCTTTTTTCTTGCATGTATTTGTTGAAGAGTCCCACGTCGAATAAAAAAGGAAAGGTAGTCTCCTAAGGGTTAACAATGTTCTCTTTTTGAGCTAATTTTTTGAGTGTGAGTTAGATTCAAGATCTAATTTTACTGTATTGGTGGTGCCCATCCCAATTTGTGTGAAGCTCGAAATCTGTGTGAGCAGCCATTCTAGCTTGTCTATGGGCTCACATATGTGTTCATTAGAAATAAAAATACTATGGGAGATAGGGTGGGTAGAGCTAGGTGTAGGGGTGTGAAGTGGTAGGGATAAAGGTGGAGTGTAGATGAGGTGTTACTTGTTAGAGGGCGGAGATGGCATAATCAATGTGGAATTACAATCAATTTTAAGGAATTTATTTTTCTTGAGAAAATTCTTATTAGTTCCAAATTTTAAAAAACTTAACTTATTAAGTTCTTCATAAATTATTTATCTATCTTGAGTGAATTTTTAAACATTGAGCTAAAGCTACTTGATTTTGCCGAATCTATAGATCTGCCCCGAGTAGTAATGTACAGATGTCTTTTCCTCTGTGTTTCATATAGATAAGCGGTAGAAATTCCATTGGCTTTCAAGTTTCCAGAAGTTACTTGGAGGTGCATTTGATATCCCGGAAAATATTTTTCAGGAAAAATGTTTTTCGAAATTAAGTTGTTTTGTGGTGTATGATTGTGTGAATATGATTTTTTCTCACCGAAAAGGGGAAAATGACAAACTCCCTTCTGGACGGAAGTCATTTTCCTTTTGTCTCTACTCTTAATTTCACATCACTTTTGCACACTCGATATTATTAGGAATCTTTAGTACTAAAGTTATTTTTATCAAAATATCATCCAATTTTTTTAACATAATTATCGATTTTCTAATAAAATGTTTTTCAGAAAATAAGTCTTTTCCCCGAAAACATTTTTCCGAGCTACCAAACCCCATAGTTCTTTTTTCGTGTATGTATTGGTGGTGTTTGTACCAATTTGTGTGAACCTCGACTAGTCCATGGGGGCAGCCTGTCTAGCTTGCCAGCAGGTTGCCAAGGTAATCATGCTTACCAAGGTTGGAGCAAAGGGGCTCACACCTAGTGTTCTAGCTGGATTGAAGCTGAAATCTCGCGATTACTCCACATACTTCGACCATTATGCCATCCCGCAGGACAAAGTAAAATGTTCAATACAAGGAATAGGCATAGGCAATCACTATAGGACTAGTAGCAGGACACAATCACTATCTGAACATGATGGAATGTGATGAAATACGAGCTCGTATAGCACACGTGAGAGGTTTATTAGTAACTAAGTTTTAAGTAGGTGGAGCTTAGATGTTGATACATTTGTTATTATGTAGTCGTAGAGGGTTTGGGATCAGGATTTCGAGTGGGAGCAAAAGAAGGAGGGAGATTTGGAGTGGAAACTAACCATGAAGTTATAGCAAGTAATTGTTGAAACTTAACTTGGAAAATTGGAAAGAGAGTAGACATCTCAGGTTTGGGAGTTTTTAACATGCAATTTTCACTCAGGGGAGGCGGAGGGGCCGGTTCAAAGCTCAGGTAAGAAGAAAAGAAGCAGGGGTGAAGCAATGGCTCGTAACACTACAATATTTAAAGCTTGTTGGCGTTCACTATTTGTTCGTAGTAAAATGTTTGACACTAACATGACAAAAAACACATCCTACATGTAAACTTCATGTTTTGCTTTGTTATTAAATGGTACTATCGAACTTTACCTTATATTATCTAGTGCTAAGTATGACAAAGATAAATCGTACTCAAGGTTACCTTCTATCTGGCACTTGTCTGCTTCCGAATTAAAATCCAGTTCTCCAGTTTTGTGGACTGAAAAGTGCCCTGTAGTGCAATCGTTGTTATTTAGAGAGTAATGAGGTAATAGTTACCTGTTTTAATGGCCTTTTGTTTTGTTCTTTGTTTCTTTTTCAGTTTCTTCTTGCAAATTTCAGTGATTTCCAAATGACTTCGCTTGGAGGTTTCATTGTTCATGAGAGTGCCTTCTTCTTGTCTGGAATCCCGTTCATCCTTTTTGAAAAGGCAGGGTGGTTCGGCAAGTACAAAATTCAGGTATTACTTTTTGACTCTTCTAATGGAATGATATTTCTTGATTAAAATGATCCCAAACATCAATAATATTCGACTTAAGATTGGTGCACGAGTTCTGTTTTGGTTTGCATCAGTTTCTGGATAAAAAGATTTGAATTTGCACTAGAGCATATTTGAGTTTAGCACAAGTAATTTGATGAAAACTGGTTATGATGTTTCGCGTTCATAGTAGTTCATTCTGTCATTTTTCGGATGAATTTTCATTTTGTTGCATTCTTGACCTCTTTTTGTGCAGAAAAAGACTAACACCCCGGAAGCTCAAGAGAAATGTATTACTCGTCTGCTGATGTATCATCTTTGTGTTAATCTTCCAATCCTGATTGTTACATATCCGCTCTTTAAATTCATGGGGATGCGATCTACTCTTCCACTGCCGTCCTGGTATTTTCCGGCTCTCTATATACCAAGCATTAGTTGTGTGATGGCAACACATATTCATTGTATACCTTTTTCTGGTCTTGCAATCTTCGTTTCTTTTGTTTTTGCTTTCAATTTCTTTATAATTTTGTTTTTAGAATTCAATGCCCGATAACAAGACCATAAAACTATTTTGTGAGCCTGAATATATGCATTGCACGTTTAGGCTATGGTTATCAAAATAGGATAACTGAATGGGAGAAGTAGTACAACAATGTTATACGATTGGAGGATACATACCATGTGAAATACAAGTTATATGGACAGCTGTAAGATTGACAACGTTATACGGAAGTGAATGTTGGACCTCTATGGTCCAACATATCTACAAGATGATTATATTCGATAGAAGGTGAACGTAGCCTCACATAGAGAGTAAAATGAAAGAAATTCTCTTTAGATGGCTCTAGTCATGTGACTCACGTTCTACAAGGACATCGAGATCACCGGTATATAGATGGGCGAAATCATGGTGGTTGAAGGTGTTAAAACAGGACAAGGTAGATCTAAAATCATACGGAAGAAAGTTGTCCTGGAAGACCTATCATCCCTTAAATTCATGCTAACTTTTAGAAAAATATGAAACAACGGAAGAGAAAAGACCCATATTGGTGATACCAATTAATTGATAAATGAGGATTCATGCAGCCGACTCCAACTAGCTTGGAATTGAGGCATAGTTGTTATATAATTTTGTAAGTAGGTGTGGTAGAGCTTGTCTTTTTCTGTTTATTCATCAGAGTAAATTGCAAATACTTCTTATTTTGTGCAGGAAAGTGATTTCATCGCAAATTTTATTCTATTTCATCTTGGAGGATTTCGTATTTTATTGGGGACACAGGATTTTACATACGAAATGGCTCTACAAGCATGTCCACAGTGTCCATCATGAGTATGTGAACCACATTATGTTTTGTACTAAAATTCTTCGAGTTCCACTTTTTCTCCCATGAAAGTCACAACTTCTGCTTGTTGCACTAGGTATGCGACACCGTTTGGTTTGACATCTGAGTATGCTCACCCTGCTGAAATTCTCTTCCTTGGTTTTGCTACGATAATTGGTCCTGCAATCACAGGGCCGCATTTGATAACATTATATCTATGGGTCTCACTTAGAGTCCTCGAGACAGTCGAGGCACATTCTGGCTACCATTTCCCCTGGAGCCCGTCAAACTTCTTGCCGTTATATGGAGGGTCTGTACATAACTTTACTGTTATAAATCATTCATTTGTATTCATCTGTTTTACACGTCGTGAATGATGTTCTTATAGTTGCTAGTGTTTGTTCCCAGGTCTGATTTTCATGATTACCATCATCGACTACTCTACACAAAGTCTGGCAACTACTCATCGACTTTCGTTTACATGGACTGGTAAGGCTTCCATACATTGCCTTTACATTAATACTCTTGTGTACAGATAACTCTGTACATATTCGAAGGCACTAGGCTCGGCTGATCCTGTAACCGACACTCTAGCTCCGCCCCTAGTTCCGAAAGCTATACATCTCCCTGCTTATGCTCAAGAAAACTTGGTCTTTTGCATAATTTCTCTTTGCAGTTCTTGATCGTATACTTCCGCCACATTGTTGTTGTTGTTGTTCTGTTTCCCAACTAATATTGGCTACCTCTATCAGTGGTGAAGCTAGGAATTCTGCTAAGGGAGTTCAAAATTTTAATATATATATATATCTAAGAAGTTATTTTTGACCTACACTACTAGAAAATATAGAAATAGCAACGGAATGTGTCGGTAATCCCTAACTTATCTGTAGCTAAAAGGCTCAATAACTAATCATAGCTTAATAGGATTAGCATGCCATTTTTGCTGTTTAGGTATGAAATTTTGTCCGTCACTAATTCCTTGTTTTCTAGCAGTGTTATATACACAGTACTATTACTTTCTATGTACACAATATAATTTTTTTGACGAAATGTGTTCGAGTAACCACTCTTGGGTCAATGTAGCTACGCCACTGAGACCTCTATCTCTTTGTTTTGTTAGGTTATTTGGTACTGATAAGGGTTACAGAAAGTTGAAGATGCTGAAGGAGCAGGAGTGCGAAGCTGAGGGCAAAGTAATGTAAACAAGATGGGAAAGTAGAGGGGTGGAATAAAACTACATGTTTGTTTGGTGTATAAGAATAGTATTGAACAGATTCTATTAGTAATGCTGGAATTAATAATGTAAGAATTAGTTATGTTGGCATTAGTCATGCAAGGATTAATTAAAACATGCATTACATAATTCTAAAAAAATTCTTTGTTTACAATAAATATCCCCTTTAACATTCTTTAATGAGAAAATACATCAAATCACCTTTGAACTTGACAGTCAAATTTACTATCACTCTCTACTTAGGAGACCCCTATCCCCCTACCCATGCAGAACCCTCCCCAAATGGAAAACACCAATACCTATTCGACCCTCCTGAATCTCCAGGACATGGACCCTCTCTTCCATCACTGGACAATGTAGGGGTTGGCCAATTCCACCCTTCAACCCAGTTTTGACCCCATCAGGCTCGATGGGAAGCAACATAGCCTCCGCCTCCCAGGTACCTCCTATGAACTTAGTTCCTTTAACTCCAGTTCGTACAAACACCCGAGAAATAGAGGAGGCACTAGAAATAATGAGAGAAACAACAACGGAAATCACAGTTTTAAAGGAAACACGAGTAATGATATTTCGAGAGAGGTTTGACAAAAAAAGCTCGATAGATATAAGGAAACCCTTCAACCCAGAGATAGGGAACTATGTGCTAGTGATGAACCCGACAATGGGAATGAACCCCAATGCTCCACCAAATACTCCAATGATAAACCTCCCACACATGAACAAATCAATGAATCTAATAGTATGGAATTGTAGGGGAGGAAATGGCCCAGATTTTAGAAGAAATTTTAGATCCCTGCTAGATTGGCATAAGCCACCTTTAGTAGCCTTTTTGCAGACTAAAATGCAAAGTCACCAAGCCCTACTTGATGACTTTCCCTTTAACCAAATGCTGGATGTGCCAGCGGTTGGCAACTCTGGTGAAATACTGATTTTATGGGATGACACCATTCTAAGCCACTCAGCGGCATCCATAGCTCCCCAAATTACCCGAATAGTGTCTTCCTCCTAAATTTGGAACAACAACTCATCGCCGACTTTAATTGTATACTTTTTGCGACGTTGTCCGTTGCTTTTTGAAAAGCATCGAGCCAAAAAGCGACGAACTTGTCACTTTTTCGTCGATTTTGACCAAAAAAGCGACGCGTCGCTTTAGTTGTCGTTTTTCGTCATTTTTTTAATAGTGTGGAGCCTTGAAACCAACCAACTTTTGACGAGACCTGTCTACGGCCTTGTAGAATCTTTTATGGTTCGTAGACCTCTACTTAACCCTCGAAATTTCACCAAGTCTAGAAACTTTCTACGGGACCTTCCTACGGGACCTTCCTACGTCCCGTAGACCATTTGATGACTCGTTCTGGTTAATCGTAGAATGAGATACTGAAACTTGATTTTCAAAAATTGTATTTCCACTTCCTATGAAACTGGTCTACGACCCGTAGAACTTTCTACGAACCGTAGACTGGTCTCGTAGACTTAGACCAGTAGACCAAAATAAGAAATCTTTATTTTTTCAAAATCTGAGGTGTTACAATTATATACCAAGTAAATTTGATTACTTTGTTTGCACTTTATGATGGTCTATATCTAAATGGTTCAAACCTTACATCATTAAATGTATTTATTTTTATTAAAATTTAAGTATTTTAATTAATCTGATAGGTCTTAATCATTAAAATCTTGAACAAAATCTTAATACCATTAAGAGATATTATTGTATGGGATAATATTCACCACTAGTCTATTTCCAATCACCAGCACCATCACCTTTGTCATCCAACAATCACCACCATTGTTAACAACCATTACCATTGTTAACCACCACCATCGGCAATCTTTGTCTTCATAGATAGCTTATATGTATAGATATCATGTTGGTTCAATTTTAATTAGGTGATACAAATTTGTACAATTAATTGCGAGGAGGTTATGAAAATGAAAGAACTAAGAATTATGAATATTAATTTATTACTAATATTAATTTATTACTAATATCAATTAAGAGTAGGAATATTGAACATTATTGGGTGTGAATATTGAACATCAAGACCAGTGCAGTAAATGACTTTCACCGGTCTAGTAGTAGTCTTCTTGACTTGTCCCCTCCAGGATATAACAGCCTAATCACAAAGTATAATTCAATAAACTATGTACAAGAGTTGAGTCCAAAGCTCCACAAAAAGAACACCTCTCTTCAACTAACAAGAACTCTCTTTTTGACTAACTTTTATGCATTCTCTATTTTCTTGTACACAAAATAAAAGAAGACCATCACTATTTATAGGTGAGGAAGTCTTCCTTGCAATGAATAGGAAGAAAATGGTATAGTAAATAGAGAGGATAAATGACCTAGATATTACATATGTTACAAGGTATAATGGAGGAATAAATAATGAAATACAGTGAAATTTAAATGGAGAAGTAATGGCCTTTGGAAGACCACATCTAGGCAATAACCAAGTGCCCGGACAGTAACCAAACACAATTAAGCCTAAAGAGCATTTACAAAAAAATGAGTAATTAGGGATACATGCCTCCAACGTTCTAATGCAACAATAAATAGAGAAAGTAAGGACTTAGCGGCAGCTCCAACGGACAGAAAAATGTCAATGTGACAATGAAAATATGCATAATTTTATAATATTAAAATGCCCACACTAAAAATCCCCTACTTATTTAAATATTGGACAAGAGAGTATATCAACTGAAGGAAGACTACTATGCATAATGAAGGTGTGCTCTGCATTGAACTTAGTAGAATAGTAACTTTTACTCCAGAGTCATAGTCGTCTCAGAATTGAACTATGACTACTTAAGGGAAATAAAATATCACAGCCTACACATAATAATCAAGGGTTGACATGAGCTTTAAAATCCAGCACGTTACAGCCTTGTGCTATCCCGGTTTCATGAGTGTTTTTGAGAATAAGTCCAGTTCTCATAGGAAGCGACCTACTTGCACACTCACATAGGTTAAATCTGTCAAGAGTACTCTTGTAAGTTTAACACTCTACCCATATGGGCTTCAGATTTTCATTAAGAGTTTTGTAAAGTAAACCTTCACTATATGAAACAATGCACTCACATCATAGGGAAGGAATACAAAAAATAGGGCATTTTTCACACAACAAGTTATCAAATGATTCGTTTTTCCTATTGAACCTAGTTATAAGATCTCTGGTCCCCAGATTGGGTTTCTTCATATATGACTCAAGGATTTATAGGCTTCAATCTCATCCCTCTAGATGTGCTCCAAACCTTTTCTCTTGTTAAGGCCTTAGTTAGAGGATCTGCAAGATTATCACAAGATTTGACATAATCAACATTAAAGGTAACACTTGTCAAACATGATCTCACATTATTGTGTTTCCTCCTTATAGGTCTAGATTTACCATTGTAATAATAGTTTTGTACTCTACCAATTGCAGCAGTGCTATCACAATGAATTAAAATAGGAGGAATTAGTTTTTCAAAATAAAATATTTGAAATAATAAAATAAATCTCTCAACCAATTCGCTTCCTCACTAGCTGAAGCTAAAGCAATTAGTTCATCCCCATGGTAGATTTAGCAATTATAGTTTGCTTTTTTGACTTCCAACAAAAAGCACCACCACTCAAAGTAAAAATGTAACCTGTGGTAGAACATGAATCACCTGATAAAGTGTTCCAATATGCACCAGGAAAGCCTTCAAGTACAATAGGATATTTTTTTATAGAACAAACCACAGGTTTTTGTCCCAATTAAATATCTCATAACTCTTGTTATACCATACCAATATTCATTACATGGTTTGCTTGTGAACCTGCTAAGTACTCCTAAACATATGCAATATCAGGTCTAGTGCAATCAGTCGCATATCTCAAACTTCCAATTAAGCTAGCGTATTCCTTTTCATTTATTACATCATTTTCACTTTGAACAGGAAACAAGTGAACACTTGAATCAAAAGGAGTTACAACGTGCTTCCAATTAAGAAAGTTAGATTTTTTTCAAAATTTGTTTCAACATAATGTGACTTGTCAAGGAAAATTCCATCACATGTTCTTATAATTTTTATTCCCAGAATAAAATTTGCCTCACCAAGATATTTCATACCAAAATGGCTTCTAAGAATAATTTTATCTTCATTAATATTATTTATGTTTGAGCCAAAGATCTATAAATCATCAACATATAGGCAAATAATAGCATGTGAATTATTCCAAGACTTATGATATATGAACTTATCACACTCATTTATTTTAAAACCATTTTCAATCATGCAAGAATCAAACTTTTCATGTCATTGCTGTGGTGCATGTTTCAAGCCATATAGGGATTTAGTAAGTATGCACACTTTGCTTTCTTGGTCTACTTCAACAAAATACTCGAATTGTTCCATATAAATTTCCTCATTTAGATGTCCATTTAAAAATAATAATTTTTACATCCATTTGATGAATATGCAAATAAAAAATTGCAGTCATGACAATGAAAAGTCTAATGAATGTAATTCTAGTTACCGGAGAAAAAGTATCAAAAAATTCTAAGCCTTCTAGTTGCTTAAAATTTTTGCAACTAGTCTAGCCTTATATTTATCAATAGATCCATCCGATTTTTTCAACTTTTTTCGTAAGACCCATTTGAAACCAATTGTGTTACAACCCGGTGGTAAATCAACTAACTTCCAAGTTTTACTGAAAATTAGTGAATCCATTTCATCATTTACAACTTCTTTCCAAAAAATAAAATGTGAAGATAAAACTTCTTCTAAAGTGAGAGGGTCATCTCCACATTAAATACATAAAAATCAGGACCAAAGTGTTTTTCTACTCTAGCTTTTACTTCTTCTAAACTCAAAATTATTAGTTTCTTTATTTTTCAAAGTAGAAGTAGAAGAACTAGGTAGTGACAAAACATTTTGTTCAATCCTTTGACACCACTATTTTTAGAATCAAAAGAAAATTTCTTTTCATGAAATATTGCATCACCTGATACTATTAATAATATTATCTTCAAGATTAAAAAATCTATAGGTTGTACTATTTGAAGCATAACCAATAAAAGCACAAGTAGTAACTTTCTTACTCAACTTTGTAATCTATGAATCCGTTAGCCTCACAAAGGCTAGACAACCCCATCATCCTATAGGCTAATGACTAAATGTCCAAAGCCAAAGGTCGTTCCACAGTAGACAAGAAGGATAGACTACACATACTCACCGCCTTCTGGCTTAAGGCGTTTGCGACTACATTCATCTTGCCCGGATGATAGAGAATAGAGAGGTCATAGTCCTTCAGGACCTCAATCCAATGGCGCTGCTTCGAATTAAGCCCTTCTGGCTCATAATGTACTGAAGACTCCTGTGATCAGTCTAGATCTCGCAACAAGCTCTATACAGGTAGTGCCTCCAGATCTTAAGCGCAAAAACTACCACCGCCAACTCCAAGTCATGAGTGGCGTAGTTGTGCTCATACAACTTAAGTTGCCTCGATGCATAAGAAATAACTTGGCCCCACTGCACCAATACACAACCCAAACTGACGTCAGAAGTGTCACAGTACAACGTGAATCCCTCGTCCTCAACTAGAAGAGTCAATATATGAGCAATAGTAAGCAACTCATTGAGCTTCTGAAAGCTCAAATCACACTCCTCAGACAACTCAAAAGGAACATCAAGATGAGTCAATTGGGTCAAAGGTGCTGCAATGGCAGAGAAGCCCTCCACAAATCGTCTATAGTACCCGACTAATCCGATAAAGCTCCGAAATCTCATTAAATGAGGTATGCCTAGACCAATGAATAGCCTCAATCTTCGTTGAATCTACTATCATGCCATCCTTGGACACTACATGCCCTAAGAATGCTACAAACTTAAGGCAAAATTCACACTTTGAGAACTTGGCATAAAACCACTAATCTATCAAAATCTAGAACACAATCCTCAAATGTTACTTATTCTCTCTCCTACTCCATGTGTATACAAGAATATCATCAATGAACACTATGAAGAACGAGTAAAGATAAGGCCTGAGCACGTACGTCAGCATGTCTATAAAAGCGGTAGGGAAATTAGTCAGCTCAAAAGACATCACCAGGAATCATAGTGGCCATAACGAGTCCTTAATGCGGTCTTAGGGATGCCCACTATCCTAATCCTAAGCTAATGGTAATCGAATCTCAAATCAATCTTTGAAAATACTACGACACCCTGAAGCTGGTCAAATAGATCATTAATATGAGGCGGGGGTAGCAGTTTTTTACCGCCACCTTATTCAGCTGCCTATAATCAATACACATCTGCATTGTACTGTCCTTCTTCTTCACAAACAGAATGGGAGCACCTTAAGGCAATAAACTAGGCAAAATGAATCCCTTACCTAAGAGATCCCGAAGCTGAACACTGAGCTTTTTGAGCTCTGAGGGGGCCATCCGATAATGAGGAACAAAAATAGGATGAGTACCCGTCATAAGGTCAATAGGAAAATCCATATCACACATTGGGGGTAGGCCGGTAAGAAACACATCCGCATACTCACGGAGAATAGGAAATGACTCAACTGAAGGAACCTTCCTACTCACATCTCCCACATATCCCAAGTAAGATAAGAAACCGCTAGGCACTAGCCTCCAAGCCCGAATAAATGAAATAAACCCAATCGGTGTGCTACTAAAAGAGCCCTGCCACACCACTGGGGAATACCAGGAATGACTAAGGTAACAGTCTTAGAGAAGCAATCTAAGACCACACGGTAAGGGGATAACCAGTCCATGCCCATAATCATATCAAAGTCTAGCATATCAAGCAAAATAGGTCAGCCCAAAAGTCATGCCCCTGGATAGACACCAAACAAGATCCAAAAACCTGTTCCACTACTAAAGACTCACCCACGGGGGTCAACACATGCAACGGCGCTGCCAAAGGCTCCGAACACATACTCAAATGAGAAGCAAACTATATCGACACATAAGAAAAGGTAGAGCTCGGATCAAATAAAACTTAGGCAGGCTAATGTCATAAGAGAATCATACATGTGATCACATCGTCTGATGCCTTAGCCTCCGCCCTCAATGGAGCTGCATACAAGTGAGCATGTTCGCCTCTACCTTAGGTATCTATCCTACCACTTGACTTGCCTCCTCAGGGACAACCTCGAATACCTTGATGACCACCACGATGGTCCTTACCCTGGCCTCTGCCTCTAACTAGAGGTGCTACTAGATGATTTGGTAGAGCTGCTTATGGAGCTAGAGCAATTTGCCTACGCAAAAGGCAATCTCTGAACCAATGACTAAAGTCCTCACAGTCGTAACAACCATGTGCCGATCGACTCACAAAGTAATGGCCATCATGGAATACAACACCTTACTGGGAACCATCTCGATTCTAACCCAAGCCAGTATCACTCTTACTATACATGTCACCCTCTGAAGCCTATAGTAAGGCCTGAACAGGCCAACTGGACTAGCCTTGCTGAAAGTGCTGTTGAGACCTATCATAGGAGTCTTTATGCCTAAAATGGGATCTGTTGTAGCTGCCCTCATGCCTAGCTCTCTTGTTTCTACCCCCATGGACCTCATGATGGAGCTGTTTAATAGTATGGGCATGTTCAATTATATCCAAAAAAGAATGGCCCGCAGAGACCATAGTTTGAGCCTCAATTTGCAACTGAAGTCTCAACCCTCTAATAAAGCACCAAACTCTCTCCTCCTCAATAGGATCATAGTGGCATGGCGGGAGAGCTCGTGAAACCTCACCTCATACTTAGATACAGTCATAGAGCCCTGCTCCAACCTGGACAACTAATCCCAAAGTCGATCTGTGACGCTACTAGAGATGAACCTAGACAAGAAGACCTTAGAAAACTCAGACCAGGACAACGTAGGTGACCCAACTAGTTTAGTCTCAAGATAAGAATGCCACCACTATCTGGCTGGTCCATCTAGCTGATAAGCTGTGAAGTCGTCTTCTCTTGACTCCATAAAACCTAGAGTATATAGCCACTCTCAATAAGTAGTAAGAAACTTGTGGGCATCTTCTCCTATAGCCCCAGCAAACCTTGGAGGAGAAAGTATCAAAAATACATCGAGCATCTTCTGCTCTTCTAGTGGCATAGCTCTGGGTATAAACACGGGTTGGGCACCCCAAGTGGTACTTGGACCTGGGGTGCCTCTGTTGCAGGCTGACCCTGTAGGGCTGGTGAAACTTTAGCTGCAACTAGAGCCTGGTGCATACCCCCAAGTATTGTCAAGAGTTGAGTGATGGTTGTCTAAAGCTCGGTAGCCGTAGTTGGTTCGGGTGGTTGCTGGGCTAGCCCCAGCCCCACTTGCTGATCAAGAGCATATGCTGTTGGAGGGTTTCAAATCTCTCTATTTGGTATTGCTACTGCATCCCTGGATTTCTTGGGAGGTTTACCCCTACCTTTGGTCGCCGTGTAGCACATACAAGCCATCCTGCGAAAGAGTAAAACAAGTGAGATTTCATTAAACCTATAGTACACACGATGTACGAAAGTGATACAAAAGAGAGAATATTCCTAATGACACCCTGTAGCCTCCCAAAGATAGGTTAGGGACGTATGCGCATTGATTCCATAAGACACTACTATGTATTAGCTCTGTACAAGTGAGACCGGTGAACCTGACTCTAATACCAACTTGTCATGACCTAATTCCTCGAGTCATGATGGCACCTATTTACCCACCATCAGGTAAGCATACCCGTAACCCAGAACAACAAGTAATAGATATACGAGTAGAAACAAAGCAGAAGCAGTAATTTAAAAATAGAAATAAAACAACAGATGGAAACAAACCAAAAAATATAGTATAGATCCCTCAGAGAATCTGGAAGTCACAAATACAAAGCTGTCTAAAATAAAAGAGTACAAGTTCAAAAAGTGGATCCAAAATACAAGTTTGTCTAAGCAGAAGACTAGCTAACAAAATACTAAAAGATACATGTAAGTCTAGGATGCCAAGTGCTCACCCTCGCCTCTGATCAAAGTTGCAATAGGCTCGAACGATCAACGTTGATAGCTAGTGCTCGGACCAAAATCACAAAATAGAAGTTGAGTGTAGCATGAATACCAAAACAACAATTACTCAGTAGGCATCATATGCCGATTAAGTAGGAAAAGTAAAACCAATATAAAATGATAGAATCTAGACACAAGTAAGGTTAAAGAGAGATTTAAAAGAAAAACATACGAGTGTACTGAGATAGAAAAAAACTAAGTACATCTACACTAAACCTAACTGGACCCCATAAGACTAGAAGGTACATTCGTGCGTAAGTTTAAGTAATAACCCGAATAGACCCCCATAAGCCCGATAGGTACACAAAATAGGTAAATCTACTATAAATGAAACACGGTGAGTCCAAAGCCAGAGAAGGCAAGTAACCAAAGTGTATCGACTCTGTAGAGAATAATGTGTATCATGACTAGACCTTAAATCTACGACTAGTAGAAATCAAATCTAAAGAGGATAATGAGTACCATGATCAGACCTTAAACCTACCACTAGTAGGGATCAACTCTGTTGAGGATCATGAGCAGCATGACCAAACCTTGAATCTACTATAATAGAGGGTTGTCGAAGGATCTCATGGCAAATCATCATAATAGAACCACCGTGGAATGATGGCCACTCCCAAGTAATCAGAACAACACTCTAAGCTCGAACTAACTCCAATCCCAAGTCGCCAAATGAAGCCCGAAATTTCAAATGCATCTCAAGGGGCCATAGAAGGAGGGAGAATGGATAGATAGTCATCAAAGTTGAGACAATGCCTAAGCTAAGGCTTAATATATTAGACTAAAGTTTGCTACACCTGTCCACAAGGAGCTAAACCATCCGAAATGACGTTGGAGTTGAAATAAGGACAAAAGGGTTCCAAATATCACAAGTTTATGGCAAGCACAAGCCCAAGCCTAGAATAAGGCCAATCATACTCAAACAATCAATCAATAACAAAAAAACAAGGCGAACCACAAGATAAAGGTGATCACATATCACAACTAGCATGATTCTAATCTCAAAAATCCCAAAAATCCCAAAAATAAACCTAAAACATGATTTCTAAGTGATAAATTAGGTACTTGCTCCCAATTCACTCAATTCAACATGATTTCACATAGTCCAGCTCAATCTAAGGAATGGGAAGTAGTAGCCTACTATAAGAACGACAACGCGTGCATGAAATTACATTTTCAGAGCTTTCCCTTTCTATATGATCTCTGAACACTGTCATGCTATCAAAAATAAATTCACAACGTTAATACGGTTATTTAGAAGCTAAATTCACTTAAAATGGAGACGAATTAATTTTAGAGTCAAAATGGGAATTGTGGGACATGCACCAAGAATTCAGGAAACGACTCCTAATTTTTCCCAACTTTTGTTCCAAAATCAACAAAATTATTCTACAGAACTCATCTATTCATCACAAATTTTATCCACAGATTTCTACAAAATTTCCTTAAACCCCAGTGCAATCATTCAATGTTCAACGTATTTATCGTGTGATGTTGATCTTTTGGCCTCATGTAATGGCCTAATTTTGTTGGAATTTGAGGAAATTAGGGTTTATTGTATTTTCAATCCAATAACCAGAGAACACCAGTTAATACCATACCCAGAGTCAACAGATATGATTGGTTACACAGGTCTAGCTGTTGATTACCCTAGTTCAAATACATATAAATTGGTAACCATTAGAAATCTAGTTGAAAATTTCAACTGGCTCTACTAATTTCATGTACTTTCATCCGACAGATCTGGCGTGTGGCGTGAAATCCAATTGAGAGCTGATACTTCCATCTCTTTATCTTTTTATTGTCCACCTATTTACTGGCACAATTATCTATATTGGCTTAGAAGTGACAGTAGTGTTCTAGGTTTTGATACAAAGAGAGAAGAGGGTATAGTGATTGACCGTCCTCAGTTTACTGATCATTTTGATCTCAACTATGGTAAAATCTTCAATGGTCATGATATATGGCTAGGGTTAGCACGAGGCTCACTCACTCTTGTATCCATTTTCAAAAAGTCCATAGTCATTAGTACTTGTAATAATACAAGCAACAATTGGATAGTTTCCCATATTTTGGACAATTTTATTTTGGGTCCTCATGACATTATTAAAGGCTTTCCAGTCTTGATAGATAGCAAAGATGTGCATTTTGTGGTAATAGCTTCCTTGGCGGAAAATCATTTTGTACGAGTATGATACTAAGAGTAATGGGTACAAAAAAGTTAAAGTGTTGGACCTAAGGGTTGATAATCGCATGTATTGCTTCCATCAAACGTTAGCTAGTGTCCATAAGACGCCCTCCCACGATGTAACGATTGCTAATCAGGAGTATATTGCTGCAAAGTTGAATGACATCAGAAGATTTATTATCGAAGGTACGTACCAGTTAGTTTTGATTGTTAATTAAATTTTATTGTATGAATTGTTTAAATCTATCGTTAGGTAGCAACGAAAAATTTCATTTTGTGTCACGACTGATTTGGTGTTATTGTTTCATGACATGAATATTTTCATTTACCAATTATTTAATAATCATATTTATCCTTTATCCTATCTTTTGATAGGTGCTCTACCATGTACCCTACTTCTCTTATAGATTTATCATTCAAATTGTTTGACATGTGGCATGATGTAATGACGAAGAATGATATAATGTATCCAAATATTATGTTCATTAAAATAATACAGTACGATACAGTACAACAAAAATACGATACATTATGAAACAATACCTATCAACCATCAAGATTAGCTATATATTCCTTTTAAATTTAATGTCTTTTATTAGTCTTTTGTTATCAGCCTTCTGCAGCTTCAATTTCAATTAATGACTAGTATCACCTCCTCTTGTTGTGTTCAAAGAAACATTGTTTTTCATATTAACAACTAAATGCTTCCAAAAAAAAGGATATTATTTGAAATATCCAGTAGCAACTTAGTCCAATTTTTTCATTACAAAACTTATCTTTCCAAGAAAGAATGGGGTTCACATGAAACTCATAAACTTTTTTCATCAATATGAATTTTTACAGCGTTATATACACGTCTTAATTAAAATGTTTTCTAGGTTTAATTTTTATTTGAAACAAGTCTAAATCACTTTAATTCTTTTCAAATTATGTAGATAATTTTATCTAGGTATTTCCACAGAAGAAGAAAGTTCTTCCTAAGAAAGTTCATTGGAAGAAGAAAGTTCGTCGGAAGAAGAAGAAGAAGAAGGAGGAGGAGAAGGAGGAGGAGAAGGAGAAGGAGGAGGAGGAGGAGAAGAAGAAGAAGAAGAGTAGAATTTGTTTTCAAGTTGAAAAGAAGAAGAAGAGTAGAATTTGTTTTCAAGTTGAAAATTGTATTTGGAAATTGAAGTTATGTTTAAACATGACTGCAATTTATAACTAGTTTGAACTTTTGTGAGTGATTTGGAGTGAATTTTATGAAAATCGATTTAAAAATATTTTCTATTTCCTAAAGAAATTGAAGTTTAACTTCAAATTGAATTCATGGAAAAACTATCCATGAGTATTTGTGAGTATTTTTTAGATACTGTTATTTTTGGGAGACATGGTTGAGGTGAACAACAAATGTCCCTGACCCAAGTCAATGACAACTTTTTGGAAAAAGAAAGAAAATGACTTTATATACCAAGTAAATTTGATTATTTTGTTTACACTTTATGAAGGTCTATATCTAAATGGTTCAGACCTTAAGTCATTAAATGCATTTGTTTTTTTAAAGATTTAAGTATTTTAATTAATCTAAATAGGTCTTAATCATTAAAATCTTGAACAAAATCTTAATACCATTAAGAGGTATTATTGTGTGGGATAATATTCACCATGGGTCTATTTCCAATCACCAGCCACCGTCACCTTTCTCATCCAACAACCACCAACATTGTTAACAACCATTACCACCGTTAACCATCACCACCAACAATCTTTCTTTCCATAGACAACTTATATGTATAGATATCATGTTGGTTTGACTTTAATTAGGTGATACAAATTTGTACAATTAATTGCGAGGAGGTTATGAAAATGAAAGAACTAAGAGTTATGAATATTACTTTATTACTAATATCAATTAAGAGTAGGAATATTAAACATTAAGGGGTGTGAGTTATGTAGATGACCTTTTAAAATAAATTAATTTTAAAAAATGATATACATAGGCAAAAAAGAAGAATATGATAAATATGATTCTTGATCACAGAGATATACCACTTCAAAAAATGATATAAAGGGCCAAAAAAAAAGAAAAAAATATTTGGCCAACGACATGCCACATTACTCTCCTTTATCTAGTTTAATACATATATATTGTGTTAGTGAAAATTACAAGATTACAAATTATAATTGAAAAATAAAATGTAGAAAATAAATCTCTTCGGGTTGAGGTGCGAATATTTCGCTCTCTTTAAGGAGATTCAAACCCACTGCAACAACTATTTTATACCGGTCCAGCAGTAGTCTTCTTGACTTGTCCCCTCCAGGATACAACAACCTAATCACAAAGTATAACTCAACAAACTATGTACAAGAGTTGAGTCCAAAACTCCACAAAAAGAACACCTTCCTTCAACTAACAAGAACTTTCTTTTTGACTAACTTTTATGCACTCTCTATTTTCTTGTACACAAAACAAAAGAAGACCATTACTATTTATAGGTGAAAGAAGTTTTCCTTGCAATGATTAGGAAGATAGTGGTGTAGTAAATAGAGGAGATAAATGGCCTAGAAGTTACATATGCTACAAGATATAATGGAGGAATAAAGAATGAAATAAAGTGAAATTTCAATGGAGAAGTAATGGCCTTTGGAAGACCACATCCATGCAATAACCAAATGCCCGGGCAATAACCAAACACAATTAAGCCTAAAGACCATTTAAACCAAAATGACTATCCATAAATCATAATGAAGGTGTGCTCTACATTAAACCTCCACTTAGTAGAACAATAACTTTTACTCCAAATTCATAGTTGTCTCAGACTTGAACTATGAATGTTTAAGGGAAATAAAATATCACTACCTACACATAATAATCAAGGTGTTGACATGAGCTTTAAAAGTCAGCACGTTACGGCCTCGTGCTATCCCGGTTTCATGAGTGCTTTTGAGAATAAACCCAATTCTCATAGGAAGTGACCTACTTCCACAGTCACATAGGTGGAATCTATCGAGAGTGCTCTTATAAGTTTTACACTCCACCCATATGGGCTATAGATTTTCATTAAGTATTTTGAAAACTCAACCTTCACAAATCACTACAGGAAACAATGCACTCACTAAATAGGGAGGGAGTAAAAAACAGTGCATTTTACACAAGTCATCATATGATTCGTTTTCCCATTGAATTTTCTCATATACGACTCAAGGATTTATAGGTTTCAATCTCATCCCTCTAGATGTGCTCCAGACCTTTTCACTTGTTAAGGACTTAGTTAAAGGATCTGCAAGATTATCACAAGTTTTGACATAATCAACATTAATGGTACCACTTGTCAAACATGTTCTCACATTACTGTGTTTCCTCATTATAGGTCTGGATTTACCATTGTAATAAGGGTTTTGTACTCTACCAATAGCAGTAGTGCTATCACAATGAATTAAAATAGGAGAAATTAATTTTTCAAAATAAGGTATTTGAAATAATAGATCTCTCAACCAAGCATTAATAGGCTTCAATCCCATCCCTCTAGATGTGCTCCAAACCTTTTCTTTGTTAAGGCCTTAGTTAGAGGATCTGCAAGATTATCACAAGATTTGACATAATTAACATTAAAGGTAACACTTGTCAAACATGATCTCACATTATTGTGTTTCCTCCTTATAGGTCTAGATTTACCATTGTAATAACAGTTTTGTACTCTACCAATTGCAACAGTGCTATCACAATGAATTAAAATAGGAGGAATTAGTTTTTCAAAATAAGATATTTGAAATAATAAATCTCTCAACCAATTCGCTTCCTCACTAGCTGAAGCTAAAGCAATTAGTTCATCCCCATGGTAGAGTTAGCAATTATAGTTTGCTTTTTTGATTTCCAACAAATAGCACCACCGCCCAAAGTAAAAATGTAACCAATGGTAGAACATGAATCACCTGATAAAGTGTTCCAATATGCATCACAAAAGCCTTGAAGTAAAGTAGGATATTTTTCATAGAACAAATCACAAGTTTTTGTCCCAATTTAATATCTCATAACTCTTGTGTTCATTACCTGGCTTGCTTATGAACCTGCTAAGTACTCTTACTACATATGCTATATTAGGCCTAGTGCAATCAGTCACATATCTCAAACTTCCAATTAAACTAGCATATTCCTTTTGATTTATTACATCATTTTCACTTTTAACAAGAAACAAGTGAACATTTGAATCAAAAGGAGTTACAACGTGCTTCCAATCAAGAAAGTTATATTTTTTTTCAAAATTTTCTCAACATAATGTGACTGGTCAAAGAAAATTTCATCACATGTTCTTGTAATTTTATTCCAAAAATAAAATTTGTCTCATCAAGATCTTTCATATCAATATGGCTTCTAAGAATATTTTTAGTTTCATCAATAACATTCATGTTAGAGCCAAAGATCAATAAACCATCAACATATATGTAAATAATAACATGTGAATTATTTCAAGACTTATGATATATGCACTTATCATACTCATTTGTTTTAAAACCATTTTCAATCATGCAGGAATCAGACTTTTCATGTCATTGCTTTGGTGCCTATTTCAAGCCATATAGGAATTTAGTAAGTTTACACACTTTGCTTTCTTGGTCCGCTTCAACAAAATACTCGGATTGTTCCATATAAATTTTCTTATTTAGGTGTCCATTTTAAAAAAATAGTTTTTACATCCATTTGATGAATATACAAATAAAAAATTATAGTCATAGCAATTAAAAATTTAATGGATGTAATTCTAGTTACCGGAGGAAAAAGATCAAAAAATTCTAAGCCTTTTAGTTGCTTAAAACCTTTTGCAACTAGTCTAGCCTTATATTTTATCAATAGATCCATCTGGTTTCAACTTTTTCCAAAATACCCATTTGCAACTAATTGTTTTACAACCCATGGTAAATCAATTAACTTCCAAGTTTTATTGAAAATTAGTGATTTCATTTCATCATTTACAGCCTCTTTTCAAAAAATAGAATCATGTGAAGGTAAAACTTCTTTTAAAGTGAAAAGGTCATCTACAACATTAAAAACATAAAAATTAGGACCAAAATCTTTTTCTACTCTAGCTTTTACTTCTTAACTCAAAATTATCAATTTCTTTATTTTTCAAAGTAGAAGTAGAAGAACTAGGCAGTGACAAAATATTTTTTTCAATCCTTTGACCCCCACTATTTTTAGAATCAAAAGGAAATTTCTTTTCACGAAATATTGTATCACATGATTCTATTATAATATTATCTTCAAGATTAAAAAATCTATAGACTATATTATTTTAAGCATAACCAATAAAAATACAAGTAGTAACTTTCTTATCCAACTTTGTAATCTTGGGATCTATTAGTCTCACAAATACTAGATAATCCCAAACTCTTAGATATTCCAAACTTGGCTTATGACCTTTTCACAATTCAAAATGTGTCAATTTAGACTTTTTATGAGGCATATGATTCAACACATAACAAGCAGTCAAAATAGTTTCACCCCATAAATTTAAAGGTGCATGTGACTAAATAAGCATGACATTAGTCAATTCAACCAAAGTTCTATTTTTTCTTTTCACTACACCATTAGATGCAAGGAAATAAGGAGTGATTTCATGAATTATTCTCAATGATCTAACAAAAAAATTAAACTGATTTTATTCATATTCATGACCTTTATCACTTCTAATTCTTTTTATTTTTCTTCTAAACTGATTTTCAGCCTCATGGAGATAAATTTTAAATTTTTCAAAAGCATCACTTTTATTTTTCATTAAGTAAACATATGTAAACTTAGAAAAATCATCAATGAAAGTGAAAAAATATTTATTTCCTCCACAAATTAAAATTCCTCCAAGTTCACAAATATCAGTATGAATTAATTCTAATAAATCAATTTTTCTTTCTACTTGAAAATGAGGCCTTTTAGTAATTTTAACTTTACTACTAGCCTTACACTTTTCAAAATTCTTTTTAATCACTGGGATTAATCCTAAACTACTCATGATTCCAACATAACAATCATTGATATGACACAAATGAGCATGTCAAAATTAGTAGAAGAAAGCATATAAACAGAAGTAGAAACTTTATTCATTTCAACATTCAATTTGAACATTCCATCACAAGCATACCCTTTTCTCACAAAAATACTCTTTTTCACAATTACATATTGATCAGATTCAATAATTTGTTTGAATCCTGCTTTATAAAGAAGAAAACTAGACATTAATTTTTTTCTCATGAAAGGAGTATAAAGTACATCTTTCACAGTTAATATCATTGTAGAGGTAAAACACAATTGACATCTCCCGTTCCAAGCACTTGAGCAGTATGAGAATCACCAAGCATAATGATTTTAGGCTCCTCAAAAGGAGTATAAAAATCAGTCTTTGTCATAATAGACATAACGGTTTGCACCAAAATCAACCCAACATCCATCATCATTCTCAACCATGTTTATATCGATAATCACCGTCACAAAAGGCTCTTCGGTAACATTTGTCTCAGGTGTAGGACTACATTTCTGGAATCTGAAAAATCGAGAAATATGCCCACTCTTGCCACAGACAAAGCACAATCCCTTATCTTGAATTTGTTGATATTGTGTTTGGTTATTTCCACCATTATTTTTCTTGGGAGGTCTACCATTATTTTTCTTGAAATATTTCTTCTTAGGTTTCATAGAAGTATTTTTATGAGAATCATGAGTAACGTTATTTGAAGTAATTAAATTTACCTTCATTGTGATGTTGCTCTCTTCTAATTGTAAAAGTGCATCTCGGCCCCTTACCTCATCTTCCATGCGGATTCACATTATCAACATCTCAATAGAGGTTTCCTTTTGTTTGTGGTGCATAATTTTTTGAAATTCCTTCCAAGAAGGTGGAGGTTTATCTACTATGCCACAAACAATAAGGTTATCTCCAATTTTGATCTCCTCGAACCAGAGCTCTTGGTCTGAGCTCTCCAACAATCATTATAAAGTCTTGAGCTTGATCAATCACTCATATGTTATCTACCATTTGAAAACGAAAAAACCTACTAGCTGCGTATTTTTTCCGCTCCAGCTTCTTTGGTATCATACTTAGTTTGCAATGCTTTCTAATTTTTCTTTGCGCTAGAGTAAGTTCTATCAAAATAAAAAGTTATTAGATAGACAATGAAAAATATAATACCGACACTTGTAGGAATCGCCTTCGTACTTTTCCACTTTCTCTATATGAGAAATAAGTTCATTATCATTCATAGAGGTGTTGTCAACTTTATTATAATTCTTCTCAGTTAACACATACGAAACATTGAGAAGACTTAAGTAGAAAAATATTTTACTCTTCCATCTCTTGAATGGTTACCATTGAATCGAAATGGCTTGTTAAGATCTCCCATCTTGACAACCGCGGTTTTTTCAATTGTAGTCATTATGATTCTCCTTAAAATTGTTGGTGAAAATTACAAGATTACAAATTTCAATTGAAAAATAAAATGAAAAAAATAGATGTCTTAAGGCTGAGGCGCGGATCTTTCTCTCTTTAAGGAGATTCAAGCCCATTGCAACAACTGTTTTTCACCGGTCCAGCAGTAGTCTTCTTGACTTGTCCCCTCCAGGATACAATAGTCTAATCACAAAGTATAACTCAACAAACTCTAGACAAGAGTTGAGTCCAAAGCTCCACAAAATGAACACCTCCCTTCAACTAAGAAGAACTCTCTTTTTGACTAACTTTTATGAATTTTCTATTTTCTTGTACACAAAACAAAAGAAGACCATCACTATTTATAGGCGAGGAAGTCTTCCTTGCTATGGATAGGAAGATAGTGGTGTACAAATAGAGAAGATAAATGACTTAGAGGTTCATAGTTACAAAGTATAATGAAGGAATAAAGAATGAAATAAAGTGAAGTTTCAAAGGGATACATGCCTCCAACGGACAGAAAAATTGTCAATGTGGCAATGCATATATGCATAATTTTATAATATTAAAATGCCCACACTAACAGATTGTTATGAGAATAAGAGCCTTGGGGATATTATTATTATATTATTTTTAATGAAAATATAATTAATATTATTATTAGCTCAAATTATATTCATATAAGAAACGTTTAGGGGGGTAACTGAAGCTGAAAATTAATGAGTGGACTCACCTTCAGTATTAGTTCGATATTCATTGATTTAGTGTATCAATTATAACACGGTTTATATCTAATTGATTAGCATGAATTGTTAGAAGGTATATTTACATTTTTGTACAAAAGAATAATGTTTGGTTGGAGGGCAAATAATCTTTCAAACTTTTGAGGGGTACAAAAGAATAATGTTTGATTTTGATATGTATTACTTGGGTCAATCAAGGGTATATCAAAAATAATCTCACTACCTTTACAAGGTAGGAATAGTACTAGAAACATAGGTTTTTCCTACTGTGAATCAATAGAAAATTTGTATCATAAAACATGATTTTTTCCCACTGAACCAACTCATTGGGAAAACGCATGATCGGAAATTTATCTTCACTAAAATATTTGAAAGCTTTCTAATTTTTTCGTGTAAAAATACTACCATTTTTTCTTTCTCACTGTTCCACTCAAAATATCTACATAAAAAGCCACTAAACATTTGTTAGTGAGAAATTTCAATGAAAAAAATAGTGGTTTTTTAGTAGTGTGACAAGGTTGCATACATACCACCCTCCTCAGACTTCATTTGTGGAATCAAAATGGATAGGTCAATGTTACTTTTTAAAGGGAGAAATCTCGTTAAAATTGCAGAGCCAGGATCTACACCCTAAAATTAAATAGAGAACAAAATCAAATTTCTTAGCATGCTCACAAAGTTAGTTTGGAGACTCATATTTGCCAAAACAGAAGAGAACTAAGGTAACATCAGACATGAGCCAAAACTGATTATCAAGTCTTCAAAGTCAGGTGAAAAATTGATCCAGTTTTCAAAACAAACTAACAAACCTGCTAAGACGCAACTTTTCCACTACTCATGGAATGTCCAGCCAATGATGCATTTGAGATGCACACGCGACAAACTTTTCTCCTGCAAAATTGTAGCATTACTCTACGGGCAGTTATTCCTCTAGTCATGGTGAGGGTAGAAACCATTTACAGACATTCCACCATCAACACAGATTATCTGACCGGTGATGTAGGAAGATGCAGGCAAACAAAGGAATCCCACTAGAGATGAAACCTCAGATGGTTCTCCCAGGCGCCCCAGTGGAGTGCGGTCATATACTTCTTGTAAATAATCTTTATTACTCAGCACCTGCACATGAAAAAGGATATTTGATGCAGCTACAAATTAGAAACTCAAACATGAAGGGTTAGATGCGGAAACTGTTAGTTTTTAATAAGAAAATGGCAGATAAGACAATGAAGACAATGTCTAGTTTGATGCACACTAGAAAGCAGGAGAATATAAGGAACTAAAAATGAAGAAGACGATTGAGAGAAAATCTTATGTAGAGTGTGCTTAATTCTGTAGAAAAATAGATACATAAACATATAAGAAACAAACTGAAATAGATCATGGTCCTATTTTTAAGTGATGGTGCTAACCATGGTAACTACCTCCTAAAATAACTGAAAAGAGAAATACAGGAAACTTAAAAATAGATATTGCAGTCCCAAAGTAACTAACTAATACTCCTCCTTGCATTAGGAGCTGCAAATTTCAAGTTTTTTTGCCTTAGGAACTCGAACTTTCTGATAGGGAGGGATTTCGTAAATACATCTGCTAGTTGATCTTCAGATTTGCAACAAACAAGAATCACTTCTCCTTTTTCTGCACATCCCTCAAGAAAAATAGTTTGATGTTCAAGTGTTTAGTCTTCCCAAAGAATGTTGGATTATGCGAAATAGCTAGTGCATTAACTTTTGGTTCCATATGCAAATCAGAAAATATTTTTTTCAGCCATAAGGTTTGATTTACTGACGCCGTTGCTGCAATGAATTCAGCCTCTACTGTCGATTGTGCCACAGTTTCCTGCTTTTTTGAACACCAAGAGAAAATCACTGATCCTAGACTGAAACAATATTTTGATTTACTTTTCATGTCGCAATGGATCCAGCCCAATCACTGTATGAGAATCCATACAACTTGAAATTCTCACACTTCTCGAATTTGACACCATATTCGACAGTACCTTTAATGTATCTTATGAATCTTTTTACTGCTCGCAAATGCATTTCAGTAGCACAATGCATAAATCTAGATAAAAGACTTACAACAAATAGAATATCTGACCTTGTAGCAATGAAATACATCAACCATCCAATCAAGCTTCTGAAATTTCCTTCATCAATTTTATCAGTTCCATCCTCTTTGCTTAACTTCTCCTTTGGATTCATTGGTGTGCTTGTTGCCTTACAATTTCCCATATGGAATTTCTTAAGTATTTCCCAGCATAGTTTTTTAGCAGATATAAACTTAATCATAGCGTTGCTTGATTTCCATTACCAGAAAGTATGTCATTAGTCCAAGGTCTGTCATCTCAAAGACTTGCATCATTTCCTTCTTAAACTCTTCAACCAACCACACATTGTTTCCCGTCACCAAGAGATCATCAACATAAAGGGAAACAATGAGAAGATCAGTTCCTTTATGTTTGACATAGAGAGTTACTTCAGATACTCCGTACAAACCCCAAACTCAACAAGTGATCATCAATCCTGCTATACCACACTCTTGGAGCTTGTTTTAAGCCATAAAGAGTCTTTTTAAGAAGACATACTTTTTCTTTTTGCCTTGCTCAACGAAACCCTCAGGCTGCTCTACATAAATTTCTTCTTGCGGTACACCATTTAAAAAAGCAGATTTCACATCTAGCTAGAACACTTTTCGGCCCTTTTGTGCTCTATTCTAGCAACAGTCTAATGGTATTCAATTAGGCTACTGGAGCTTTCATGACCCGGATCTACACCCCAACCGAGACACGGTACTCGAAACCACGAGTGACCCCAAGCTAACCCTTGACATAACACATCAAAGCATATCATATGAAACTTATGCGGAAGCTGAAACATATGCTTAATAAGTCTTAATATGGAAATCAACAAATCCATGATGACCGAACAACTAATGTCTGAAATAAGCCTCTGGCATTTAAACCGAAGGAAATAGGTTTACCGGGACATGGCTCCCAGTTACCTCAAACCAAATAACCAAGAAAGTACTAAACTTTGACTAACAACTAATCTAGGAAGTCCCCGAATGAGGAGGACTCACCAACTGCTGGCTGGAACTGCTACAACCTCACTAGCCACGAGTCTTAGTATGGGCGCCAAAATATACATCATAAAAGGATGTAGCACAAAGTAGTGTCAATACATGGAATGTATTGGTATGCAAGGTAAGGATTGAGATCAACAATTATATAACCAACCGAAAGAACTATAAATTTGAGCATGAGTTATATGGAAACAATAACGGAAGAATTGAGAGTAAAATCTGTGACATATGATATAATATTACAAAAATAAAAATGTATATCTGACACCATATTTCTTGAAATCATGTCTGAAAGGATGCATATATGAAAATCGAGCTATCTGAAAATCTTATAATGATAATATCAAGAAGACATAATATAAATGAAGTAAATCTTTTAGGTGGGAGTTTCTCTTAATCGACATACATCGTGTCTCATGATGCACCAACTGACAATTCCAGTTGGGGAGGGCTGCCCTATACCTTGCCAGGGTATAGAACCTGTCTGTCTAATGTTGATCCACAAATCTAAGCCTCTCAGGGCTAAATGATCAACCAATAAAGTGGTGAAACAAAATCCTACGGTGACACAGTTCTGGAAGTTGGGCTATCTAGAACCCTCATTCACTCGGTGCTAAATACTACTCCCAAAACATACTATCTATATAGCTCATAATATCTATTAGCTTATCTAGAAGCTTATAGTGAATCTTGCTCAAAATCTTTTTCTAAAACATATCTTGCTGTGAAACTATTGCTAAAATATGTGAGATGAAACTCAAATCATTCTTTTCAAAAATCATAAGCTGAAATTTCTTTCTAAAATTTATCTTTCAAATCATGAGAAAGTTTTCTAGAGCATGCATAACTTGTACAATCTCAACATAGCTTTCATAATAACATAAGGACTCTAAAATCATGCTTTGAAATATAAGGTTCACGAATCATAAGTAATATCGTGTCAATAACTCATAAGAATGACCATGAAAAATCTTACTAAGTATAAAAAAAGTACAATGGTCAAGAATCCATAATCATGAATAAATAATTTAAGAAATCACGCAATTCGGGTGATAAATGTGATAAATTCAAAATTGGGTTGGATAACCCTAACTATGGAATTAAGTTCATGAAAATTGAGAAAACTTGGACACGAGGATGAAAGTATTCCTCATTGAAGTCCTATGTACCTTAGTAAGGAAGCTTGATGGAGAATCTTGAAAGATGAACCCTAAACCTTGATGTTTCTTGAAGTTCTTGAACATAGAATTTTAGGAGTGGATGGAAGGGTTTTGATTATGAAAAACTAATTTTCTACATATTTAGGGCCATTTAGATGACTACTTAAAGGTTTTTAGGACAAAAATACACTTAAAAAAATAAATAATAAGAGCTGGAAGTCGGAATTTTATTCCAGCGGACACTGAGGTCCGTATTCACTCTGTGTCGCAGAGCCATCGCGGAGCTTCTGCCAGGTTAGAGCGTCTCTCATAAATCAGTCATAAAGTTTTACTCTGAACTCGGATTGACGCAAAATTGGCGGCGTTGGAAAGAAGACGCATAGATTTTTAATTTGATAGGTTATGGGTCACCTAAATCTTCATATTCTAAGAGATATGATTGTTTGAAGTTGATCCTTATATGGACTCATGCAAAAACTTAACCAATAGAAATGCTTTGAACTTGGTTTGGTGTTAGAGGTCTCTTATGATCCTAAATCACTTCTGATACCAATACTACACTTGGTAAAGGATCTTAAAACACATGAGCAAGTAGGAAATCACCCGGTTCAAGCTTATATACTTACAATTCGGATTCGGATTTTAAGAGTAGAGTTGCGAGGTGTTACTGGAGCAAAGTTTTCTGAGTAATCAACACCAAATATTTGGGCATATCCCTTGAAAACAAGCCTAGCCTAGTATTTATTGATAGAACCATCAGAATTAAGCTTGGCTCTAAAGTCTAAACACCCATTTTACTCCAATGACCTTCTTATCTTTCGATTTGTCAACTAACTCCCAACTTTTGTTTTTCTTGATCATTAGCATCTCCTGCTCCATAGCCTTTCTCTATTTTTTTTAAAATCTTGAAGCGCTTCCTCATGCCCTGTAGGCTCACAAATTGCCACATTATTATATTGGTAGATTTCAGAGAGTAGTCTGGTACGTCTAATTGGAGGATCATCCACTAACTCATTTTGCCATTGATCGGATGTTTGCTCCTCTGAAGCTTTGACTAAAAGTTGATTATCCTTCCAATCTCATTTCTCTTCGTCAAAGAAGTGCACATCTCAACCGACAATCGTCTTCCCTATTTGTGGACTATATACTTTGTAGGCCTTGGAGGATGAGCATGAGCTATAAACCACAAAGATTAGAACTGCCTTTTTATCAAGTTCGTCTTTTTTAACCTGCGGCACATGAAAGAAACAAACACAACCAAATATTTTAATGAAGCTTAGCGATGGTTTGAATCCATTCCAAGCCTCGAATGCAGTTTTATTCTGCAATGCTTTAGTGGGAAGCCAGTTTTGGAGAAATACTGTTGTATTAGCTGCCTAAGCCCAAAAACTTTTTGGCAACTCTTTTTCATGCAACATGCATCGCGTCATCTCCATTATATATTTGTTCCTTCTTTCACTAACACCATTTTGTTCTGGAGTATATGGAGCAGTGAGCTAATGAGCAATACCTACTTCCTCATAAAATTTGTTAAATTCTGCACAATATACTCTTTTCCATTGTCAGACAGCAGGGATTGGTTTCTGCAATCACTTTGATTTTCCACCATCTTCTTCAACATCAAGAAAATTCTAGACACTTCTGATTTGTATTTCATGAAAAAAAATCCAGCAGAATCTTGTATAATTGTCAATGAATATAACATGGTATAGACTATCATTAAGGGACATTGTTTTTTGAGGTCCTACAACATCTGTGTGAATCAGTTGCAACCATTGGGAAGTCCGTCATGTTGCTTTAGGAAATGGCTTCGTATTCTGCTTACCAAATTGACAATCTTGACAACTTGGCAAGTGATCAAATAGAGTTGGTAATCCTCTTGTCATATCTTCCTTCTTAAGCAACAGAAATGCTTGTAGATGACAATGGCCAAGTCTCTTGTGCCAGGTTTCGGTTACACTTGCCTTCATGGAATAAGCTAGTTGCTCTTTCTCTGTTGGATCAAAGGAAAAACTCCTTCCTCTCATCTTCACTTTAAAAATTTCATTTCCAATAGTGTCACTGATTTGGCAGTGATGATCTTCGAAGAAAACTCTGAATTCTTTTTCCATCAGATGTCCTACACTTAGCAAATTTTGATCAATTTCAGGAACATAAAGAACATTTGAAATTTTCTTTGTGCCAGTGCTTGTCCTGATAGCTATGGTTCCAATTCCTTTGACAGGAATGTGATCTCCATTTCCTATCCGAACCTTGGAAATTTCAGTGGGCTTCAATTACTTGAATAGACTCTAGTCATGAGTCATGTGGTTAGTGCACCCACTATCAATTAACCAAGAATATGTTGAGCTCTTACTTGAAAAGCATGTTGCAACAAAAAGATGATCCTCTTCTTCTTGATCAACAACTTGAGCATTTGCTCCTGCTGCAGGGCCTTATTTTTACAAATCACTGCTTCGTGTCCGAGCTGATTGCATTTCATGCATTTAGCATCAGGTCTCCTCCAGCACTTGAATGGTGGGTGGCCTTTTCTTCCACAGTGGTGGCAAGGGGGATAACCTTTCTTCGCGCTCCCTTACTTTTGTTGTTGGTTGATGTTTCTCCTTCACTCAATGCTTGATTCTTTTTCTTCTTCTGAATTTTGTTAACATGGGCCTTACTCACAAGAGCCCCTTCTGTTGTAACATCAATTTGATCCTTCTGTTTGTTTGGTTGACGTTTAAAAAATGAATATTAAATGCAGCTACAAATTTTGACATCATGATGCAAAGTAAGTTGTTCTTGTCTTTGCTACCAGCAAAGAGTTGAGTTCTTGACTTTGCCTAAGCTTTTTACGTCTGATTCTTTTTACATCCGCTCTGACCCCACTGCGTCTAGCTCACACTATATGCACGTATAAAATATTGTAAGAAATAGCTATATGACATGAAACTGAGCGAACACCCACTACCACAAACGGGAAATTGGTACATTGCACGACTTGCATTCCTGCCATAAAGTGCACATAGGCACAGATTATGGGCTTGGACCTCAGATTATTACTTTTTTGGGCATGAAAATCAAGTTCAAACTAACCGACTGGTTCCCCTCCCTAGCGAAAGCCTAGCTCAACTTCCTTTCGCCAATTTCCTGTGCGTCATAAACTCTGCCTCTGTCCGCTATCATATTCCTCTTGCCTCGGCAACCATTGAGTGGCTCTCTACATTCAAATATTGGCAGTGGCTTAGCTTCACTTCGTGACTTCAGAGTTCAGCTTGAACAAATGACTAAAGAGTTCACCTATCACTGCTCCTCTCCCTTCTTCTGTCTATATCACTTGAGTTTGAAGTTCATAGTAACTGTGACAGCAACAGCAGGGGAGCAGTGGCTCACAAAGCACAAGACCATCACAGAATGACAGCAATCCAGACTGGACATCTCTCGTCTGGTCTGCACTCCGTTAGTCATGAGCATATTCTTTCCATGACTACCATTTCTTTTCTTTTTTATAAGGGAAGTAGGATAAGGTGGGCAGTGTGCTACAATAGTCACATCGACTTTTCAGCCAAAATCAGTGAGTTCCCTTTTTCCTCCCAGAAGTTCAAACAATCTAAAAGACAATTTCTTTTTATATTCATTCAAACCACTATATTCATATGGTACCTAGCGTAATTCTATGATACCCGTGGGAATCTGGGCTCTCCAGTTCAACTAGGTCCATAGTTCCAGAATTTTATATGCGGATTAAGATCGCTAAAAGGAAGTTCTACAATCACCGATTCAAACCAATTGTCGAATCCTACTACCTATTCCCCTTATATAATTCTTATAATCCAGCACCTGTATTTCAGAACTTCGTTGACCATTTCTCCACCCCCAAGAACCTACTCTCTTTGTTAAGCTAAACTGATTTTTTAAGGAAAAAAACGCACTCTTTCGGTGCTCAATTTTGTTTCCTTTTCTTCCCATTTACAGCAGCGTCAGGGATTAGCATGAAAAAGCATAAGCATTGGGATATAAAAGCATATAAATACTCTTGAATATGAACCTCAATAAAAAGGAAAAAAACAAACATGTAATACTCTAATGATGCTGGTATCTAAGACAAATTAGGATGCATGTACTCGAGACCAAAGACAACCTCCGTGAATATCTAAAGTACGCAGTTCATCAAAGATAATGGTATTTATAATAGGACTACTGAAGAGAAGTATGAAATTACTTGCTCCACCATGGATGTTTTGATGTACCACGGTGCAACAGCATTACTCCTGATGTTGTCTTTAGCCCACTCGCATGCCAAATATTTTGTAAGTTGATTAATTGCTCCTGTGGACAACATTCAAGTGGAAAAGATGATCACATTTCATCATCTTATTCTCTATAACCATAAAGTCTTGGAAAGGAAAGACCATACCTTTTGTTGCTCCTTGTACAGACATCGATTTCAATGAGACAAAACCTGAGACAGAAGAAGTGAAAACAACACTTCCAGCCCCAGATGCTTTCAGAAGGGGATAGGCTATTTGACACAGATGGAAAACAGATTCAAAATTTGTTGCCAAGAGGGTGGAAAACTCGTCAGCTGTAAAATCCACCATAGCTTTGCGAATATTGGTCCCCACGTTGTTTATCTACTGAGCAATGAAAGAAAGCCAATTAGTTTATCTATTAGTGCATGCAATCCGGCCAATAAAGCTAGATGCATCAGACGTTCAACCAATAAATCATCTATTTGTTCCAACTGGTTGAGGTCGATTATATGATATCCAATTTTCTCAAATAAGTCATAATTTTAAAGGGAAAACTTTTCCTTAGCCCCCAAGTCCTCCACAAAGAGATCATTGAAACATAAAGCTTCTAAGAAGTGCTTAAGCCAATAAGATACCTTCGAGAATAATCAATCAAAAAGAAAAGATACCTACAAGAATGTCGAGCTTCCCATTGAATGTAGACAAAACAACCTCCATTAACTTTTGGCGATCAACTTGAGAAGATACATCACACAAGGAACCAGACACTGTAAAACCCTCATCTTTCCAGCTCCTCAAACATGTTCCAAGCTCATCTTCATTCCGGGCACACGTATGCACAGTGGCTCCTAGTCCACACAATTCCTCCACTATCGCATGCCTGGTTATACAACAATTCACACTGTCAAATACTAATGCATAGTTATATTCGTATAATCAAGAAAACTAGATAAAACTACAGAGCTCGTGGCTATATTGGTTATTTCTTCTATCTCAAAACAAATGATGATTCATAGTTCAAGATCAAAGCATATAACTTTATCATGTGAAATGTACATGAAATCCTTAATTTTTCTTGGAATAAATGTATATTTTAGAAACTACACAAAAGCCACTCCACCTCAAAAAGCTTACAATAAAATCAAAACATTTGTTATATCCTCTGGCTAAAAAGTGAATATTGTATACAAGATAATTCAAAAAAACTACTCTAAGTCACATTTTTACAATAAAAGTCATAACTGAAAACAAATGAGTTTAAAAAGATTTTACAAGTCACATTAAAGTAATTAGACTCCTAGCTAGGGGTAAGGTCTGTGTACACCTGCCTTCCCTAGATCTCACTTTGTGGGATTACACTAGGTATGTTGTTGTTGTACATTAAAGTAATTAAAGGTGTAACTGCCCATAAAAAATGGAATAATAAAGCTCAAAATAAAGCAAGCAACATTCTACACTATTATGTAAGAACTCAACTAGTCAGTTTATATAAGATGATATACAACGACAATAACAATAATTACGCCTCAATCCAAAACAAGTTGTCATCAACTGTATGAATCCTTGTTTCTTCATTTGAGCTCAAATCCCGTGGATATAAAGATATACAACAACATAACAGCAACTTCGCCTCGGTCCCAAACAATTTGGAATTGGCTATATGATCCCCATTTCTTCATTTAAGGTCATATCCCGTTCCCAAACAATTCGGAATTAGCTATATGAATCCTCATTTCTTCATTTAAGCTCACATCCTATGGATATAAAGATATACAACGACAATAACAACAACTATGCCTCAGTCTTAAACAAGTTGGAATCAGCTATATGAATCTTCATTTCTTCATTTAAGTTTAAATCCCACAGATATAAAGATATATAACGACATTAACAACAAATATGTCTCAGTCCGAAACAAGTCGGAATCAACTATATTGAATCCCCATTTCTCCATTTAAGCTCATATCCCGTGGATATAAAGATATACAATGACAATAAAAACAACTATGCCTCAGTCCCAAACAACTTGAAATCGGCTACATAAATCCTAATTATTCATTTAAGCTCACATCCCGTGGATATAAAGATATACTATGACAATAATAACAACAACAACTCTGCCTCAGTCCCAAACAATTTGAAATCAGCTATATTGAATCCTCATTTCTTCATTTAAGGTCATATCTTGTGGATATAAAGATATAAACAACAATAACAACAGCTACGCTTCAGTTTCAAACAAGTTAGAATCGGCTATATGAATACACATTTCTTTATTAGCTCATATCGCGTAGATATAAAGATATATAATGACAATAACAACAACTAAGCAGCTAATATGAATTCTGATTTTTTTCATTTAAGCTCATATTACGTGGATATAAAGATATAAAACGGCAATAACAATAACTATAATAACAACAACTATGCCTCAGTCTCAAAAAAGTCAAAAGCAGCTATATGAATCCTCATTTTCTTCATTTAAGTTCATATCCCGTGGATATAAACATAATACTGAAAAAAGCACAAGTATAAAACAAGTAAATGAAAAAGGGAGAATTGACAACGGACCCAATGCCTCTAGTGCCACCAGTGACAAGGGCATTCATGCCATTAAGGGACCATCGATTGGCACATCGAATTGAGCAGCACTTGTTCATCCATGGCCTTATTATTATACAATTTCTGGGTTTTGGAATTTGAAATTTGAACTTCACAGAAGCAGTGTGTGAAGGAGAAGGAACTTGTAAAACCAAGACGGAATCCCACATTTTTCTTTTTCGATTTCCCTTTGTTTTACCGTTTAGATGTAAATACTTTGGAGAAAATGACAAAATTGGTCACCTAACCGTGATTTTGAAAGTTATCTCATAATTTTTTATTTTTCATATTCAATTAAACTATATCTTATAAATTGTGAGATGAAAGAAAAATATCATTTGTTACGATTTTCTTTTTTTTCTTTTAAGCTTGTCAAAAGTAAGTATTTTTAATCTACATTTTTATGTTGCAATTTTGGGGATTTGACAAAAAATTCTAGTATTTTTAGTTTTTAAAAAATATCATTGTTTAAAAAATATCGTTGTTTCAATACATAGAAATTGTTGCAATTTTTACTTGTACGATTTTGATGAAATATGATTTGAGCATTATACTTTAATTGATATATAATATATTTAAAACACACTATTGTACAACAAAAAAAAGGAGGAGATGAACCTATTGTGCCTACACTAACTCATGTTTCAAAAGTTAGATGACCTACTTTCTAGGTGACATGTTTAAGACCACGGGATTAAATGATATTTTGATATGTTTAAGACCACGAGATTAAATGATATTTTCAACTTTCTAGGTGACATGTTTAAGACCACGAGATTAAATGATATTTTGATATATTTGACATAACTTTAATTTAGGATCACAGGATTGAAATATCTTCTTTATTTTCTTAAACTATGTATCAAGTCAAACTAGATCATTCTTTGTGAAATGGAAGAAGTAATATAAGCCACTCACCCAATCAAGCCTCTTCATGGGAGAAAGGACATGAATTTATGATATGTGATTTGCAGAGCGGTTGCCATTTGATAAACAAGGCGGCAACTTTCTTGAATATCTCCTTGTATAATTTGTAACCAAATTATAATTTCCACTACTCATTGTAATACCCCGGATTCGAAAAGGGCTAAAATTTCAATTTTTGGAAATTTTGCTGACCTACTACTTGACCTACTAATCGTTGGTGGACTTACCAATAGTAGGTCAAGGGGGTAGGAACCGTTGGTAAGGCTGCCTAAGGGAAGAAGCTTGAAAAAAATATTCTAAGGAGGTGACCTACTACATGAATTACCAATGGTCGTTTGACTAACTAATCGTAGGTCAAAAAGGGGGGGGGGGTGGAGCCGTAGGTGCTACTGGTTGGAAGGAGGAAATTATTTTAATTTTTGGGGCTAAGCAGGCTGGCCTACGGTTGGTCACCTACGGGCAGTAGGTTGACCCACCAACCGTAGGTCATGTAGTAAGTGGGTCGTTGGTGGAGTTTTAAAGAGGGATCGTTTGGTCTTTTCACCTAAGGCCTATTTACTAATCTAGGTCGGTTTATAACTTCTCCTAACACTATATAAGCCCTTTTAATCCTAAAATCTACCTTTTTCCAATCACTTTGCAAATTTCCCCAAACTCTCCTCTCTAAAATATTTTCTCTCTAGAAGTTAGAAGAAGAAGAAGAAGAGGGCAAGTTAGGATTCAAGAAATCAAGCTTTTCTTCATCAATTGCTTAAGGAATTAAGACCCTAAGGTATGATAGTGTTCATCCATGGAGCCCTTTCCTCCATGGAAACACTAAAACCCCCAATTTTCAAAGCATCAAATCCCCAATTTGATTTAAGGGTTTTCTTCTATGATGTGGGTTCCTTCAATTATGATCAAATTACTTTCAATTATGGTTTTCTAAGTATGAATTGAGTTGAATTACATGTTTTAAGATGAATCCACATGAATTCCCCTTATTTTGATATTTATCTATTGATGATGGGTTGAATTATGAAGAAGATAAAATTTATGAAGTTTATGTGAACTCATGCATGTTTTTATTATTTCAAAAGCTATGATTCATGATGAAATTGATGAATGATGAAAAATGGGTTTTATGAAGTATGCATGTTCAATTATGGAGATTATGATGATTTATGAATTGCTTTAAGATTGAAGCTTAATTAAAGATGTTGTTGAGTTGTGAAAGGTTTTCTCACATGTTACTCAATCTATGAATGTGAAAGGATTTTTCTCAAATGTAAGGATTCATAACTTGTTGAAAGGTTTTCTCAACTAAAACTTGAATCTAAGGTTAAGGAGCTATCCTAATGATAAGATAAGAGAAGACCACCATGTCTTCTAATGATATGAAAAGTTAAGACTAAGACTAATCCGTGGGAATTATGCTTAGCACTGAGTGGATATTGAGATGGAAACTCTCCCACTAGTAGAGGTCGGGTTTCTAGTGAAAGCTCTCCCGTTAGTAGAGGCCGAGTTTCTAGTGAAAGCTCTCCCGTTAGTAGAGGCCGGCTTTTCTAAATGGAGGCTCTCCCGTTACTAGAGGCCGGCTTTTCTAAATGGAGGCTCTCCCGTTAGTAGAGGCCGGGTCTCCAAAAGCAATCTCTTTATCCCATAACTATGTGCCACCATAGGATGATTGTCTTTAAGTAGACATTAGCTAGCGGATCCATGTAAGCTAGAAGTTAAGGTCTTACCTTGGCAAGTAAGGCAACCCTTTTTAGGTGTAGGTAGAACATCGGATTCCCTGTTATAGCTCACATGGTCTATGTCGGTTAAGGCTCACTTTCCACAACAATGAATTAAAGTTACCTTTCAAAGTATTTCACAAGTGTTTTAAGTATGTTTAACTTGCATTGACTATGATTTACGACTTATGTTTTCTAACTCTTTTTCTTCATGTTTTAGTTTGGTCATTGCATGTCATGAAAATGTCTCGTTTTAGCATGTTTTAAATGATTTTGTGCATTGCTATCATACTTGGTACTTGATTGTTTAACGCATACTCTTGCCTACATTGACTTGTTAATGTAGGGCTCGGCGATTCTCCATCTATTTGTGGCTAGAGCTTAGTAGAAGGATTGTTGAAGACTTGGTGAGTCCTCATCCATTCGAGGACATAACCTAGTTTTTATTATTTTTATGTTCTTTCATTTTGGCATTGTATTGGGTTACGTCCCAAATTTTATTTCTCTTTCTTATGGTAGATTGGCTTTGAGACATGAGATGTAGACTTCCGTTATTTTCTTAAAAGCTTTGTTATGATATAGTCTTTTGAACTCTCAAATTTCTATAATCTTGTATGTATGTATGCTAAGTGGCTTGTATGAGGCCTTTCGGGGTCTTGTACGCCATGTCATGTCTAGGGGGTACCTTGGGTCGTGACAAACTTGGTATTTAGAGCGCAAGGTTTTAGAAAGATCCTAGGATGTCTCATAAGCCACGTCGAGTAGAGTCTTGTTCATAAGTGTGAAGCGCGCCACATTTATGAATGAGAGGCTATAAGATGATTAGGAAACTCAACTTCTTCCATTACTCTTAAGTCGTGCGATAAAGTGTAACTCCATAGGTTTTTCTCTCCTAATCCCTATCCTATGCATTTTAGGATATGGCTACCCGAAGAGCTCATGCTAGAAGAAATACCAGAGAGCATGTGGAACAACAAGCTTCTCCTCAAGCTTCTCAAGTTACGGCCGACCCTTTGGCCGAACATGTGACTAATGCGGAGTTTAGGGCTGCTTTTCAAGTATTGGCTCAAGCCATGACGGCTCAAGCCAATAGAGAGGTTATGGCTCCCGTGAACCCAAATGTGGGTACGGCGGCATCAAGGGTGAAGAATTTCACTAGAATGAACCCTCCGGAATTTCATGGTTCTAAGGTGGAGGAAGATCCTGAAGAGTTCATTGATGAAGTGTACAAGGTGCTAGTGATCATAGGTATGACGCCGGAGGAAAAGGCAGAGTTGGCCGCTTATCGACTTAGGGGTGTTGCTCAGGTTTGGTTCAACCAATGGAAGAGTGAAAGGGTTGTTGATGCGGGTCCTCTTGATTGGGAGAAATTCAAGGTTGCTTTTCTTGATAGTTTCTTTCCCCTTGAGATGAGGGAGGCAAGGGTACTTGAGTTCATTAACCTTCGTCAAGGAGTATGCTTTGAAGTTCACACTTGCCTCGACATGCTCCTTTTATGGTGGCCGGTCCAAGGGCAATGATAAGTAAATTTGTGTCGGGTGCTTCCGAAATGGTGGTCAAAGAATACCTAACCGCCATGCTTGTTAAGGAGATGGATGTCTCCCACTTGATGGTTCATGCTCAACAAATAGAGGAGGAGAAACTCAAGGAAAAGTCTAGAGAGGCAAAGAGAGCTAAGACCGGTAATGATAATTTTTCACATTCAAGGTCCGATGGACATGATCGTTTTAAGTCTCGACAAAGGTTTTTCGATCAAGATTCCTCCAATGATCCACCTAAGTTCAACAAAGATAGGATGTCTAACCCTTAGCCTCAAGGAGGAAATGGTGGTGAATTCTCATCGACCACTTGTGCTAGGTGTGGAGGGAAGCATGAGGGCAATTGTCTAGCCGGTTCCAATGCATGCTTTGGTTATGGAAAGACGGGCCACAAGATAAGGGATTGTCCCGTAGTGGTTAGGAAGGAGGGAGATAATCGTCGATGGACTCAACCTCAAAATTCGTCAGGTTCAAGTGTTCAAAAGCAAAACTGATTCCATGCACTTCAAGCTCGTCATGAGCAAGAGAGTTCTCCCGATGTGGTTACCGGTATGTTGAAAGTCTTTCACTTCGATGTTTATGCTTTGATTGATCGCGGTGCTACCTTGTCATTTGTGACGCCATATGTGGCTATGAGGTTTGATGTTGTTCCGGATGTGTTGTTAGATCCTTTTCATGTCTCTACTCCAATTGGTGAATGTATTGTGGCTAGGAGAATCTATAGAAATTATCTCGTCTCCTTATCCCATAGAGTTACTCATGTTGATCTTGTAAATCTTGATATGCTAGATTTTGATGTTATTCTTGGGATGGATTGGTTGCATTCTTGTTATGCTTCTATTGATTGTAGGACCCGGATGGTCAAGTTCCTAGAGTGGAAGGGGGGAAATTCTATGCCTAAAGGTCAATTTGTGTCATGTCTTAAAGCTAGGAAAATGATTTCTAAGAGTTGCATATACCATCTTATTAGGGTGAGGGATGTGGATTCCGAAACCCGTACTCTTGAGTCGGTCCCCGTTGTTAATGAGTTTCTGGAAGTGTTTCCCGATGATTTACCATGTATTCCTCTCAAAAGGGAAATAGACTTCGGTATTGACCTTCTCTCGGATACTCAACCTATCTCTATTCCTCCATATAGAAAGGCTCCGGCGGAACTTAAGGAACTAAAAGAGCAATTGAAAGACTTGTTGGATAAGGGCTTCATCCGACCAAGTATTTCTCCATGGAGTGCTCCGGTCTTGTTTGTGAGGAAGAAGGATGGTTCACTTCGTATGTGCATTGGCTACCGCCAATTGAACAAGGTTACCATTAAGAATACGTATCCTCTTCCAAGAATAGATGACTTGTTTGATCAAATTCAAAGGGCTAGTTACTTCTCTAAGATCAACCTTCGGTCAGGTTATCACCAATTGAGGGTGAAAGAAGATGATATTTTAAATATGGCCACCATAGGATGATTGTCTTTAAGTAGACATTAGCTAGTAGATCCACGTAAGCTAGAAGTTAAGGTCTTACCTTGGCAAGTAAGGCTACCCTTTTTCAATGTAGGGAGAACACCGAATTCTCTGTTATAGCTCAAATGGTCTATGTCGGTTAAGGCTCACTTCCCACAACAATGAATTAAAGTTACCTTTCAAAGTATTTCACAAGTGTTTTAAGTATGTTTAACTTGTATTGACTATGATTTACGACTTATGTTTTCTAACCCTTTTTCTTCATGTTTTAGCTTGGTCATTGCATGACATTAAAATGTCCCGTTTTATCATGTTTTAAATGATTTTGTGCATTTCTATCATACTTGGTACTTGATAGTACTAACGCATACTCTTGCCTACATTGACTTGTTTATGTAGGGCTAGGCGATTCTTCATCTATTCGTTGCTAGAGCTTAGTAGAAGGATTGTTGAAGACTTGGTGAGTCCTCATCCATTCGAGGATATAGCCTAGTTGTTATTATTTTTATGTTATTTCATTTTGGCATTGTATTAAGTTACGTCCCAAACTTTATTTCTATTTCTTATGGTAGATTGACTTTGAGATATGAGATGTAGACCTTCGCTATTTTCTTAAAAGCTTTATTATGATATAGTCTTTTGGACTCTCAAATCTCTATAATCTTGTATGTATGTATGCTAAGTGGCTTGTATGAGGCCTTTCGGGGTCTTGTATGCTATGTCACATCCAGGGGGTACCTTGGGTCGTGACACTCATATTCTTGATAGACTCAAAGTAAAGAACATGTGGTACTTCACAAGGATTATCATTAGGCAACCTAGTGTTAAAAACAAAGAAAGGTTTATACAATTTGCACCATGGAATAAAAGTTTGTAAAGGTATTTGTATAAAACTTGGTGGAAAAATGGACTCATAAATTTGAATAGAGTAACCCTATGATATTGAAAATGTCCAATTTTTGGGCTTATGATAGCAAATGCTTTTTTAGGAGTCTTGATTGAAATTGTCCATTTTTTGCAACTTTCATTAAATGGTTTAGTGATTGTGAAAGATTTATGTAGGGAAATATGTTGGGAAATGCAAGCACAAACAAATGTGCAGGACAGGGCAATAGCAGAAGAAACTCAAGTCCAAACTTTCCCTCTCTATTTGAACCAATAGAAGACAAACTAATGCAAGAAAAATATTGTTTGGGGCATCAAACAAATCATCAACCAAAGCAAGCAAAATAAATCAACACACGAGACACCAAATTTATCGTGGAAAATCTCTTCGGGGTGAAGAGTAAAAACCATAAGGCCAAAGCTCAACTAAGATCAATAAGAGTTACAAAAGTGTTCTCCAAAATGGCCACCAACAAAGTGTCAAACAATGAGCAACACAACTACAAGATAGCACCAAAAACTAGAGAAGTAAAAGGAGTACAATCACCAAAAATGCAGCTACTAAACACGAGCTAAAATCTGGAGCTACAGGACTCAAAATCACCCTCTATTAGTTCCCAATCGAAGATTAAGTTGAAAGAAACAAGCTTTCCAAAAATCAACTCAATCGGACAAGAAACGAAAGAGGAATCACAATTTGAAATTGATTGCTAGGGTTCATGCGAAAATCTGCACTTTCTCACTTCTCTCTATATGACTGCTGATCAATCTCTTGTTGAACTTCAAAATAATACCTAAAAGAAAGTCTTACATATATGCACCATAATATTGGACTTATGGGCAAAGTGGGCTAGTCCAAATTGGGTTTAAATTTATCCACATAGGAAAGGAAAAGATTCAAAACCTTGGACTTTTATTTATCCATATAGGAAGGGAAAAAATCCCAAAATCCAACAATTCTCCCCCTACCGACTATGTGGAGGAGACCGCCATCTCGATGATCATGTAACATTCTTCAAACTGCCCTCTTAGCAAAGCTTTAGTCATCATGTCGGAACCATTATCATTGGTATGAATCTTTTCAAGTTCAAGCAACTTAGAATCCAACACATCTCGAATTCAATGATATCTCACATCAATGTATTTAGACCGACCATGAAATATAGAATTCTTGCCAAGATGGGTAGCATTTTGACTGTCGTAATAAAGCACATACTCTCTTGAGCACAACCAAGTTCCCCCAAAAATCTCTTTATCCAGATGAACTCTTTGCAAGCTTCAACAGCAGCAATAAGCTTAGCCTATGTAGTAGATAAAGCAACACATTTTTGCAACCTAGATTGCCAAGACACAGTTCCCCCTACAAAGGTAATCAAGTAGCCTGAAGTAGACTTACGAGTATTAACATCACCGGCCATGTCTGAATCAGTATAACCACAAAGAATAGGATTCCCTACACCAAAACACAAAATCATACTAGAAGTGCCACAAAGATATCTCATAATCCACTTTACAGCATTTAAATGCTCTCTTCCCGGATTAGAAAGAAAACGGCTAACAATACTAATAGCATGAGCAATATCTGGTCTTGTACACACCATTGCATACATCAAACTACCAACAGCTAAATCATAAGGAACTTTCTTTATATCTTCCTTCTCACCATCACTGGAAGGACAATGATTTGTACTCAATTTGAAGTGATAGCTAAAGGTGTACTGACAACCTTAGCTTTGTCCATGTTGAATCTACGAAGTATTTTCTGAATGTACTTCTCCTGTGACAACCACAACTTCTTGGCCTCTCTGTCACGGACAATCTGCATGCCAAGATTTTTATCTTACTAGTCCCAAGTCTTTCATAGAAAAAGACTTATTCAACTCTTGCTTTAACTTTTTAATCCTGCAAGCATTATGACCAACAACAAGTATGTCATCAACATAAAGCAAAACAATGATAAAGTCATTACCAGAGAATTTTTGCACAAAACACAACAGTCTGAAGATGTCTTTTTGAAGCCCTACTGAGTCGTAAAAGAACCAAACTTGATGTACCACTGCCTGGGAGCTTGTTTTAGACCATACAAGCTCTTCTTCAATTTGCAAACATAATTCTCTTTTCCCTTGACTTCAAAGCCTTCTGGCTGCTCCATATAAATTTCTTCATCTAACTCACCATGGAGAAAAGCAGTCTTAACATCCATTTGTTCAACCTCTAAGTCCAGAATAGCAGCCAAGCCTAGAACCACATGAATGGATGACATCTTCACAACTGGAGAGAATATCTCATCAGAATCTACTCCATTTTTCTGGTTAAATCCCTTCACAACTAATCTAGCTTTGTACCATGGAACTGGATTACCATCTTCATGTTTCACCCAGAAAACCCACCTATTTTTCAAAGATTTTTGATCTTTAGGTAACATAACCAAATCAAAGGTATGATTATCATGTAGAGATTTCATTTCATCTTCCATAGCATCAAACCGTCTTTTTTTTTTCTTGACTTTCCATGGCCTCATCAAGACTCTCAGGTTCTCCCCCGTAAGTCTAGAGTACATACTCATTGGGAGAATAACAATATGAAGGTATTTTGTTTATAGTAGATCTTCTGAGAGTACTCTCTAGAGCATCAATAATAGTTGGTTGCTGACCAACTACATCGTCTTGCACTAGAGCATCAATGATATACTGGTCATTCTGAAATGATCAGCATCTTCAATATCAACTTAATTTTCATCATTTTGAAGATTTTCATCAGGTGTAATAGTCAAAGGAATTGGATCAACATCAACTAGGCTCTTACTGCTCTGAGAATCAACTTTCTCAGCTTTGTCAAGATCTTCAGTTGTTTGGTCTTCAAAGAACACAACATCATGACTTCTAACAAGTTTCTTCTCATCTTGATCAAAGAAACAATAGCCAAATTTATCTTGACCATAACCAACAAAGATACATTGCCTAGTTTTAACATTCAACTTTAACCTCTTATCCTTAGGAACATGCACAAAGGCTTTACACCCAAAAACTCTAAGGTGATCATAAGAGATATTCTTACTAGACCAAACTCTGTCTAGGACATCACCATTTAAAGTAACAGTAGGAGATAAATTGATAACATAGGCAGCAATATTAATTAAGTGCTTCTGCCCAAAAGGAATCTGACAGCTTAGTATCTGAAAGCATACATCTAACTCTCTCAACTAGAGTTTTGTTCATCCTCTTTGCTAAATCATTTAGCTGAGGAATCTTTGGAAGATTTTTCTGATGTCGAATACCCTACTCTCTATAGTATCTATCAAAAGGACCAATAAGCTCACCACCATTATCAGAACAGATGCATTTTAATTTCTTCCCTGTCTGTCTCTCAACCAAGGTTTGAAAGTTCTTGAACACATCAAGTACTTGATCCTTGGACTTCAAAGAGTATACCAAGAGTATACCAAGAGTTTGCGAGAATGATCATCAATAAAAGTCACAAAGTAAAGTGCACTACCACGAGACTTTACCTTAAAAGGAACGCACAAATCAGAATGTACCTACTCCAGCAAATCAAGCTTCCCCGAAGGCGGATGACTCTGAAAAGAAACTCTTTTCTGTTTACCAGCCAAGCAATGAACACATTTGTTCAACTTTGCTTGTTTCACTTCAGAAAGCAAATTCGTCTTAGCCAAATTGTCCATCCCCTTCTCGCTCATATGACTCAGCCTTCTATGTCATAACTTTGATAAAGTATTATTCTTCACCAAATTTACTGAGCCTTTAGAAATGGAGCCCTGAAATACATACAAGTTACAAGTTACAACCATTGAACCTCTAGTAAACTTTCACTGGCCAGCACCAAGGGTATTAATATAACCCTCATCATCAAGGTATCCCACATAAATCAAATTCACGTGAACATCTGGAGCATGCTTGAAATTATTGAGAACTAGTTTGGAACCATTGTTACTTTCCAAATAAACTGTCCCAATGCCAAGAACTGCAACCTCATGATTATTGCCCATTTTCAACATCCAAAAATTACCTGGGATATAAGAAGAAAATAATTCTTTCTTTGGCGTGACATAAGAAGTAGCACCAGAATCCACAAACCAGCTAGACTCATCACGAACAAAATTAACGATGTTTTCATCACAAGAAACAAGAAGATCATCATTAGTAATAATAGCAACACGATTTTCATCATTACCATGTTTCTTTTGTTATTTCATATCTCTATTGTACATGAAGCAATACTTTTTTATATGCCCATTCTTATGGAAATAAACACATGCAATATTTTTGAATTTAGACTTTGACTTGTCTCTACTTTTATTTCTGTCATTCTAACCTCTGAACTTGCTTCTCCCTTGTCTTCAGTAACCAAAACATCAGAGTGTGAAACTGAAGAAGATGAGCCTTGAGATCTTCTTCTTATCTCTTCATTTAGAACACCACTCTTAGCATATTTCATAGTTACAATACCATTGGGAGCAGAATTAGTCAAAGAAACTCGAAGAGTTTCAAAAGAGTTTGGCAGGGTATTAATAAGCCAATCCCTGTATTTCTTTATTGAATTTTACATCCATTACGGACAGCTGGTCAAGAACACCCTAAAAATCATTAATATACTTAGAAATAGGAGTGCCCTCTTTATACATTATGTTCATCAATTGTTTCAACAGAAACAACTTATTGTTGCCAGTCTTTGAAGCATAAAGTGTCTTGATCTTGTCCCACAAACTTCTGGCATGTGTCTCATTCACAATGCGATTTTTAACATTATCTTTCACCCATTGTCTAATATAGCCACAAACTTGTATGTGCTCAAATTCCTAATCCTCATCATTCATAGATTCAGGTTTGTTAGAAGCAAACACAGGTAAATGCATTTTCTTGACAAATAGAAGATCTTTCATTTTGCCTTTCCAAGTATGATAATTACTACCATTCAAACATACCATCTTGCTCATATTTGACTCCATCATACAAATAGATAATCAACAACAACCTAATGCTTTGATACCACTTTGTTGGAAAATGCAAGTACAAACAAATGTGCATGACATGGAAATAGTGGAAGAAACCCAAGTCCAAACTTTTCCTTTATATTTGAACCAAGAGAAGAATAACTAATGTAAGAAAAATACTGTTTGGGACAACAAACAAATCAACCAAACCAAGCAAAATAAATCAACACACGAGACACCAAATTTAACGTGGAAAACCTCTTCGGGGTGAAGAGTAAAAATCACAAGGCCAAAGCTCCACTAAAGTAAACAAGAGTTACAAAAGTATTCTCCAAAATGGACACCAACAAAGTGTCAAACAATGAACAACACAACTACAAGATAACACCAAAAACTAGAGAAGTAAAAGGAGTAAAATCACCAAAAATGCAGCTACTGTTCACAAGCTAAAATCTGGAGCTACAGAACTCTAAATCACCCTCTCTCTCAGTTTCCAATCAAAGACTAAGTTGAAAGGAACAAGCTGTCCAAAAATCAGCTCAATCGGACAAGAAACTAAGCGAAAATTGTGATTTAAAATTTGTTGCTAGGGTTCATGCGAAAATCTGCGCTTTCTCACTTTTCTCTCTATATGACTGCTGATCAATATCTTGTTGAACTTCAAAATAAGACCTAAAAGAAAGTCTTACATATGAACCATAATATTAGGCTTATGGGCAAAAGTGAGCTAGTCCAAATTGGGCTTAAATTTATCCACAATAGAAAAGGAAAAGACCCAAAACATTGGACTTTTATTTATCCACATAGGAAGGGAAAAAGAGCCAATACCCTAAAATATATTGAGTCTACATAATCAAGATGGTGAAGGGAAATTAAAGAAGATTGTGGATGTGTTGTGAGAAATCCAGATATGTTTCCATGTAGGTCCATCTGCAATAACAAAGATATAATATGGAATTAGTAATATAATATACAACCTGAGACAGAAGAAATGAACACAATACTTCCAGTCATATTTCTCTCCATGAGAAGATAACATGAAGAAGTGAACAGAACACATGAGAAGGTCATATGCTTTCAGAAGGGGATAGGCCAGCTGACATAGATGGAAAACAAATACAAAATTTGTTGCCATGAGGCTGGCAAAATCTCCAGCTATAAAATCCACCATAGCTTTGCGAATATTGGTTCCCACACTGCTTATCAACTGAGCAATTAAAGAAAGCCAATTAGTACATCTATTAGTGCATGCAATTCGACCAATAAAGCTAGATGCACCATACGTTCAATGATATGACATTAGACAGAATCATTTTGTGGAAGATAAAAATCTTTCCATAAATCATCTATTTGTTCCAACTGGTTGAGATCGATTATATGATATCCATTTGGCTCAAGTCAGTCATATTTTTAAAGGGAAAACTTTTCCTTAGCCCCCAAGTCCTCCACAAAGAGATACCTTTGAAATACAAAGCTTCTAAGAAGTGCTTAAGCTAATAAGATACCTACGAAAATAAACAATCAAAAAGAAAAGATACCTACAAGAATGTCGAGCTTCCCATTGAATGTAGATGAAACAACCTCAATTAACTTTTGGAGATCAACTTGAGAAGACACATCACACAAGGAACCAGACAATGTAAATCCCTTATCTTTCCAGCTTCTCAAATATGTTCCAAGCTCATCTTCATTCCGGGCACACGTATGCACAGTGGCTCCATGTCCACACAACTCCTCCACTTTGGCATGCCTAATTATACAACAATTAACATTGTGAAATACTAATGCGTAGTCAGTAGTTATATTTTAGATTTTCAAGAAAACTAGATAAAAATACTAAGTTTTTGGCTATATTGGTTATTTCTTCTGTCTCATAACAAATGATGATTCAGAGTACAAGATCAAAGCATATGAGTTTTGGTTTGTATCAGTTTCTAGATAAAAGATTGGAATTATTGCTGGTGCATTTGAGTTTAGCACAAGTTCTTTGATGAAAACTGGTTATGATGTTTTGAGTTCATTGTAGTTCATTCTGTCATTATTCGGATGAATTTTCATTTTGTTGCATTCTTAACCTCTTTTTGTGCAGAAAAAGACTCAACACTCCGGAAGCTTAGGAGAAATGTATTAATCGTCTTATGATATATCATTTTTGTGTTAATCTTCCAATCCTGATTGTTACGAATCTGCTCTTTAAATTCATGGGGATGCGATCTACTCTTCCATTGTCGTCCTGGTATATTCTGGCTCTCTAAATACCAAGCTTTAGTTAGTGATGGCAACACATACTCATTGTATACCTTTTTCTGGTCTTGCAATCTTCGTTTCTTTTGTTTTTGCTTTCTATCTCTTGATAATTTTGCTTTAGAATCCAATGCCTGACAACAAGACCATAAAACCATTTTATGAGACTGATTTATATGCATTACAAGTTTAGGTAGCATAAGAAAAGTAAAATCGATGTGAAATTAGAGGAGAAGTAGTACCACATTGTTATGTGATAGGAGGATACGTACTATGTGAAATACAAGTTATATGGATAGTTGTAAGATTGACAACGTTATACAGAAGTGAATGTTAGACCTCTATGGTCCAACATATCCACAAGATGATTATATTGTCGAAAAATGTGAATGATAAGATATATGTGCAACTTTATAAGATTAGAAATAAGTATATTCAATAGAAGGTGCACATAGCCTCACATAGACATCGAGATCACTTGTATATAGGTGGGAAAAATCGTGGTGGTTGATGGTGTTAAAACAGGACAAAGTAGATTTAACATCATACGGAAGAAAGTTGTCTTGAAAGATCTATTATCCCTTAAATTCATGCTAACTTTGAGAAAAATATGAAACAACAGAAAAGAAAAGACCCATATTGGTGATACCAATTAATTGATAAATGAGGATTTATGTAGCTGACTCCAACTAGCTTGGAATTAAGGCATGGTTGCTGCATAATTTCGCAAGAAGGTGTAGTAGAGCTTTTCTTTTCTGTTTATTCATCAAATCAAATTGCAAATTGTGAAGATATGACACCTGGGCCTAACTCAACCCCAAAAGATAGCTCATGAGGGGAGGTTTTCCCAAGTCTATATAAGAAAACCACCAGTCCATTCCTTTATCAGTGTGAGACTTTTACACACTCTAACACCCCTTTCACGCCTAGGGCCGACTGGCGCATGGATCGGGAGCCCAAACAGGAATGGATCTGGCTCTGATACTATGTAACTAATATTATATGGAGAATGACTTGTGTTTTTCTATTCATCAAGACAAGATACTTATACAAATACATATGCTTCCATGAAAGGAAACTAATCAAAGTAAATCAAGGAAATCAACTAAGAATTTGCTCCTATAATTAAGTTAGCTATATATGGAAGATATAGTATTTACACATATTATATTCTATAACACTCCCCCTCAAGCTGAAGCATAGATGTTGATCATGTCCAGTTTGTCACAAAGATAATTAACCCAAGCTCCATTTAACGCATTTGTGAACAAATCAGCTAGTTGCTCTCCTGTCTTTACATAACCAGTGGAAATCAAGTTATCTTAGATCTTCTCACGAATAAAGTGACAATCTACCTCGATATGCTTTGTTCTTTCGTGATACATATGATTTGAGGCAATATGAAAAGAAACTTGATTATCACACCAGAGTTTTGCTGGTGTAGAATATGTCATTCCAATTTCTGTCAATATGTGATGTATATACATGATCTCACATATGGACTGCGCCATAGCTCTATACTCAGATTCTATACTAGTTCAGGATACAACACCGTGTTTCTTACTTCTCCATGACACCAAATTACCACCAATAAAGACACAATAACCAGTAGTAGATCGTCTATTGGTTTTACATCTAGCCCAATAAACATCAACAAAGCACTCAATGTGACTATGCACATTGTTACCATATAAAATGCCAAGTCCAGGGGATCTTTTCAAGTAGCATAAGATCTGTTCCAAGGCTTCCCAATGTTTGACTGTAGGTGCAGACATGAATTGGCTAACAACACTCACTGCAAAAGCAATATCTGGATGAGTTACAGTGAGATAGTTTAATTTCCCTACTAACCTCCTCTATCTCTCTGGATCATCAAATGGGCTGCCATCATCTTGGGTTAGATGCACATTAGGGACAATTGGAGTACTACAAGGTTTGGCTGTTGACTTTCTAGTTTCCACAAGTAGGTTAAGGATATACTTTCTTGAGACAGAAAGATTCCCTTCTTTCTTCTAGTTACTTCTACTCCCAAAAAAAAAATTTAGCTGTCCCAAATCTTTTGTGTGGAATTTAGTATGCAAGAATGACTTGAGTGAAGATATCCCTGAATAATCACTTCCTGTAATAACAATGTCATCCACATATACCACAAGAAGAATAATGCTAATTATTGATTGTTTGTAAAAGACTGAGTGATCACACATGCTCTTTTTAAGCCTAAATTCCTGAACTACTTCACTGAATTTGCCAAACCAAGAACGAGGGCTTTGTTTCAAACCATACAAGGATTTCTTTAGGTGACAAACTTTCCCATACTCCCCCTAGCAACAAATCCAGGTGGTTGCTCCATATACATATCTTCTTGGAGATCACCATGAAGAAATGTATTCTTGATATCTAGCTGGTGCAACGACCAATTCTTAGATGCAGCTAAGGAAATAAATAAGCAAACATAAATGAGTTTAGCCACCAGAGAAAATGTGCCTGAATAATCCACCCCATAAGTATGAGCATATCCTTTAGCCACTAGTCGAGCGTTAGGTCTAGCCACAAAGCCATCTGGATTAACTTTGACTGCAAAGACCCATTTGCATCCCACTGCCTTTTTTCCTTTTGGTAAATCCACCAAGTCCCAAGTGTGATTCTCATCTAGTGTATGTATCTCCTCAAGCATTGCATTATACCATCCAGTGTGACTCAAGGCTTCCTTAACTGTCTTAGGAACAACGACAGAGTCTAGAGAAACAATAAAAGATCTAGACATAGAGGATAAATGACCATAGGAAACTAAATTAGAAATGGAATATGTGGATTTGCAACTACATGTACCTTTGCGAATAGCAATAGGGAGGTCAAAATCTTCTAAAGGATCAGACGAATGAGGATATGAAGACAAAGGGACTGGTGCAGGACATGTATCATTGGCCTCTCGCCTCCTCAAGTAAATTTGTACAATCGGAGGTCTTTCTACCATAGATGGGGCAGGAGCTGATGGTATAGTACTCGCTTCATCCTCAATGGATGATCTGAGAGATGGAGGGACAATATTTGATTATTCTTTCAAAACACGAGTGACCTCATAGACTAACCACTCATCTTCCTCCCCTTGACTTGTAGAAATGGGAGGTGCATAGAAGAACGGTGTAGCCTCTGAAAATACCACATTAGTTAATACCAAATATTTTCCAAGTACAACAGAATAATATCAATACCCCTTCTGAAGACGAGAATAATGCCTTTGGATCCAACTTAGTGGCAGATGGTCAAACATCTTGAACATAACAAGTGCTTCCAAACACCTTAGGTTCTACTGGAAATAGTGACTTGTTCGGAAACAAAATACTGTAAGGAACATTACTAGCAAGAACAGTGGATGTCATACGATTAATCAGAAAACAAGTCGTAGAGGCTGCATTTTTCAAAAACTGTTTAGGAACCTTCATTTGGAACAAAAGTGCTCGAGTTGTCTCAAGTAGATGCCTATTCTTCCTCTCAACAACTCCATTTTAAGAGGGTGTATCAACACATGAAGACTGGTGAAGAATATTGTGTTGTCTCATATATGATTGAAATGATTTTGACATATATTCTTTAGTATTTTCACTCCTTAGACTATGTACCGAAGCATTGAATTGTGTTTTGACTTCAACATAGAAGGCATAAAAGTGAGTAAACACTTCTGTGCGACTCTTCATGAAATAAATCCAAGTCATATAAGAAAAATCATTCACAAAAGTAATAAAATACTTATGCCCAGTTTTGGAAATGATAGGGCATGGTCCCCAAACATCAGAATGAACCAACTCAAAAGCTGACTCAACCCACTTATTAATCCTTGGACTTAATAAGCTGTGATGATGTTTTGCAAATTGACATGACTCACATTCTAATGAAAAAATATTCTGGAATTGCGGACAACACTTCTTTAGCAAAGATAGAGAAGGATGTCCCAATCAACAATGTGCTTCAAATGGAGACAAAACACTAGAGCAGGCAACAAACTGAGGCCCCCATTCATCAAAAAATATAGAGATCATCAGATACATATCATTTACCAATAACCTGATTCGTCTTAAGATCGTTAAACAAACAATGATCCAGAAAGAACAAAATATAACAATTAAGGTCTCTTGTAACTTTGCTAATAGAAATCAAATTGAAGGCCAACTTTGGTAGACTTAATACAGAAGACAAGGTAATAATGGAGGTTGGTTTAACAGTCCCATATCCAACACTGTAACAAGTTGATCCATCAACTACAGTAATCGGAGAGGGTGCTTTGTGTGACTGAAAACTAGTAAAAATGTTAGGATTACCGGTCATGTGATTTGAGGCACCTGAATCAACTACCCATTTATTTGAAGAGGTGATAAGACATGTTTTATCTGATTTAGTAAAGGCATTATCTAAAGTGGACTTCAATAATTTCTGATATCGAGAGAATTCAGCAAACTCCTTTGTGGAAATTAAAACCATTTTATCATACCTTTGAGTTCCCGAATTACAGTCAGTCATATTCCTAACAAAACATTCACGATACCAAAATGAATTGATAGAGAAACCAACAAGTCCCAAACAGACTATAATCCCCCAAAAAAAGACAATACAATCACCAAAATATAATGACTAACTAGATCTGACCGCTCCAAGACCACTTTGGCTGGAAAATCATAAACGAAGGGGATGTTGACTAGAAAAGACAAGAATGTCTGAGAAGTCAATTGATTTTCTGGAAAGCAACCCAAAAAATAAAAGGATGGACAGGTCGTCTTCTTTGATACTTTATTTGAAAGTTTTGAGTTTCGACAAAATAACCTTATCGAAACAGCTCCAGAATGACTCAAACTTCATATTTGAGTTCACAAACAGGTCTCCAACAAAAAATCTTAGCACCCTCTTGAATTTCCAGAATTTTGAAGAACCAGCTTCACTCGAGAATGACAGACAATCGAGTTTAAGATTTCAGAATTTCAATCTAGACCCAGGTGCCACAAAATGGATTCAGTACACTTAGACAATTAATTTCTCTAACACATAAATGGTGTCCAGATTCAAAGGTGAAACAGAAAGATAGGGCTCTCAACTACTTCCCCGAAGCAACAGTAGTTTCCGGCGAAGTCATAGTGACTTTCGGCAAAACCACAATCCCAACTTAGACATTTAGCACTCGGGCCTAACTCAACCCCAAAAGCTAGCTCTTGAGGGGAGGTTTTCCTAAATCCATATAAGGAGACCACCAGTCCATTCTTCTACAAATGTGGGACTTTTACCCACTCTAATACCCCCTTCACGCCCAGGCTCGACTGACGCGTGGACTAGGAGCACAAACGGAAATGGACCTAGCTCTGATACCATGTGAAGATATGGCACCTGGGCCTAACTCAATCCCAAAAGCTAGCTCATGAGGGGAGGTTTTCCCAAGTCCATATAAGGAGACCACCAGTCCATTCCCCTACCAATGTGGGACTTTTACCCACTCTAACACAAATACTTCTTTTTTGTGGAGGAAAGTGATTTCTTCGCAAATTTTATTCTATTTCATCTTGGAGGATTTCGTATTTATTGGGGACACATGATTTTACATACGAAATGGCTCTACAAGCATGTCCACAGTGTCCATCATGAGTATGTGAACTACATTTTGTTTTCTACTTAAATTCTTCGAGTTCCACTTTTTCTCCCATGAAAGTCACAACTTCTGCTTGTTACACTAGGTACGCGACACAGTTTGGTTTGACATCTGAGTATGCTCACGCTACTGAAATTTTCTTCCTTGGTTTTGCTACAATAATTGGTCCTGCAATTACTGGGCCGCATTTGATAACATTATATCTATGGGTCTCACTTAGAGTCCACGAGACAGTCGAGGCACATTCTGGATACCATTTCCCCTGGAGCCCATCAAACTTCTTTCCATTATATGGAGGGTCTATACATTACTTTACTGTTAAAAATCATGTATTTGTATTCATCTATTTTACATATCGTGAATGATGTTCTTATAGTTGCTAGTATTTGTTCCCAGGTTTGATTTTCATGATTACCATCATTGACTGCTCTACACAAAGTCTGGCAACTACTCGTTGACTTTCGCTTACATGGACTGGTAAGGCTTCCATACATTGCTTTTACATTAATACTCTTGTGTACATATAACTCTACATATTCAAAGTTACTAGGCTTGGCTGATCCTGTAATCGAAACTCTAGCTCTGCCCCTAGTTTCGAAAGCTATACATCTCCCTACTTATGCTTAAGAAAACTTGGTCTTTTGCATAATTTCTCTTTGCAGTTATTGATCGTATACTTCCGCCACATTGTTGTTGTTGTTGTTGTTATTGTTGTTGTTGTTCTATTTCCCAACTGATCTTGACTACCTCTATAAGTGGTGAAGCTAGGAATTGTGCTAAGGGAATTCAAAATTTTAATATATACATATATATACACGCCACTGATACCTCTATCTCTCTGTTTTATTAGGTTATTTGGTACTGATAAGGGTTACAGAAAGTTGAAGATGCTGAAGGAGCAGGAGTGTGAAGCTTGAGGGCAAAGTAATGTAAACAAGATGGGAAATTAGAGGGGGAAAAAAACTACATGTTTGTTTTGGTGTATAAGAATAGTACTGAACAGATTCTGTTAGTAATGCTCGGATTAATAATGTAAGGATTAGTTATGTTGGCATTGGTAATGCAAGAATTAATTATAGCATGCACTACATAATTCTAAAAAAATTGTTTGTTAACATTCTTTAATGAGAAAATTTATCAAATCATCCCCTTGAACTTGACAGTCAAATTTACTTTAGCACTTTAACTATCACTCTGATCTTACTTTATTTACTCTCTTAATCTTATTTGAAGTAAATTAAATATGGAAAAAGGTCAAATATACCCCCCAAACTTTCAAAAATGATATGCATATATGATATACCCTTCATTATATATTGAATTTGTATACACCCTTACCATCATATTTTTGGCCATATATATCCTTAACCCAAATGGACAAACACGTGACATCATCTAAAAATTATGCCCAATTTTATTTAAAATTTTGGGAGAAAATAATATGTAAAGCTGATGAGTAATTAATGAGAATACGAAATAAGCTGGGATAAAGAAGGAAGAATTAATGTATGCAACGATTTAAAAATATTTGTTGTTCTCATCATTGATAATTTTTGGATAAACTAAATTTCTAGGTTCCGTTGATGGAGGCAATAGACGTTGTCATCGGCTCGGCATAGCGGAGGCTTTTCCATAGCGGAGGCATCCCGCTATGGTAGGTTAACATTAGCTCGGTTCAATTAAAATTTTAACAATATCGTTGTGTACCCCATTTTTAAATTGGCAACACATTTTAAAGAATTTTGGGATTCCGCACGAGGTTCCTTTGTGTAACGACGGTTCAAGTTGTTACAACTTATGACACCAAATCTTGGGTGCCATTTCAACTTTTCCACATTTCATTTTAAAATACTTATTCTTGGGATATTTTGCTTGTTACTTACCTTTCCACTTTATCCATTAAGTTGAATAGTTAAACTTATTGGGTTGACTTACCTATTGGTTGTGAACATAAGTGTCATCACGACTTATGTTTTTGCGTTGTGACATATAATATATAATTAAATATAATTTATCTTGATATATTCAATTTTTTCTGGTACATTACAATTGTACCAATATGACCAAATAAGTGTTTATATTGATAACTATATAAAATAAATTCTCTAATTCATTAAACGTACTGATACTTTTATGTGATATATATATATATATATATATATATGTTATTATTATTTTGATATCTTATTGGATAAGATTCATTACATATCAATATATATGGTTCATTGATTGTAAATGTGGATCTTTCGAATCACTTCGGACATTTACCTAATAAAGTTTTATACTATTTAACACCAACGAAAACAATGATTTTTTCTCGGTAAAACATTTGATGTCTTCTTTTATACACTCTAAAGAAAGAATGAAATGAATTAAGAGCATGAAAAACAACAACAGAGCAGAGGAACACATGGAATTTGATGATGATATGGTTGGAAAAACCATCTCGCACTTACCCTTGAAGTTTGCAATTCAATGTAAAGTTTTAAGCAAGAAATTTAAAGGTAGGATTTCGGATCCTAATTTTTTCCAACTTTTGTTCCAAAATCAACAAAATTATTATACACAACTCATCTATTCATCACATATTTTATCCACAAGTTTATATAAAATTTCCTTAAACCCCACTACAATCATTCAATGTTCAACGAATTTATCGTGTGATGTTGATCTTTTGGCCTCATGTAATGGACTAATTTTGTTAGACTTTGAGGAAATTATGGTTTATTGTATTTTCAATCCAATAACCAAAGAACACCAGTTAATACCATACCCAGAGTCAACATATGTGATTGGTTATACATGCCTAGCTGTTGATAAGCTTAGTTCAGATACATATAAATTGGTAACCATTAGAATTTTGGTTGAAAATTTCAAATGGTTCTACAAATTTCATGTACTTTCATCAAATAGATCTGGCGTGTGGCGTGAAATTCAATTGAGAGCCAATATTCCACCTCTTTACTGTCTACCTGTTTACAGGCACAATTATCAATATTGGCTTAGAAGTGACAGTAGTGTTCTAGCTTTTGATACAAAGAGAGAAGAGGCTAAACTAATTGCCCGTCCTCACTTTATTGATCATTTTGATCTCAACTATGGTAAAATCTTCACTGGTCACGATATATGGCTAGGGGTGGCAAGAGGCTTACTCACCCTTGTATCCATTTTCAAAAAGTCCATAGTCATTGCTACTTGTAAAAATGCAAGCAACAATAGGAAGGTTTCCTATATTTTGGACAATTTTATTTTTGGGCCTCACAACATTATTAAAGGATTTCTAGTCCTGATAGATAGCTAAAAGGTGTATTTTTTGGTACAAACTTCCTTGGCAGAATATCATTTGTACGAGTATGGTACTAAGAGTAATGGGTACAAAAAAGTTGAAGTGTTGGACAAAATGATTGATAATCGCATGTATTGCTTCCATTCAATGTTAGCTTTTGTCCATAAGACGCCCTCCAATAATGTAACGATTGCTCATCAGGCGTATATTGCTGCAAAGTTGAATGATATCAGAGGATTTATTATCGAAGGTACGTACCAGTTATTTTTGATTGTTAATTAAACTTTGCTGTATCAATCGTTCTACACTGATGGAATTATCATCTGTGCATGTTTACAAAGAATGTTAACCAAGGTCAAACTTAGGCAAAAGCTTAAACGCTAAAATGCCTAATTGCACAAACTTATTGTGAAAGACTTGGGATCTTAACGGTTAGAATTGCATTCTGAGGCTGTCTTCCTGAAGTTTTGATCAAATCAACCGTTCAAGGTTCAAAAGCTCTAAAACACATAAATTCACATAAAAATCGAACGAACGACCAGGTGACCAAACTATCAGTCTCAGCAAGTCATAAATGACTAAAGGTTACTATAGGAATGTTTTAAACAATGAACTGAAGGCATAAAGAGAGAAATGACCTAGAGGGTGATTACAACATCCACTACTTAAAAAACTGTCGTCCGCAAAAGTAAGGGTCAAGAAGTACATGAAGGCTCAAACAAATCAGGAAACTTCTCTTGCATCTCATGCTCAGTCTCCCAGGTAGCCTCCTCAACTGGATGATGCCTCCAATGGACCTTCACCATAAGAATGGTTCTCGAATGCAACTGATGCACATCTCTAGCTAAAATAACAACTGGCTCCTCCACAAAAGTCAAATGGCCATGCAACTCTACTGTATCATACTAGAGAACATAAGACTCATAAAGAATATATTGGCATAAAATCAAAATATGAAAAACTGGGTGAATAGCTGAAAAGGCTTGAGGTAGAGCCAACTCATAAGCAACCTCACCAAATGTCCGAAGGATCTCAAAAGGACCAATATACCTAGGGCTAAGCTTACCCCGCCTCTCAAATCTCATCACACCCTTCACAGGTGACACATGAAGGAATACCCGATCACCAACTAGAAACCTCAAAGGATGATACCTACGATCAGCATAACTCTATTGTCTACTCTAAGCTATCTTGAGCCTATCATGAATCCCCCGCACCTGTTCCAAGGCCTTTTGAGTCAATTCACTACCACACGGCCTAGGCTATATAGAATCAAACCAACTAATCAGAGAGTGAAAACGCCTACCATAAAAGGCCTCAAACGGGACTATTTGAATACTAGAGCAATAGTTGTTGTTGTATGCAAACTCTGCCAAAGGCAAGAATTGATCCCAATGGCCTCTAAACTCAAAAACATAGGCTCGCAACATATCTTTAAAAACATGAATAGTACACTTTAACCACCCATCAATCTATGAATGGAAAGCTATGTTAAGGTCAACACGAGTGCCCAACCCTTCTAAAAGGTCCTTCAAAAGCTAGAAGTGAACAAAGAACCCCAATCTAAAATAATACACACCGACACACCATGAAGATGAACCACCTCCTAAATATAGATACGAGCCAACCTCTCGACGCTGAATAAAGACTGAACATGGAGGAAGTGTACTGACTTGGTCAATGTCACGCCCCGAGGCTAACCTTTAGACGTAACACGGGACCTAGTGTCACAAGGAACCCCAAGCTAACCCTGAATCTGGCATATCAGAAGCATAATAAAATAATTCTACCCAAGCAGAAACATAACTGAATAATGAATATAATCTAAAGGAATTCAACAGAGAATATCTAAAAGAAATAACTGAGTTCAAAGTAGAACAACCCAAATCAACTAAGTTTGACTCCATGTCTGAAAGCCTCTAATAATGATGAGTTGATGGGACAAATCCCCAGCTAACTCTAAAATGCTGAAACAAACAACAAACTAACTAAACAAAAAAACATAAAGAAACGTCCTCGAATGATGAGGACTCACCCCTCACTACCGCTGATCTGGCGCCGCTATAAGCTAATCACGTGGCTGAACCTGAGAACCTGAGCCTACATCATAATAGGATGCAACATAGAGTATGCATTAGTACTTCGAATGTACTGAGCATGAGGGATATGCAAATCTGACTGAATATATAAACATGCTAAAAATATTGGTCAAGTATGTAAACTGAACTGAACTAAAGTACATAGGCCCAAGATACAATAATGCAAAAAAAACTAGAATGCAAGAGTAAACTGGAAGCATGCTAAAAAGCTGAGAATAATTACAACTACGAGCCTGAAGTAGTTTACTGAAGCTAATACTGTGGGAGAGTTTATTAACCAACATAAACCACGTGAGCTAAATGTGGAGTCAGATGTATACACCCCATCGAGAGGACCCATCATACCTTGCCATGGTATAAAGGCATGGCTGTGGCGTGATTACTAAAATTGATGCCCAACAAATGGGACTTATAAACCTACGTGGGCACGTAGTTTTGAGACATGAGGGTACACTGAACCCTAGACAGACTCAGTGCTAAAAACTACTCCCAACTGAATATAAAAGTTAAAAATGCAACTGTAATATTGCATAGCTCAACATACTGATAATTATTTGAGAATGCATCATACATATACTGAAAGATATGGCATTCGAATTCTGAAGCATGGTTGTCTGACAAATCTGCCTAGCAAGTATAATTCATGAAATATGAATAATTAACACAATCTAGGGTTTCTAAGCTTTATACATGGGACTATGCTAGTTCTTCAAGAAACATATAATTAATATCGTAGAAACTATAGCAGCTAAATTGCAATGAATCCCTAAGATTTAACAGCCCTAGGTCTGAATAATTTATGGAGAAGCTAAAGAACTAACTGAATTCTAGGGACCTAATAGGTGAAAGGAACCCACAAGTGAAATCCCACATACCTGGTGAAGAAAACTATGGAGTAATCCTTTGGATTTTAAGGCCGAACTTGAAGGAGAGTTCTGCTTGTTCTGGAGAGAAAACTGTCACCTTTTTTTCTTCTTTTCATTCTAAGTTTGATGATTTTCGGAGAACAAATGCTTTAGGTAGTTTTTGACTAATTCATTAGGCTTAGACGAAGTAAAACGACGTAGGTTAAGTACCTAACACATAGGGGGGAAAGACCAATATGACCCTAACTTAAAACTGACAAAGTGACTTAAAAGAGGGGCTTCACGAGCCATTTAAAGTATCACGGCCTATCTAGTGGGTCATTTAAAGCATCACAGCCTGTCTAGTGGGTTTTGATGTTGCCCTGCCCATTAGGGCTTCACTAAAATAGGCATAACCTTTTATTTCGGGCTCGGAATTAGGCAAACTTGGTGGCGTTAAAAAGAGAACTCAAAGAACTTTAATTTGATAGGTCATAGGCCACCTAATTCATTTTGTACTGTGAGATATGATCGTTTGAAGTTGAAAAAAAAATTAAAAACTTATGGGTGACTTGTACGGACCCCTAAACGGGTCGTCCAAGTCACCACAGGCTGTCTAGGTGACTATTGCCCAGGCAGTCCTGGATAGTGCTTCACGATGCCCTTAACAGGCTGTGGACCCTTAAACGGCCTGTCTAGGGTGCCGTGAAGGGTTCATGCTCCATTTTGGGTTCATGGACATGCCTATTTGTCCTATCTAGCCATTTCTCGAAGTCTGAGGTGGTACAATATCTCCCCCTTGGGATCATTTGTCCTCGATTGAAAACTAAACAAGTCGAGTTTGGAGGGAAATAGCTGCAATCCCTAACAATTGAATACTAGAAACTAATATCTAACTGAGTTGAGTCCTATGGACATGAAAACATGCTGAAATGCAGGAATATGTGAGGGAACATGATATTCAGACTGAATTACATATGAGTAAACTGAGAGACTGGAAAGAAACTACTACCTTAAGTTGAAATTGAATCGAAGGAGAAGAGGTGAGGGTACTTGGCCATCATGGCTACTTCATCTTCCCAAGTAACTCCCTCTACGGACTGATTCCTCCACAAAAACTTTACTGAAGCGACTTCCTTATTTCTTAATCTACAAACCTGACGGTCGAGAATCTCAATTGGAACCTCCTCGTAGATAAGACTATCCTTCACAGCCACACTCTCTAAAGGTACTATCGATGCTGGATTACCACACACTTCTTCAACAAAGAAATATGAAAGACTGGATGAACCGCTGCTAGTTCTGTTGGCAACTCTAACTCATAAGTCATATTACCAACCCTTTTCAGGATTCTGTAAGGACCTACATACTTGGGACTGAGCTTTCCTTTCTTGCCAAATCTCATCACCCTCTTCATGGGTGACACCTTCAGGAAAACCCAATCATCAATTTCAAACTCTAAGTCCCTTCTCCTCACATCTGCTTAGGACTTTTGATAACTCTAAACTATCTTTAGTCTATCTCTGATGAGTTGAACTTTCTCCATAGCCTTATGAACCGAATCTATCCCAATCAAGGCTACTTCACCTACTTTGAACCAATAAACTGGAGACCTACATCTACGCCCATACAGTGCCTCATAAGAGGTCATCTGAATACTGGAATGGAAACTGTTATTATAGGTGAACTCTATAAGAGGTAGGTGATCATCTCAACTACCCTTGAAATCGATCACACAAGCTCTCAACATGTCCTCTAAGGTCTGAATGGTATGCTCTGCCTGACCATTCGTCTACGAATGAAATCCTGTATTGAGATTTACATGAGTATCAAGACCTTTCTAAAACGATCTCTAGTAATGGAAGGTAAACTAAGGACCTCTATCTGTGATGATAGACAACGGAACCCCATGCAACCTGACTATCTCGCTGATGTAGAGTCTGGCATAATCCTCCATTGAATCTGTAATCTAGATTGCCAAGAAGTGAGCTGACTAAGTGACTCTTTCCACTATCACCCAAATGGAGTCATGCTATCTGCGAGTATGAGGAAAACTCGTGATGAAATCCATGTTGACCACTTCCCACTTCCAAGTAGGAATGTTAATCTCCTGAGTCACACCTCCTAGATTTTGATGTTCTACTTTAACTTGCTGACAGTTGGGACACTTAGCCACAAAATCTGCAATGTTCCTCTACAAGTCGTTCCACCAATAGACTTTTCGTAGATCATGGTACATCTTAGTAGCACTCAGATTAATAGAATATCTGGAATTATGGGCCTATGTAAGGATCTGCTGCCTCAACTCCCCCACATTAGGGATACATAGGCGACCCTAGTAACAAAGCACACCATCTTCCCCTTGGGAGAAAACCTCAACTCTCTGCTGATGAACTGCACCTTTCAACTAAAGCGACATAGGATCACTGTCCTGTTTCTCCTTAACCTCCACTACCAATGAAGATTTTGATCCATTCTAGACTATCACACCATCGTCTAACGTGTCTATAAGGCAAACTCCTAAGCGAGCAAGCCGGTGAACATCTCTAGCTAATTCTTTCTTCTGTCCCTTAATATGTGCCACACTACCCATGGATAGTCTGCTGAGGGCGTCAACCACTACATTGGCCTTACCTAAATTGTAGAGCACATTCATGTCATAGTCTTTGAGGAATTCAGGCCATCTCCTCTAACGAAGAATCAACTCTTTCTGGGTGAACACATACTGGAGGCTCTTATGATATGTGAACACATCAACATGAACACCATTCAGGTAGTGTCTCCAAATCTTTAGTGCAACAAGACGGCTGCAAGCTCGAGATCATGAGTCGGGTTGTTCTTCTCATGGACCTTAAGCTGTCTGGAAGCATAAGCTATGACCTTACCTTGCTGCATCAACACACAACCTAGGCCAACTTTAGATGTATCACAATAAATCACATATCCATTTGAACCCTCTGGTAGAGTCAAGAAAGGAGTTGTCGTCAACCTGATCGTCAGTTCTAAGAAGATTTTCTCATACTCATCTTACCACTGAAACTTGACTTTTTTCTGAGTCAACTTGGTTAATAGGGCAGCCATGGATGAAAATCCTTCAACAAACCTGTAACATATCGGACTTTGAGAAAGGGCTAGAAAGGACATACAGGCAGTCCACGAACCCAAAATGGACCATGGACCCTTCACGGCACCCTAGACGGGCTGTTTAGGGGTCCACATCCCGTTAAGGGCATCGTTAAGTAACCATCAAGGACTGCCCTGAAAGGGGTCACCTAGAAGGCACCCTAGACGGTCCTTCTAGGGGTTCATGGTTCATTAAGGGCATCGTGAACCACCCTCCAAGGACTTTCTGGGCAAGAGTCACCTAGACGAGCCACTAAACAGCCCGTGGTGACTTGTACGGTCCGTTTAGTGGTCCGTACAAGTCACTGAATAGATTTTAGGTTTTTGGGTCAAATTCAAACGATCATATCTTTCAGCACAAAATGAATTAGGTGGCTCATGACTTATCAAATTAAAAGTTTTTGAGTCCTCTTTCCAATGCCACAAAGTTTTCCCCATTTGAAGTTTGGAGTAAAAGGTTATGCCTGTTTTAGTAAAGCACTGTCAGGCAAATGAAGCTTCACTATCCACTAGACGGGCCATCATGCCTTAGACGGCCCATGAAGCCTCCCTTGGCAGCCAACTTGTCAGTTTTAAGTGAGGGTCGTATTGGTATTTCCCCTATGCATTGGATACTTAAACTACATCGTTTTACATAGTCTAAGCAAAATAATATAGTCAGAAACTACCTAAAACCTTCATTCTCCTAAAATCATTAGACTTAGAAAGAAAAGAGGTGATAGAGGCGACAAATTTCTCTCGAGAGCAACCAGAGCTCTCTTTCAAGTTCAGCCCCGAAATCCAAAGAATTTCTCTGTAGTTTCTTCACCAGGTATGTGGGTACTCAGTAAGGGTTTTGTTCACCCTTATGCCTAAAACTTCAGACTCTTTTTTCGATTAATATTATTTATGAACTAGGGGTTTTGCCCAACTATGCAGATTTATTTCCCAATTTAATTCTTATGATTTCTACTCAAATTCTATACTTTTTAAAATGAGTTTGCATGAATTCTTATGAAGATTTGAAAGGAAAGAACTTAGCATGAAATTGTAGTAATTTCACATGAATTGGCTTTTCTCCAGAAATTAGCTTAGGGTGTTAGCATTTAGTTTTAAACAGAATTTAGTCAATTTCTGTTCACAGTTTATCTCAGAAATTGTCTTCAGATCAGTTTAGTTCTGTTTCATGAATTCAGGACCACAGTTAAAATGAGTCCTAGTATTCAGTTTAGGAGTAGTGTTTAGCACCGAGTTGGACTAGGGTTCAGCATACCCTCAAGTCCCAGAACTATGTGCTAGCGTAGGTCTATAAGTCCCCTCTGTTGGGCATCTGTTTTAGTGATCACGTCACAGCCATACCTTTATACCCTAGCAAGGAATATTGGTCCTCTTGATGGGGCATCTGACGCATACTCTATGTTGCATCCTATTATGATGCAGGCTAAGGTTCTCAAGTTCAACCTCATGATTAGCTCATACCAGTGCCACAACAACGATAGTCGGGGGTGAGTCCTCATCATCTGAGGATTTTTTTTATGCTTTTGACTCAGTTAGTTCATTATTTTGTTTCAATATTTTAGAGTTAACTGGGGACTTATCCCCGTAGCTCATCAGTATTAGAGGCTTTTAGACATAGAGTCAAACTCAGTTGATTTGGGTTGTTCCATGTTTGGACTCAGTTATATTCTCAGTTGAACTCTTTCAAATTTACTCAACTTTCAGTTATGCTTCCGCTTACATTGAATTATTTCAGTATGCCGTGATATGCCAGATTCAGGGTTAGCTTGGAGTTACTTGTGACCCTAAGCACCGTGTTACGCCTAGGGGGTAGCCTCGGGGCGTGACAAACTTGGTATCAGAGCATCAAGTTTAAGTGTCCTAGGGTGTCTGAAAGCCGCGTCAAGTAGGGTCTTGTTCATGGGTGTGAAGCGCACCATACTTATGGGGGAGGAGCTATAAGACGTCGTTAGGAAAAACTTCCCTTCTTTCTTTTCCAGCTCGTGCTATAGAGTATAAACTATATTTGATCTCCTTCATACACCTGCTCTTCGCCTTTCAGAAAATGCCTCCCAGAAGAGCTAAAGCTAGGAATCAGCCAGTAGTTCTAGGAGACCCATTGAATGAGCAAGTCATGCATGTTGAGTTCACGACTGCTTTCCAAGTGCTTGCTCAAGCCATAATCACCTAGGTCAATTAGCAGGCTGTGGCCCCAGCTCCACCGCAGACTAACACTGTTCCAGCAAGAATCCAAGACTTCACTCGGATGAACCCTCCGGAGTTTCACGGGTCTAAGTCAGAAGAGGATCCACAAGACTTTCTCGACGACATCCAGAAAGTAACAGACATTATAAGTGTCACTCCAGTCGAGAGTGCAGGTTTGGCCGCCTATCAGTTGAAAGGAGTGGCCTACACTTTGTACCAGCAGTGGAAGGAATCTCGTGGTACTAATGCAGGTCCGGTGAGTTGGAATTTTTTCAAGACTACTTTTCTGGAACGGTTTTTCCCACTTGAGCTCAGGGAGGCCAAGGTCCAGGAATTTAAACAAGCCAGTCTTAGAGTGGGAGGGTAGTAACTTAGTGCTTGTAAGTCGATTTATCTATTAACTTAAGGCTAGGAGAATGATTTCCAAAGGGTATATCCATCATCTTGTTCGGGTTGAGGATTCAAACTCCGAGACCCCAACTCTTGAGTCAATACTAGTGGTGAATGAGTTTTCAAAAGTGTTTCAAAAAGATCTTCCCGGAGTTCCTCCCAAAAGGGAAATCAACTTCGGAATAGAGCTCCTTCCAGATACCTAGCCTATTTTGATTCCGCCTTACAGAATGGCTTCAGCTGAGCTTAAGGAATTGAAAGAACAATTGAAAGACCTTCTAGATAAGGGCTTCATTAGACCCAACATCTCTCCATGGGGGTGCTCTAGTGTTGTTCGTGCATAAGCAAGATAATTCTCTCAGGATGTGCATTGACAATCATCTGTTGAACAAAGTCACAATCAAGAATAAATATCCCATCCCAGGATTGATGACTTGTTCGACCAGCTTCAGGATGCTAGTTGTTTTTCTAAGATAGACCTCAGATCCGGCTATCATTAGCTCAGATTTAGAGATAGTGACATCCTGAAGACAGCCTTCAAGACTCAGTATGGTCACTATGAATTTGTAGTTATGTCTTTTGGACTAAAAAATGCTCCTGCAGCTTTCATTGTCTTTATTGATGATATCCTCGTTTATTCTCAAAATGAGAAAGAGCATGTGACTCATCTAAGAGTGGTTCTGCAAACCTTCACAGATCGCCAACTATTTGCTAAGTTCAGTAAATGTAAATTCTAGTTAGAGTCGGTCTCTTTCCTTGGTCATGTGGTATCAAGCGAAGGGATCCGAGTGGATTCTCAGAAAATTGAGGCAGTACAATATTCTCCGACTGATATCAAAAGTTTCTTGGGTTTGGCCGATTACTACAAGAGGTTTGTTAAAGGATTTCCATCCATTGCTGCCCCATTGACCAAGCTGACTCAGAAAAAGGTCAAGTTTTAGTGGTCAGATGGGTGTGAGAAAAGCTTCTTAGAACTGAAGACCAGGTTGACTACAGCTCCTGTCTTGACTCTACCAGAGGGCTCCGATGATTATGTGGTCTATTGTTATACATCCAGGGTTGACATAGGTTATGTGTTGATGCAGCAGGGTAAGGTCATAGCTTATGCTTCCAGACAGCTTAAGGGTCATGAGAAGAACTACCCGACTTATAACCTCGAGCTTGCAGCAGTCATGTTTGCCCTAAAGATTTGGAGACACTACTTGTATGGTGTCCATGTTGATGTGTTCACAGATCATAAGAGCCTCCAGTATGTGTTCACGGAAAGAGTTGAATCTTCGTCAGAGAAGATGGCTTGAATTCTTCAAAGACTATGACATGAATGTGCTCTACCATCCGGGTAAGACCAATGTAGTGATTTACGCCCTCAGAAGACTATACATGGGCAGTGTGGCACATGTTGAGGAAGAGAAGAAAGAATTAGCCAGAGATGTTCATTGGCTTGCTCGCTTAAGAGTTTGCCTTATGGACACATCAGATGGTGGTGTGATAGTCCAGAATGGATCGGAAACTTCATTGGTAGCGGATGTTAAGGAGAAATAGGACAGTGATCCTATATTGCTTCAGTTGAAAGGTGCAATTCATCAGCAGAGAGTTGAGGTTTTCTCCCAAGGGAAAGATGGTGTGCTTTGTTATCAGGGTTGCTTATGTGTCCCTAATATGGGTGAGTTGAGGCAGAAAATCCTTACAGAAGCCCATAATTCCAGCTATTCTATTCATCCGGGTGCCACTAAGATGTACCGCGATCTACAAAAAGTCTATTGGTGGAACGGTATGAAGAGGGACATTGCAGATTTTGTAGCTAAGTGTCCTAACTATCAACAGGTTAAAGTAGAACATCAAAAACCATGAGGTGTGACTCAAGAGATTAGCATTCCTACCTGGATGTGGGAAGTGATAAACATGGACTTCATTATAGGTTTACCTCGTACTCGTAGACAACATGACTCTATTTGGGTGATAGTGGACAAAGTCACTAAGTCAGCTCACTTCTTGAGTATCAAGAATACAGATTCAGTAGAGGATTATGCTAGACTCTACATCAGCGAGATAGTCAAGTTGCATGGGGTTCCTTTGTCTATCAATTCGGATAGAGGTCCTCAATTTACATCTCATTTCTGGAGATCATTTCAGAAAGGTCTTGGTACTCAGTTAAATCTCAGCACAACATTTCATCCACAGACGGATAGTCAGGCAGAGCGTACTATTTAGACCTTAGAGGACATGTTGAAAGCTTGTGTGATTGATTTCAAGGGTAGTTGGGATGATCACCTACCTCTCATACAGTTCGCCTATAATAATAGTTTCCATTCCAGTATTCAGATGACCCCTTATGAGTCTCTGTATGGGAATAGACGCAGGGCTCCGATTGGTTGGTTCGAAGTAGGTGAAGCAGCCTTAGTTGGGCCAGATTTGGTTCATGAGGCTATGGAGAAAGTTCAACTCATCAGGGATAGACTAAAGGCAGCTCAGAGTCATCAAAGTCTTATGCAGATGTGAGGAGAAGGGACTTAGAGTTTTAAATTGATGATTGGGTTTTCCTGAAAGTGTCGCCCATAAAGGGGTGATGAGATTTGGCAAGAAAGGGAAGCTCATTCCTAGGTATGTAAGTCCTTACAGAATCCTAAAAAGGGTTGGTAATGTGGCTTATGAGCTAGAGTTGCCAGAAGAAATAGCAGCGGTTCATCCAGTCTTTCACATCTCCTTGTTGAAGAAGTGTGTGGGTGATCCAGCATCGATAGTACCTTTAGAGAGTGTGGTTGTAAAGGATAGCCTCACCTATGAAGAGGTTCCAATTGAGATTCTCGACTGTCAGGTTCGTAGGTTGAGAAATAAGAAAGTCGATTCCATAAAGGTTTTGTGGAGGAATCAGTCCGTAGAGGGAGATACTTGGGAAGTAGAAGCAGCCATGATGGCCAAGTATCCTCATCTTTTTCCCTCCGATTCAGTTTCAGCTTGAGGTAATAGTTCCTCTCCAGTCTCTCAATTTACTCATGTGTAATTTAATCTCAGTATCTTGTCCCTCAGTTATCCTTGCATTTCAGCATATTTGCATGTTCATGAAATTAGTTCAGTTAGATATCAGTTTCAAGTACTAAGTTGGTAGGGGTTACAGCTCTTTCCCTCCAAATTCAGCTTGCTTAGTCTTCACTCGAGGACGAATGATCCTAAGAGGGAGATATTGTAACACCTCGGACTTTGAGAAAGGGATAGAAAGGACAAATGGACAAGTCCATGAACCTAAAATGGACCATGGACCTTTCACGGCACCCTAGACTGGCCGTTTAGGGGTCCACGACCCGTTAAGGGCATGGTGAAGTAACCACCCAGAACTGCCCTGCCAAGGGTCACCTAGATGGCTCCCTAGACGTTCCTTCTAGGGGTTCACGACTCATTAAGGGCATCGTGAACCACCCTCCAGGGACGACGTTGCTCCTTTTTAAGGGATGTCAACAGTTATATTCTCAGTTGAACTCTTTTAGATTTACTCAACTTTCAGTTATGCTTCCGTTTACATAGAATTATTTCAGTATGATGTGATATGCCAGATTCAAGGTTAACTTGGGGTTACTTGACCCTAGGCATCGTGTTGCATCTAGGGGGTAGCCTCGAGGCGTGACATAACCAGCCAAACCCAAGAAACTTATGATATCAGTCGGAGAGGTGGGTCTGGGCAGTGCTTTATTGCCTCAATTTTCTGAGAATCCACTCAGATCCCTTAGTTGGATACCACATGACCAAGAAAAGAGACCGACTGTAATAAGAATTCACATTTACTGAACTTAGCGAATAGCTGGCGATCTTCTAGGGTTTGCAGAACAACTCTCAGATGAGTCACATGCTCTTCCTCATTTCGAGAATAAACGAGGATATTATCAATAAAGACGATGACGAACAAGTCCAATACTATTTGAACACCCTGTTCATTAAGTCCATGAAACCTGTAGGAGCATTTATTAGTCCAAAAAACATAACAACAAATTCATAGTGACCATATCGAGTCCTGAAAACTGCCTTCAGGATGTCGCTATCTCTGACTCTAAGCTGATGATAACCGGATCTGAGGTCTATTTTAGAAAAAGAAACTAGTACCCTGAAGCTGGTCGAACAAGTCATCAATCTTGGGTATGGGATATTTATTCTTGATTGTGACCTTGTTCAACTGATGATAGTCTATGCACATCCTGAGAGAACCGTCTTTTTTATGCACGAACAACACTGGAGCACCCCATGGAGAGATGTTGGGTCTGATGAAGCCCTTATCTAGAAGGTTTTTCAACTGTTCTTTCAATTTCTTAAGCTCTACTGGAGCCATTCTGTAAGGAGGAATCGAAATAGGCTGGGTATCTGGAAGGAGATCTATTCCGAAGTCAATTTTCCTTTCGAGAGGAACTCTGGAAAGATCTTCTCGAAACACTTTTAGAAACTCATTCACCACTGGTACTGACTCAAGAGTTAGGTTCTTGGAGTTTGAATCCTCAACCCGAACAAGATGATAGATATACCCTTTGGAAATCATTCTCCTGGCCTTAAGGTAATAGATAAATCGATTTACAGGCAATGAGTTACTACCATTCCACTCTAAGACTGGCTCGTTTAAATTCCTGGACCTTAGCCCCCCGAGCTCAAGTGGGAAAAATCGGTCCAGAAAAGTAGTCTTGAAAAGATGCCAACTCACCAGATTTGCATTAGTACCACGATATTCCTTCCACTACTGGTACCAAGTATAGGCCACTCCCTTCAACTGATAGGCAGCCAAAACTGCACTCTTAACTGGAGTGACACTCATAATGTCTGTTACTTTCTGGATGTCGTCAAGAAACTCTTGTGGATCCTCTTCTGACCTAGACCCGTGAAATTCCAGAGGGTTCATTAGAGTGAAGTCCGGGATACTTGTTGCAACAGTGTTAGTCTGCGGCGGAGCTGGGGCCACAGCCTGCTGATTGACCTGGTCGATCATGGCCTGAGCAAGCACTTGGAAAGCAGCCCTGAACTCGGCATGCATGACTTGCTCATTCAATGGGTCTCCTATAACTACTAGCTGATTCCTAGCATTAGCTGTTCTGGGAGGCATTTTCCGAAATGCGAAGAGCAGGGGTTTGAAAGAGATCAAATAGAGTTTATACTCTATAGCACGAGCTAGAAAAAAAAAAGAGAAGTTTTTTCCTAATGACGTCTCATAGCTCCTCCCCCATAAGTATGGCACACTTCACTCCCATGAAGAAGACCCTACTTGACGTGGCTTTCAAACACCCTAAGACACTTAAACCTGATGCTCTGATACCAAGTTTGTCACGCACGAGGCTAGCCCCTAGATGTAGCACGGGACCTAGGGTCACAAGTAACCCCAAGCTAACCCTGAATCTGGCATATCACAAGCATACTGAAATTACTCTAACCAAGCGGAAACATAACTGAATAATGAATATAATTTAAAGGAATTCAATTGAGAATATCTAAAAGAAATAACTGAGTTCAAAGTGGAACTACCCAAATCAATTGAGTTTGACTCTATGTCTTAAAGCCTCTAATACTGATGAGCTGCTGGAACAAGTCCCCAGCTAACTCTAAATTGCTGAAACAAACAACGAACTAACTAAACAAAAAAAACATAAAGAAACGTCCTCGAATGATGAGGACTCGCCCCTGACTTTCACTGATCTGGAGCCGGTATGAACTAATCATATAGCTGAACCTGAGAACCTGAGCCTGCATCATAATAGGATGCAACATAGAGTATGTGTCAGTACTTTGAATGTACTGAGCATGAGGGATATGCAAAGCTGACTGAATATATAAACATGTTAAACATACTAGTCAAGTATGTAAACTGAACTGAACTAAAGTATATAGGCCCAAGATATAATAACGCAAAAAAAAACAGAATGCAAGAGTAAACTGGAAGCATGATGAAAAGCTGAGAATAACTACAACTACGTGCCTGAAGTACGTTATTAAAGCTAATACTGTGGGTGAGTCTATTAAGCGACATAAACCACGTGAGCTAAATGTGAAGTCCGTGTATACGCCCCATCGAGAGGAACCAATATACCTTGCCAGGGTATAAATGCATGGATTGGCATGATCACTAAAATTGATGCCCAACAAAGGAGACTTATAAACCCATGCGGGCACGCAGTTCTAGGACTTGAGAGTACACTGAACCCTAGTCCGACTCAGTGCTAAACAGTACTCCTAACTGAATGAAAAAGATAAAAATGCAACTGTAATACTAGATAGCTCAACATGCTAATAATTATTTGAGAATGCATCATACATATATTGAAAGATATGGCATTCGAATTCTGAAGCATGATTATCTGACTAATCTGCCTAGCAAGTATAATTCATGAAATACGGATGATTAACACAAGTTAGGGTTTCTGACCTTTATACATGAGACTATGCTAATTCTCCAAGAAACATGTAATTAATATTGTAGAAACTATAGCAGCTAAATTGCAATGAATCCCTAAGATTTAGGATCCCTAGGTCTGAATAATTTATGGAGAAGCTGAAGAACTAACTGAATTCTAAGGACCTAATGGGTGAAAAGAACCCACTAGTGAAATCCCACATACCTGGTGAAGAAAACTACGGACTAATCCTTTGGATTTTGGGGCCGAACTTGAAGGAGAGCTCTTCTTGTTCTGGAGAGAAAATTGCTGCCTCTTTCTCTTCTTTTCTTTCTAAGTCTGATGATTTTTGGGGAATGAATACTTTAGGTAGTTTTTGACGAATTAATTAGGCTTAGACGAAGTAAAATGATGTAGTTTAAGTACCTAACACATAGGGGGAAAGACCAATATGACCCTGACTTAAAACTGATAAGGTGACTTAAAAGAGGGGCTTCATGGGCCGTTTAAAGCATCACGTCATGTCTAGTGGGTTGTTTAAAGCATCACGACCTATCTGGTGGGTCGTGACGTTGCCCTACCCGATAGGGCTTAACAAAAATAAGCATAACATTTTACTTCGGGCTCGAAATTAAGAAAACTTGGTGGCATAGGAAAGAGAACTCAAAGACTTTTAATTTGATAGGTCATGGGCTACCTAATTCATTTTGTACTGTGAGATATGATCGTTTGAAGTTGACACTAAATTAAAAAACTGATGGGTGATTTGTACAGACCCCTAGACGGGTCGTCCATTTCACCACGGGCCGTCTAAGGTGCTGTCTAGGTAACTATTGCCCAGCCAGTCCTGGAAGGTGCTTCACGATGCCCTTAACGGGCCATGGACCGCTAAACAGCCCGTCTAGGGTGCTGTGAAGGGTCCATGGTCTATTTTGGGTTCGTGGACTTTCTTGTTTGTCCTTTCTAGCCCTTTCTCTAAGTCCGAGGTGTTAGTGTCAATCGATCAATGATGACCCAAATGATGTCAGTACCTCTAGAAGTCCAAGGCAAACCCGCAACAAAATCCATAGTGATACAATCCCACTTCCACTTCAGAATGGATAATCTCTAAAACTCACCACTAGGCTTCAAATGCGACCTTCACCTGTTGGCAACATAAGCAACGAGACATATAGTCTACAATATCTCCTATCTTGCCACTCCACCATTAGTGTTGCCTCAAATTACGATATATCTTTATGGTGCCTAGATGGATAGAATATCTGGAATCAATGGCATCACGAAGGATCAGCTGAATCAAGTCCCCAATTCTCGAAACACAAATACAGCCAATAAATCTCAAAACTCCATCTGAATCTAAGGTAGTCTGACCGACATCACCCTCTAAGAGTCGATCTCAAAGAGCCATCAAGGTCTTATCCTTAAAATGGCAAACATGAATCTGCTCAAGCAAGGAAGAATGAACTCCCACATAGACTAAGACATGCCTAGAATATGAAATATCCATCTGAATCATCCTATTGGCTAATGACTGAATGTCCAAGGACAAAGGTCGCTCCACAGTAGATAAGAAGTCTAGACTACACATACTTACCGCCTTCCATCTTAACGCGTCTGCTATTACATTCTCCTTGCCCTGATGATAGAGGATAGAGAGGTCATAGTCCTTTAGGAGCTCAATCTAACGACACTGCCTTGAATGAAGGTCCGTATATCTCATAATGTACTAAAGACTCACGTGATTAGTGTAGATCTCACAACGAACTCCATACAGATAGTGCCTCTATATCTTAAGCGCAAAAACTACCATTGCCAACTCCAAGTCATGAGTGGTGTAGTTGGACTCATGCAGCTTAAACTACATCGATGCATAAGCAATAACCCAGCCCCGCTACATCAATACACAACCCAAACTGACACCGGATGTGTCACAATACACTGAGAAACCCTCGCCCTTAATTGGAAAAATTAATATTGGAGCAGTAGTAAGCAACTCATTAAGCTTCCGAAAGCTCAACTCACACTCCTCAGACCACTCAAAAGGAACATCAAGATGATTCAACCAGGTCTAAGGTGTTGCAATGGTAGAGAAGCCTTCCACAAACAGTCTGTAGTAGCCCGCTAATCCGACAAAGCTCTTAATCGCAATAGCTGAGGTAGGCCTAGCCCAATCACGAATAGCCTCAATCTTCGTCAGATCTACCGTGATGTCATCCTTGGACACTATGTTCCCTAAGAATTCTACAGACTCAAGCCAAAACTCGCACTTTGAGAACTTTGCATAAAGTTTCCCCTTTCCATTCTAAGGAAGGTTCATTCAGAAACTGAAACTTAACTACACGGGTTCTACCGTCCACAGAAGCATAACATGAATGAAACCAGTCCATACTAAGGATAACATCAAAATCCAACATACCAAGTTCTACTAGATCAACATGAGTGACTCTAAGGGATAAGGATACATAACAATTCCTATAGACTTGTCTAGCCACAATAAAATCACCAATAGGAGTAGAGATAGAAAAAGGTTTTAACAACACATCTAGACAAACATCAAATCTCATAGCCACCAATAGCGTCACAAAAGACAAGGTAGCACCAGGATCAAGCAAAGCATAAACATGAAGATGAAAGACTTTCAACATACCGGTAAGAACATCGGGAGAACCTTCTTGATCATGACGAGTTTGAAATGCATAAAATCGGTTTTGCTTTCGAGCACTCGAACCCAAACTAGGCAAAGCTTGCCTACCATATTTACCTTTGTCGCCTCTAGATGGACAATTCCTTATCTTATGATCACTCTTATCAGAACCAAAGCAACCATCTGTACCGGTCAAGCACTTACTATCATGCTTCTTTCCACACTTAGCACAAGTAGAAAAAGAAGATCCACCGCCATTTCCTCCTTGAGGCTTAGGGTTAGACACCCTATCCTTGTTGAATTTTGGAGCCGAAACATTTGAGGAACCTTGACCGAAAAACCTTTGTCGGAATTTAGAACGACCATATCCATCGGACCTCGAATGTGAAAATTCACCATCACCGTTTTTGCCATCTTGGACTCCCTAGACATTTACTTAAGCTTCTCCTCTTCAATTTGTTGGGCATGAGTCATCAAATGGGAAATATCCATTTCTTTAATAAGCATGGCGGTTCGGCACTCTTTAACCACAATTTTGGACACAGTCGAAATAAACTTACTCATCTTTGCCTTAGAATTGGCAACCATAGTAGGGGAATACTTGGAAAATTGTGTGAATTTCAAAGAATACTCCTTCACACTCATGTTTCCTAGACGAAGGTTAATAAAATCAAGCACCTTTACTTCTCTCATCTCAAGAGGAAAAAACTTATCAAGGAAGGCTACCTAAAACTTCTCCCAATCAATAGGACCTGCATCAAGAGCCCTTTCTTCCTTCCATTGATTAAACAAAACTTGAGCAACACCTTTTAGTTGGTAAGTGGCCAATTCTGCCTTTTCCACCATAGTAACACCCATGATCCCCACAAACTTATAAACCTCATCAATGAACTCTTGAGGATCTTCCTCAATCTTGGAACCATGAAACTCTAGGGGATTCATTCTAGTGAAGTCCTTCACTCTAGTTGTCTTCGTACCCATATTTGGGTTCACGAGGACCACAACCTCCCTATGGGCTTGAGCCGTCATGTCTTGAGTCAAAAATTGAAAAGTAGCTCGAAACTCCACATTTGTCACTTGTTCGACCAAAGGGTCGGCTGGAACTTGAGGAGCTTCTTGTTCCACATTCTCACTTGCATTCATTCTAACATATGCTCTTCGAGGGGCCATATCCTGAAAAGCATCGGATAAGGATTAAGAGAGAGAGACATATAGAGTTGAACTATATCGCATGACTTTAGAATGATGAAAGAAGTGGAGATTCCTAAAAGTCTTATAGATTCCTATTCATATATGTGGCGCACTTCTTACTAATGAATAAGACTCTATTCGATGCGGCTTTTCAGACATCCTAGGACCTCTCTAAACTGTGTGCTTGCAGGAATCAAACTTTTCATGTCATATCTTTGGTGCATGTTTCAAACCATATAGGGATTTAGAAAGTATACACACTTTGCTTTCTTGGTCTGCTTCAACAAAATACTCTGACTGTTCTATATAAATTTCCTCATTTAGATCTTCATTTTTAAAAAAAAACAATTTTTTACATTCATTTGATGAATATGCAAATCAAAAATTGCAATTATGACAATTAAAAGTCTAATGGATGTAATTCTAATTACCGGAGAAAAAGTATCAAAAACTTCTGAGCCTTTTAGTTGCTTAAAACTTTTGCAACTAGTCTAGCCTTATATTTATCAATAGATCCATCCGGTTTCAAATTTTTTCGTAAGACCCATTTGAAATCAATTGTGTTACAACCCGGTGGTAATCAACTAACTTCCAAGTTTTACTAGAAATTAGTGATTCCATTTCATCATTTACAACTTCTTTCCAAAAAAATAGAATGTTAAGATAAAACTTTTTTTAAAGTGAGAGGATCATCTCCACTACATAAAAATTAAAACTAAAATCTTTTTCTACTCTGGCTTTTACTCCTTCTAAACTCAAAATTATCAATTTCTTTATTTTTCAAAGTAGAAGTAGAAGAACTAGGTAGTGACAAAATATTTTGTTCAATCCTTTGACCACCACTATTTTTAGAATCAAAAGGAAATTTCTTTTCATGAAATATTGCATCACCTGATACTATTAATAATATTATCTTCTAGATTAAAAAATCTATAGGTTGTACTATTTGAATATAACCAATAAAAGCACAAGTAGTGACTTTCTTACTCAACTTTGTAATCTTGGAATCCATTAGCCTCACAAAGGCTAGAAAACCCCATCATCCTATTGGCTAATGATTGAATGTCCAATGCCAAAGGTCGCTCCACAGTAGACAAGAAGGCTAGACTACACATACTCACCGCCTTCCGGCTTAAGGCGTTCGCTACTACATTCGCTTTGGATGAATGATAGAGAATAGAGAGGTCATAGTCCTTCGAGATCTCAATCCAATCATGCTACCTCAAATTAAGGTCCCTCTGGCTCATAATGTACTGAAAACTCCTATGATCAGTGTATATCTCGCAACGAACTCCATACAGGTAGTGCCTCAAACTACCGCCGCCAACTCCAAGTCATGAGTGGCATAGTTGTGCTCATACAACTTAAGCTGCCTCGATGTATAAGAAATAACCCGGTCCCACTGCATCAATGCATAACCCAAACCAACGTCGGATGTGTCACAATACACTGTGAATCCCTCGCCCTTAACTAGAAGAGTCAATATAGGAGCGATAGTAAGCAACTCCTTCAGCTTATGATAGCTCAAATCACACTCACTAGACCACTCAAAAGAAACATTAAGACAAGTCAACCGGGTCAAAAGTGTTGCAATGGCAAAGAAGCCCTCCACAAACCGTATTTAGTAGCCGGCTAATTCGATAAAGCTCTGAAATTTCAATAACTGAGGTAGGACTAGCCTAATCACAAATAGCCTCAATCTTCATTAAATCTACCATCATGCCATCCTTGGACACTACATGCTCCAAGAATGCTACAGACTCAAGCCAAAAGTCGCACTTTGAGAACTTGGCATAAAGTCACTGATCTCTCAAAGTCTAGAGCACAATCCTCGAATGTTGCTTATTCTCTCTCCTACTCTGTGAGTATACAAGAATATCTTTAATGAACACTATGACGAACGAGTCAAGATAAGGCCTGAACACCCACATCATCATGTCTATAATGGCAATAGGGGAATTAGTCAATCCAAAAGACATCGCAAGGAACTCATAGTGGACATAACGAGTCCTAAATGTGGTCTTAGGAATGTCCACTTCCCTAATCCTCAACTAATGGTAATCGAATCTCAAATCAATCTTTGAAAACACTGTGGCTCCCTGAAGCTGGTCAAATAGATCATTAATATGATATGTGGGGTAACGATTCTTTATCGCCACCATATTGAGCTGCCTATAATCAATACACATCTACATTGTACTAGCATTCTTCTTCACAAACAGAATGGGCAAGGCGATACACTAGGCCAAATAAATCCCTTACCCAAGAGATTTTGAAGCTGAATACTGAGCTCCTTAAGCTCTGTGGGGGCCATCCAATAAGGAGGGATAAAAATAGGATGAGTACCCATCTTAAGGTCAATAGGAAAATTAATATCACACTCTGGGGTAGGCCAGGTAGGTCGGTAGGAAACATATCCACATACTCACGGACAACAGGAACTGACTCTACTGAAGGAACCTCCCTACTCACATCTCACACATATGCCAAGTAAGATAAGAAAATCTTAGCCACTAGCCTCCAAGACCAAATAAATGAAATAAATCCAATCGGTGTACTACTACAAGAGCCCTACCACACCACTAGGAATACTAGGAATGACTAAGGTAACAGTCTTAGAGAAGTAATTTAAGACCACACGGTAAGGGGATAACCAACCCATGCTAGAATCGTATCAAAATCTAGCATATCAAGCAAAATAAGGTCATCTCGGAAGTCATGCCCCTGGATAGACACCAAACAAGATCCAAACACCTAATCTACTACTAAAGACTCATCCATGGGGGTCAACACACGCAACGTCGCTGCCAAAGGCTCCAAACTCATACTCAAAAGAGAAGTAAAATATATAAACACATAAGAAAAGGTAGAGCCTGGATCAAATAAATCTAAGGCGGCCTAATGTCATAAGAGAATCATACCTGTGATCATATTGTCTGATGCCTTAGCCTCCACCCTCGTTGGAGTTGTATATAAGTGAGCATATCCGCCTCTACCTTAGGCATTTGTCCTACCACCTGACCTCCTAAAGGACCACCTCGAATACCTTGATGACCACTACGATGGTCCTTAACTTGGCCTCTTTCTCAAATTGGAGGTGCTACTGATGGATTTGGTAGAGCTTCCTATAGAGCTAGAGCAATCCACCTACGCAAAAGGCAATCTTTGAACCAATGACCAAGGTCCCCACAGTCGTAACAACCCTGTGCGGATCGACCCACAAAGTAGTTGCCATCACAAAATACAATACCTTACTGGGAACCATCTCAACTCTGACTCAAGCCAGTACATGCTACCCTCTAAAGCTTGTAGTAAGGCCTGAATAGGCCAGCTAGACTGGTCCTGCTGAAAGCACTGTTGAGACCTATCATAGGAGTCTCTAGGCCTAAAATGGGACCCGTTGTAGCTGCCCTCATGCCTAGCTCTCTTGTCGCTACCCTATGGGCCTTATGATGGAGTTATTTAATAGTATGGGCAAGTTCAACTATATCCAGAAAAGAATGACCCGTGGAGATCATAGCTTGGGTCTCAATCTACAGCTGAAGTCTCAACCCTCTAATAAAGAACCAAACTCTCTCCTCCTTAGTAGGTAGGATCATAGTGGCATGGTGGGAGAGCTCGTGAAACCTCACCTCATACTTAGATACATTCATGGAGCCTTGCTCCAACCTAGAGAACTAATTCCAAATCTCTAACGCTACTAGGGATGAACCTAGCCAAGAAGACCTTAAAAAACTCAGACTAGGACACCGAAGGTGACCTAACTAGTCTAGTCTTAAGATAAGAATGCCACCACTATCTGGCTGGTCCATCTTGCTGATAAGCTATGAAGTTATCTTCTCTTGACTCCATAAAACCTAGAGTGAATAGCAACTCTCGGTAAGTAGTAAGAAACTCGTGGGAATCTTCTCCCACAGCTCCATCAAACCTCAGAGGTGAAAGTCCCAAAAATACATCGAGCATCTTCGACTCCTCTAGTGGCATAGCTCCGGCCATAAACACGGGTTGTGAGGCTGGTGAAACTGTAGCTGCAGCTGGAGCCTAGTGCATACCCCCAAGTACTGTCAAGAGTTGAGTGATGGTTGTCTAAAGCTCAGTAGCCATAGCTGGTCCGAGTAGTGACTGGGCTAGCCCCAGCCCCATTGGCTAATCAAGAGCATGTGTTGCTGGAGGGTTTCAAATCTCTCTATCTGGTATTGGTGTTGCAGCCCTGGCTTTCTCGGGAGGTTCACCCCTACCCTTGGCCACCATGCAACACATACAAGCCATCCTGTGAAAGAGTAAAACAAATGAGATTTCGTTAAACCAATTACACACGTTGTACGAAAGTGAAACAAAAGAGATAATATTTCTAATGACATCCTGTAGCCTCCTAAAGATAGGTTAGGGAGGTATCTGCACTGATTCCATAAGACACTACTAGGTATTAGCTTTATATAAGTGAGACCGGTAAACCTGACTCTGATACCAACTTGTCATGACATGATTCCTCGTGTCATGATGGCACCTACTATACCCACAGTAGGTAAGCAAACTCCTAACCTAGAATAGCAAGTAATAGATATACGAGTAGAAACAAAGCAGAAGCCATAATTTAAAAATAGAAATAGAATAATAGATGGAAACAAACCAAAAGATATATACAATAGATCCCTCCTAGAATCTGTACGTCACAAGTACAAATCTGTCTAAAATAAAAGAGTACAAGTTCCAAAAGTGGATCCAAAATATAAGCTTGTCTCAAAAGCAAAAGACTAGCTAACAAAATACTAAAAGATACAGGTAAGTCCAGGATGACAAGTGCTCACCCTTGCCTCTGATCAAAGTTGCAATAGGCTCAAACGATCAACGCTGATAGCTAGTGATCAGACCAGAATTAAGAAATAGATGTTGAGTGTAGCATGAATACCAAAATAACAGTTACTCAGTAGGCATCATAGGCCAATTAAGTAGGAAAAATAAAACCAATATAAAATGATAGAATATAGACACAAGTAAGGCCAAAGTAGGATTTAAAAGAAAAGAATACGAGTGTACTAAGATAGAAAAAAAACTAAGTACATCTAAACTAAACCTAACTGGACCCTATAAGACTAGAAGGTACACTCGTGCGTAAGTTTAAGTAATAATCTAAATGGACCCCAATAAGCCCGATAGGTACACAGAATAGCTAAATCTACTATAAATGAAACACGGTGAGTCCAGAGCCGGAGAAGGCAAGTAACCAAAGTGTATCGACAGTGTAAAGGATACTGTGTATCATGACTAGACCTTAAATCTACGACTAGAAGAAATCAAATCCGAAGAGGATAATGAGTATAATGATCAGACCTTAAACCTGCCACTAGTAGGGATCAACACTGTAGAGGATCATGAGCAGTGTGACCAAACCTTGAATCTACTATAATAGAGAGTTGTCGAAGGATCTAATGGCAAATAATCATAATAGAACCACCGTGAAATGATGGCCACTCCCAAGTAATCAGAACAACACTCTAAGCTCGAACTAACTCCAATCCCAAGTCACCAAATGAAGCCCGAAATTTCAAATGCATCTCAAGGAGTCATAGAAGAAGGGAGAACGGATAGAAGGTCATCAAAGCTGAGACAACGCCTAAGCTAAGGCTTAATATATTAGACTCAAGTCTGCTACACCAGTCTACAAGGAGCTAAACCATCTCAAATGACGTTGGAGTAGAAATAAGCCAAAAGGGATCAAATATCACAAGTTTATGGAAATCACAAGTCCAAGCCTAGAATAAGGCCAATCATACTCAAACAATCAATCAATAGCAACAAACAAGGTGAACCACAAGATAAGGGTGATCACATATCACAACTAGCATGATTCTAATCTCGAAAATCCCAAAAATAAGCCTAAAACATGATTTCTAAGTAAAATAGGATGATAAATTAGGTACTCACTCCCAATTCACTCAATTCAACATGATTTCACTTAGTCCAGCTCAATCTAAGGAATGGGAAGTCGTAGCCTACCTTAAGGACGACATCGTGTGCATCAAATTACATTTTCAGAGCTTTTCCTTTTTGTATGACCTCTGAACACTGTCCTACTATCAAAAATAAATTCACAACGTTAATACGGTTATTTAGAAACTAAATTCACTTAGAATGAAGGCGAACAAATTTTATAGTCAAAATGGGAATTGTGGGACATGCACCAAGAATTCAGGAAACGACTCTATCAAAAATTCCTAAACGATCTCCTGAACTTGTTTTGCCAATTGGAACACAATTCAGGGGCTCAGAACAGCGGAAACAACAACATGCATAAATTACGACATTAAAGAGCAAAGACTAAGCTACTGCAGCCCCAATAAAATGGAATTTACCTCAAATGATGCTTCCCCTACACTCCCTGACTGATCACCCACATAGCCTCAAGCTCTCTAATCACACCACACTTCGAATCACCCAATTCCGACATAAAATGATAGAGATATTGTAATTTTAATTCTTGAAAGAGTTGTTGATAGGGTCTGGTCTTTAATTAAAATACCAGACCAAATATATCTTCGTGAACGTGGCTAGAGGGAACCACAAATGCGGCAAGGAGCCCGTGAACATGAAGGCTAAGGGAACCGAGGTCACACGAATTCGGCAAGGGCCCCGTGAAAGCGAAGAGAAGGGGGCCAACCCGTCATGAATGAGGCATGGGCCCCATGAATGCGATGACCAGATTCTCTAGATTGACTTACCTATTGGTTGGAAATATAGGTTCCATCACGACTCATGCTTTTGGGTCGTGACACATAATATATAATTAGATATAATCAATCTGGATATATTTTAATTTTTTTCTTGTACATTATAATTGTACGAATAGGACCAAAATAAGTGTTTTATATTGATGACTAAATAAGATAAAACCACTAATTCATTAAACGTACTTATACTCTTACGCGAGATATAATAATTATATATATTATTTATTATGTTGATTTCTTATTGGGTAAGATTCATTATCGATCAATATATATGGTTCATTGATTGTTAATGTGGATCTTCCGAATCACTTCGGAGATTTACCAAATAAAGTTTTATACTATTTAACACCAAATAAAACAATGACTTTTTCTCATTAAAATATTTGATGTCTTCATTTATACACTCTAAAGAAAGAATGAAACAAATTAAGGGCATGACAAACAGCAACAGAGCAGAGGAACACATGGAATTTGATGATGATATGATTGAAAAAATCATCTCGCATATGCCCTTGAAGTTTGCAATTCAGTGTAAAGTTTTAAGCAAGAAATATGAAGGTAGGATTTCGAATCCTAATTTTTCCCAACTTTTGTTTCAAAATCAACAAAATTATTCTACAGAACTCATCTATTCATCACAAATTTTATCCACAAATTTCTACAAAATTTCCTTAAACCCCAGTGCAATCATTCAATGTTCAACGTATTTATCATGTGATGTTGATCTTTTGGCCTCATGTAATGGCCTAATTTTGTTGGAATTTAAGGAAATTAGGGTTTGTTGTATTTTCAATCCAATAACCAGAGAACACCAGTTAATACCATACCTAGAGTCAACAGATATGATTGGTTATGCAGGCCTAGCTGTTGATTACCCTAGTTCAGATACATATAAATTGGTAACCATTAGAAATCTAGTTGAAAATTTCAACTGGTTCTACCAATTTCACGTACTTTCATCGAACAGATCTGGCGTGTGACGTGAAATCCAATTAAGAGCGAATACTTCCATCTCTTTATCTTTTTATTGTCCACCTGTTTACGGGCACAATTATCTATATTGGCTTAGGAGTGATAGTAGTGTTCTAGCTTTTGATACAAAGAGAGAAGAGGGTATAGTAATTGACCGTCCTGAGTTTACTGATCATTTTGATCTCAACTATGGTAAAATCTTCAATGGTCATGATATATGGCTAGGGGTGGCACGAGGTTCACTCACTCTTGTATCCATTTTCAAAAGGTCCATAGTCATTAGTACTTGTAATAATACAAGCAACAATTGGATGGTTTCCCATATTTTGGACAATTTTATTTTGGGTCCTCACCACATTATTAAAGGCTTTCCAGTCTTGATAGATAGCAAAGATGTGTATTTTGTGGTAAAAACTTCCTTGGCAGAAAATCATTTGTACGAGTATGATACTAAGAGTAATGGGTACAAAAAAGTTAAAGTGTTGGACGAGAGTATGATACTAAGAGTAATGGGTACAAAAAAGTTAAAGTGTTGGACGAAAGGGTTGATAATCGCATGTATTGCTTCCATCAAACATTAGCTTGTGTCCATAAGATGCCCTCCCACGATGTAACGATTGATGATCAGGCGTATATTGCTACAAAGTTGAATGACATCAAAAGATTTATTATCGAATGTACGTACGTACCAGTTAGTTTTGATTGTTAATTAAATTTTATTGTATAATTGTTTAAATCTATCGTTAGGTAACAACGAAAAATTTTATTTTGTGTCACGACTGATTTGCTGTGATTGTTTCATGATATGAATATTTTCATTTACCAATTATTTAATAATCATTTTTATCTTTTATCCTACCTTTTGATAGATGCTCTACCCTGTACCCTACTTCTCTTATAGGTTTATCATTCAAATTGTTTCACACGTGGCATGATGTAATGACGAAGAATGATACAACGTATGTAAATATTGTGTTCATTAAAATAATACAGTACGATACTGTACAACAGAAATACAATAATACCATACATTATGAAACCAATACCTATCAACCATCAAGATTAGCTATATATTCCTTTTAAATTTAATGTCTTTTATTAGTCTTTTGTTATCAGCCTTCTGCAGCTTCAATTTCAATTAATGACTAGTATCACCTCCTCTTGTTGTGTTCAAAGAAACATTGCTTTTCATATTAGCAACTAAATGCTTTCAAAAAAAAGATATTATTTGAAATATCCAGTAGCAATTTAGTCCAATTTTTTCATTACAAACTTCAATCTATTACTACTTGACAGAAGTAACAAAACTTGTCTTTCCAAGAAAACATGGGGTTCTCAAGAAACTCATACATGTATTTCATCAATATGAATTTTTACAACGTTATATACACATATCATAAAGATGTTTTCTAGGTTTAATTTTTATTTGAAACAAGTCTAAATCACTTTTAATTCTTTTCAAATTATGTATATAATTTTATCTAGGTATTTCCATAGAAAAAGAAAGTTCTTCCGAAGAAAGTGCATCGGAAGAAGAAAGTTCATCAGAAGAAGAAGGGAAAGGAGAAGGAGAAGGAGAAGGAGAAGAAGAGGAGGAGTATAATTTGTTTTCAAGTTGAAAAGAAGAAGAAGAGTAGAATTTGTTTTCAAGTTGAAAATTGTATTTGGAAATTGAAGTTATGTTTAAACATGAATGCAATTTGTAACTAGTTTGAACTTTTGAGAGTGATTTGGAGTGAATTTTATGAAAATCAATTTTAAAATATTTTCAAATTTCAAAAGAAATTGAAGTTTAACTTCAAATTGAATTCATGGAAAAACTATCCATGAGTATTTGTGAGTATTTTTTAGATACTGTTATTTCTGGGAGACAGTCCGTGACCCAAGTCAATGACAACTTTTTGGAAAAAGAAAGAAAATGACTTTTATATACCAAGTAAATTTGATTATTTTGTTTGCACTTTATGAAGGTCTATATCTAAATGGTTCAGACCTTAAGTCATTAAATGCATTTGTTTTTTTAAAAGATTTAAGTATTTTAATTAATCTAAATAGGTTTTAATCATTTGAAAAAAATCTTAATACCATTAAGAGGTATTATTGTGTGGGATAATATTCACCACTGGTCTATTTCCAATCACCAGCCACCGTCACCTTTGTCATCCAACAACAACCACCATTGTTAACAACCACTACCACCGACAATCTTTCTTTCACAACTTATATGTATAGATATCATGTTGGTTTGACTTTAATTAGGTGATACAAATTTGTGCAATTAATTGCGAGGAGGTTATGAAAATGAAAGAACTAAGAGTTATGAATATTACTTTATTACTAATATCAATTAAGAGTAGGAATATTGAACACTAAGGGGTGTGAGTTATGTAGATGACCTTTTAAAATAAATTAATTTTAAAAAATGATATACATAGGCAAAAAAGAAGAAAATGATAAATATGATTCTTGACCAAAGAGATATGCCACTTCAAAAAATGATATAAAGGGCCAAAAAAGAAGAAAAAAATATTTGGCCAACGACATGCCACATTACTCTCCTTTATATAGTTTAATAGATAGATATTGTGTTAGTGAAAATTACAAGATTACAAATTATAATTGAAAAATAAAATGTAGAAAATAAATCTCTTCGGGTTGAGGAGCGGATATCTCGCTCTCTTTAAGGAGATTCAAACCCACTGCAACAAATATTTTACACCGGTCCAACAGTAGTCTTCTTGACTTGTCCCCTCCAGGATACAACAGCCTAATCACAAAGTATAACTCAACAAACTATGTACAAGAGTTGAGTCCAAAAGTCCACAAAAAGAACACCTTCGTTCAACTAACAAGAACTCTCTTTTTGACTAACTTTTATGCACTCTCTATTTTCTTGTACACAAAATAAAAGAAGACTATCACTATTTATAGGTGAGGAAGTTTTCCTTGCAATGATTAGGAAGATAGTGGTGTAGTAAATAGAGAAGATAAATAACCTAGAGGTTACATATATTATAAGATATAATGGAGGAATAAATAATGAAATAAAGTGAAATTTCAATGGAGATGTAATGGCCTTTGGAAGACCACGTCCAGGCAATAACCAAATGTTCGGGCAGTAACCAAACACAATTAAGCCTAAAGACCATTTACACCAAAATGAGTAATTAGGGACACATGCCTTCAACGTTCTAATACAAGCAGCTCCAACGGAAAGAAAAATTATCAATGTGGCAATGCAAATATGCATAATTTTATAATACTAAAATTCCCGCACTAAAAATTTCCTACTCATTTAAATATTAGACAAGAGGGTAAATCAGCCGAAGGAAGACTACTATGCATAATGAAAGTGTACTCTGCATTGAACCTCACTTAGTAGAATAGTAATTTTTACTCCAAAGTCGTAGTCATCTCAGACTTAAACTATGAATGCTTAAGGGAAATAAAATATCACTACCTACACATAATAATCAAGGTGTTGACATAAACTTTAAAAGTCATCGCGTTACGGCCTTGTGTTATCCCGATTTCATGAGTGCTTTTGAGAATAAGCTCAATTCTAATAGGAAGTGACCTACTTCTACACTCACATAGGTGAAATTTGTCGAGGGTACTCTTATAAGTTTAACACTCCACCCATATGGGCTACGGATTTTCATTAAGAGTTTTGTAAACTCAACCTTTACAAATCACTACAGGAAACAATGTACTCACATCATAGGGAGGGAGTAAAAAAATAGTGCATTTTTCACAACAAGTGATTTGTTTTTTCCATTGAACCTGGTTATAGGATCTCTAGTCTCCAGACTGGATTTCCTCATATACTACTCAAGGATTTATAGGCTTCAATCTCATCCCTCTAGATGTGCTCCAGACCTTTTCTCTTGTTAAGGATTTAGTTAAAGGATCTGCAAGATAATCACAAGATTTGACATAATCAACATTAATGGTACCACTTGTCAAACATGATCTCACATTACTGTGTTTCCTCATTATAGGTCTAGATTTACCATTATAATAATGGTTTTATACTCTACCAATTGCAGCAATGCTATCACAATGAATTAAAATAGGAAAAAATGATTTTTCAAAATAAGGTATTTGAAATAATAAATCTATCAACCAAATAACTTCCTTACTAGCTATAGCTAAAGCTAAAGCAATTAGTTCATCCCCCATGGTAGAGTTAGCAATTATAGTTTGCTTTTTTGATTTCCAACAAATAGCACCACCACCCAAAGTAAAAATGTAACCAATGGTAGAACATGAATCACCTGATAAAGTGTTCCAAACTGCATCACAAAAGCCTTCAAGTAAAGTAGGATATTTTTCATAGAACAAACCACAACTTTTTGTCCCAATTAAATATCTCATAACTCTTGTCTACGTTACCTGGCTTGCTTATGAACCTGCTAAGAAGTCCTACTGTATATGCAATATTAGGCCTAGTGCAATCAGTCACATATCTCAAACTTCCAATTAAACTAGCATATTCCTTTTGATTTATTACATCATTTTCACTTTGAACAAGAAACAAGTGAACACTTGAATCAAAAGGAGTTACAATGTGCTTCCAATCAAGAAAGTTATATTTTTTTCAAAATTTTCTCAACATAATGTGACTGGTCAAGGAAAATTTCATTACATGTTCTTGTAATTTTTATTTCAAAAATAAAATTTGCATCATCAAGATCTTTCATATCAAAACGGCTTCTAAGAATATTTTTAGTTTCATCAATAACATTCATGTTAGAGCCAAAGATCAATAAATCATCAACATATACGTAAATAATAAGATGTGAATTATTCCAACACTTATGATATATGCACTTATCACACTCATTTGTTTTAAAATCATTTCAATCGTGCAGAAATCAAACTTTTCATGCCATTGCTTTGGTGCCTATTTCAAGCCATATAGGAATTTAGTAAGTTTACACATTTTGCTTTCTTGACCTGCTTCAACAAAACACTCGGACTGTTCCATATAAATTTTCTCATTTAGATCTCCATTTTTAAAAAAATAGTTTTTACATCCATTTAATGAATGTGCAAATTAAAAATTTCAGTCATAGCAATTCAAAGTTTAATGGATGTAATTCTAGTTACCAAAGAAAAAATATCAAAAAACTTTAAGCCATTTAGTTGCTTAAAACCTTTTACAACTAGTCTAGCCTTATATTTATTAATAGATCCATCTGGTTTCAACTTTTTCCGAAAGACCCATTTGCAACCAATTGTTTTACAACCCGGTAAATCAACTAACTTCCAAGTTTTATTAGAAATTAGTGATTTCATTTCATCATTTACTACCTCTTTTCAAAAAATAGAATCATGTGTAGGTAAAACTTCTTTTAAAGTGAGAGGGTCATCTACAACATTAAAAACATAAAAATTAGGACCAAAATCTTTTTCTACTCTAGTTTTTACTTCTTCTAAACTCAAAATTATCAATTTCTTTATTTTTCAAAGTAGAAGTAGAAGAACTAGGTAGTGACAGAAAAAAGTTCAATCCTTTGACCCCCACTATTTTCAGAATCAAAAGGAAATTTCTTTTCATGAAATATTGCATCACCAGATTCTATTATAATATTATCTTCAAGATTAAAAAATCTATAGGCTATACTATTTGAAGCATAACCAATAAAAACACAAGTAGTAACTTTCTTACCCAACTTTGTAATCTTGGGATCTATTAGTCTCACAAATACTAGACAATCTCAAACCTTTAGATATCTCAAACTTGACTTGTGACCTTTTCACAATTCAAAAGGTGTCAATTTAGACTTTTATGAGGCACATGATTCAACACATAACAAGCAGTCAAAATAGTTTCATCCCATAAATTTAAAGGTGCATGTGACTCTATAGGCATGACATTAGTCAATTCAACTAAAGTTCTATTTTTCTTTCCGCTACACCATTAGATGCAAGGAAATAAGGAGTAGTTTCATGAATTATTCTCAATGATCTAACAAAAAAATTAAACTCATTTTATTCATATTCACGGCCTCTATCACTTCTATTTCTTTTTATTTTTCTTCCAAACTAATTTTCAGCCTCATGGAGATAAGTTTTAAAATTTTCAAAAGCTTCACTTTTATTTTTCACTATGTAAACATATGTAAACTTAGAAAAATCATCAATGAAAGTGATAAAATATCTATTTTCTCTACGAGTTAAAATTCATCCAAATTCACAAATATTCGTAAGAACTATTTCTAATAAATTAGTTTTTCTTTCTACTTGAAAATGACGTCTTTTAGTGATTTTGGCTTTACTACAAGTCTCGCACTTTTCAAAATTCTTTTTAATCACTGGGATTAATCCTAAACTACTCATGATTCCAACATATCGGTCATTAATATGACACAAATGAGTATGTCAAAAATTAGTAGAAGAAAACATATAAACAGAAATAGAAACTTTATTCATTTCAACATTCAGTTTGAACATCCCATCACAAGCATACCATTTTCCCACAAAATACCCTTTTTCACCATTACATATTGACCAAATTTAATAATTTGTTTGAAACCTGCTTTATTAAAAAGAAAACTAGACATTAAATTTTTCTCATGAAAGGAGTATAAAGTACATCTTTCACAGTTAATACCCTTCCAAAGGTAAAACACAATACGACATCTTCCATTCCAAGCACTTGAGCAGTATGAGAATCACCAAGCATGATGGTTTTGGGCTCCTCAAAAGGAGTATATTTTTAAATCAATCTTTGTCATAACAGACATGACGGTTAGCACCAGAATCAACCCACCATCCATCAACATTCTCAACCATGTTTATGTCAATAATCACCATCACAAAAGGCTCTTCGGTAACATTTGTCTGAGGTGTAGGACCACATTTCTGGAATCTGAAAAATTGAGCAATATGCCCACTCTTGCCACAGACAAGGAACGATCCATTATCTTGAATTTGTTCATTTTATTTTTGGTTATTTCCACCATTACTTTTCTTGGGAGGTCCACCTTTATTTTTCTTGAAATATTTTTTCTTAGGCTTCATAGAAGAATTTTTGTGAGAATCAGGAGTAACATTATTTGAAGTAATTAAATTTACCTTCATTGTGATGTTGCTCTGTTCTAATTGTAAAAGTGCATCTCTGCCCCTTACCTCCTCTTCCATGCGGATTCACATTATCAACATCTCTATAGAGGCTTCCTTTTGTTTGTGGCGCATAATTTTTTATAATTCTTTCCAAGAAGGTGGAAGTTTATCTACTATGCCACAAACCATAAGGTTATCTCCTATTTTGATCTTCTCGGACCGGAGCTCTTGGTCTGAGCTCTCCAACAATTATTATAAAGTCTTGAGTTTGATCAACCATTGATTTGTTATCCACCATTTGGAAATGAAAAAATCTACTAGCTGCATATTTTTTTCGCTCTAGCTTCTTCGCTATCATACTTACTCTGCAATGCTTTCTAAATTTTCTTTGCACTAGAGTAAGTTCTATCATAATAATCATAAAAGTTATCAGATAGACAATTAAGAATATAATACTGATAGTTATAGGAACTGTCTTTGTACTTTTTCACTTTCTCTAGATGAGAAATAAGTCCATCATCATTCATCGAGGTGTTATCAACTTTATTAGGATTCTTCACAGTTAACACATACGACATTGAGAAGACTTAAGTAGAAAAATATTTTACTCTTTCATCTCTTGAAATGGTTACTATTGAATCGAAATGGCTTGTTAAGATCTCCCATCTTGATATCCGCAGTTTTTTCAATTGTAGTCACTATGATTCTCCTTAAAATTGTTAGTGAAAACTACAAGATTACAAATTTCAATTGAAAAATAAAATGAAAAAAAGTAGATCTCTTCAAGCTGAGGCACGGATATCTCTCTCTCTTTAAGGAAATTCAAGTTCATTGCAACAAATATTTTTCACCGGTCCAACAATAATCTTCTTGACTTGTCCCCTTCAGGATACAACAGCCTAATCACAAAGTATAACTCAACAAACTCTCGACAAGAGTTGAGTCCAAAGTTTATAGGTGATGAAGTCTTCCTTGCAATGAATAGGAAAATAGTGTAGTAAATAGAGAAGATAAATGACCTTAGAGGTTACATAGTTACAAAGTATAATGGAGGAATAAAGAATGAAATAAAGTGAAATTTCAATGGAGAAGTAATGGCCTTTGGAAGACCACGTCCAGGCAATAACCAAACGTCCGGGCAGTGACTAAAGAGCATTTACACCAAAATGAGTAACTAATTAGGGACACATGCCTCCAACGGACAGAAAATTTGTCCACACTACCAGATTGTTTTATGAGAATAAGAGCCTTGGAGATATTATTATTATATTATTGTTAATGATAATATTATTAATATTATTATTAGCTCAAATTATATTCATATGAGAAACGTCTAGGGGAGTAACTGAAGGTGAAAATTAATGAGTGGCATCACCTTCATTATTAATTCGACATTCATTGATTTAGTGTGTCAATTATAACACGGTTTATATCTAATTGATTAGCATGAATTGTTAGAATGTATATTTACATTTTTGTATAAAAGAATAATGTTTGATTGGAGAGGGAAAAATCTTTCAAACTTTTGAGGAGTATTTTAATATTTTAACTTTTAACTTTGTGGCTTTCCACTTTACATTGCACCTGAAGCTGTAGAATGTTGCATATCCTACAATGTAGAGTTTTAAGAGATGCAATCGACTAAAGTTCCCCTAAAGGAACCTATGCAAAAGATAATATCGAGATCATACTATGTAATTCTTCAATTTTATTTTTACTTGTCGTTTTCTTTCTTTTGGTTATCATATTATTTGTCGTTGTTACTATTCTTTTTTTTTTTTTAAGCATGTCTTATTCATTACTATTCTTTTTAAGAATAGGAAATGGCTTCCTATTCTGCTTACCAAATTGACAAGCTATCAATTAGAGTTGGTAGTCCTCTTGTCATATCTTCCTTCTTCAGCAACAATTATGCTTGTAGATGATAATGGCTAAGTCTCTTATGCCAGATTTCTGTTACACTTGCCTTCGTGAAATAAGCTAGTTGCTTTTTCTCTATTGGATCAAAGGAAAAACTCCCTCTCATCTTCACCTTGAAAATTTCATTTCCAGTAGTGTCACTGATTTGACAGTGATGATCTTCGAAGAAGACTCTGAATCTTTTTTTCATCAGATGTCCTACACTTAGCAAATTTTGATCAATTTCTTGAACATAAAGAACCTCTGAAATTTTCTATGTGCCAGTGCTTGTCTTGATAGCTATAGTTCCAATTCCTTTGATAGGAAGGTGATCTCCATTTCCTATGGGCTTGGAAATTTCAATGGGCTTCAATTCCTTGAATACACTATTGTCATGAGTCATGTGGTTAGTGCATACATTATCAATTAACCAACAATCTGTTGAGCTCTTACTTGAGAAGCATGTTGCAACCAAAAGATGATTCTCTTCTTCTTGATCAACAACTGGAGCATTTGCTTCCTGCTGCGGGGCCTTATTTTTGCAAATCATTGCTTCGTGTCCAAGCTTATTGCATTTCTTGCATTTAGCAATCGGTATCCTCCAGCACTTGAATGGTGGATGGCCTTTTCATCCACGGTGGTGGCAAGGGGGATAACTTTTCTTCGTGCGTCTTCCCCTACTTTTGTTATTGGTTGATGTTTCTCCTTCACTCAATGCTTTATTCTTTTTCTTCTGAATTTTGTTAACCTGGTGCTTACTGACAAGAGCCTCTTCTGTTGTAAAATCAACTTGATACATCTGTTTTTGTTTGGTTGACGTGTGGAATTTTCTTTTTAAAAAATGAATATTTGATGCAGCTACAAATTTTGACATGATTATGCAAAGTAAGTTGTTCTTGTCTTTGCTACCACATCTGATTCTTTTTACGTCCGCTCTTACCCCCACTGCGTCTAGCTCACACTATATGTACGTATAAAATATAGTAAGAAATAGCTATATGACATGAGACTGAGCGAACACCCACTGCCACAAACGGGAAATTGGTATATTGCACGACTTGCGTGCCTACCATAAAGTGCACATAGGCACAGATTATGGGCTTGGACCTGCTAGAAACCTCTCCTCAGATTATTATTTCTTTGGACATGGAAATCAAGTTAACCGACTGGTGCCCCTCTCTAGCAAAAGCCTAGCTCAACTTCCTTTTGCCAATTTCCTGTGCGTCGTCATACACAAACTCTGCCTCTGTCCGCTATCATATTCCTCTCGCCTCGGCAACCATTGAGTGGCTCTCTCCATTCACATGTTGGCAGTGGCTCAGCTTCACTTCATGGCTTTAGAGTTCAGCTTGAACAAATGACTAAAGAGTTCACCTATCACTGCTCCTCTCCCTTCTTCTGTCTATATCGTGACTTACACTTGAGTTTGAAGTTCATAGTAACTGTGACAGCAACAGCAGGGGAGCAGTGGCTCACAAAGCATGAGACCATCACAGAATGACAGCAATCCAAACTGGACATCTCTCGTCTGGTCTGCACTCCGCTTGTCATGAGCATATTTTTTCCATGACTACCATCTCTTTTCTTTTTTATAAGGGAAGTAGGATAAGGTGGGCAGTGTGCTGCAAAAGTCACATCAACTTTTCAGCCAAAATCAGTGAGTTCCCTTTTTCCTCCCAGAAGTTCAAACAATCTAAAAGACAATTTCTTTTTTTCTTCATTCAAACCACTATATTCATATGCTACCTAGCGTAATTCTATGATACCTGTGGGAATCCGGGGCTCTCCAGTTCAGCTAGGTCCATAGTTCCAGAATTTTATATGCGGATTAAGATCGCTAAAAGGAAGTTTTACAATCACCGATTCAAACAAATTGTCGAATCCTACTACCTATTCTCCTTATATAATTCTTATAATCCAGCACCTGTATCTCAGAACTTAGTTGACCATTTCTCCACACCCAAGAACCTACTCTCTTTGTTAAGCTAAACTGATTTTTTTAAGAAAAAAAACGCACTCTTTCGGTGCTCAGTTTTGTTTCCTTTTCTCCCCATTTACAGCAGCGTCAGGGATTAGCATGAAAAAGCACAAGCATTGGGATATAAAAGCATGTAATACTCTTGAATATGAACCTCAATCAAAAGGAAAAAAACAAACATGTAATACTCTAATGTTGCTGGTATCTAAGACAAATTAGGATGCATGTACTCGAGACCAAAGACAACCTCCATGAATATCTAAAGTACGCAGTTCATCAAAGATAACGGTATTTATAATAGGATTACTAAAGAGAAGAAAGTATGTAATTACTTCCTCCACCATGGATGTTTTGATGTACCAAGGTGCAACAGCATTACTCCTGATGTTGTCTTTAGCCCACTCGCATGCCAAATATTTTGTAAGTTGATTAATTGCTCCTGTCGACAACATTCAAGTGGAAAAGATGATCACATTTCATCATCGTTACTCTCTATCAACCATAAAGTCTTGAAAAAAAAGGAAAGACCATACCTTTTGTTGCTCCTTGTAAAGACATAGATTTCAATGAGACAAAACCTGAGACAAAAGAAGTGAACACAACACTTCCAGCCCCAGATGCTTTCAGAAGGGGATAAGCCAGCTGACACAGATGGAAAACAGATCCAAAATTTGTGGCCAAGAGGGTGGAAAACTCTTCAGCTGTAAAATCCACCATAGCTTTGCGAATATTGGTCCCCACGTTGTTTATCTACTGAGCAATGAAAGAAAGCCAATTAGTCCATCTATTAGGGTAGATGCATGATACATTCAAACATATTTATTTTAAAACTGAGGTGCCAGGTCCAACATTATGAATGATTAGTTAATCAGACATCATGTATAACTTATATGCAGCTGGAGAAATGCCAGTTTGCCAAATTTATTATCCAACAATGATCCCAATACCAACAAAATCTCCTACTCATTTAGTTTTTTCTTATATGCAGCTGGAGAAATGCCAGTTTGCCAAATTTTTTCAAGGTTCAACACTGAGAAATAATTCAGCTGCATTTCTTGCAGATTAACCCAATTAGCAATCCAATGTTGGTATATTTGTTCTATATGCACCGGCAACAGTCATATATAATCTGGGACAATTATCCAAAGAAATTCGAACCGCACGCCATTGGCACTCTAGGATTTCTTGGTGGTAAAAGAGTAGTTATATATAAGCTTTCCAGAAACATCTTATGAGACAGAATCATTTTGTGGAAGATAAAATACTTTCCATAAATCATCTATTTGTTCCAACTGGTTGAGGTCGATTATATGATATCCATTCGGCTCAAGTCAGTCATAATTTAAAGGGAAAACTTTTCCTTAGCCTCCAAGTCCTCCACAAAGAGATATCATTGAAATATAAAGCTTCTAAGAAGTGCTTAAGCTAATAAGATACCTACGAGAATAAACAATCAAAAAGAAAAGATACCTACAAGAATGTCGAGCTTCCCATTGAATGTAAACGAAACAACCTCCATTAACTTTTGGCGATCAACTTGAGAAGACACATCCTACAAGGAACCAGACACTGTAAAGCCCTCATCTCTCCAGCTCCTCAAACATGTTCCAAGCTCATCTTCATTCCGGGCACACGTATGCATAGTGGCTCCCAGTCCACACAATTCCTCCACTATCGCATGCCTAATTATACAACAATTCACATTGTTAAACACAAATGCGTAGTTATATTCAGATTTTCAAGAAAACTAGATAAAAAAATACTGGGCTTGTGGCTATATTGGTTATTTCTTCTGTCTCAAAACAAATGATGATTCAGAGTACAAGATCAAAGCATATAACTTTATCATGTGAAATGTACATGAAATCCTTGATTGTCTTGAATAAAATGTATATTATAGAAACTGCACAAAAGCCACTCCACCTCAAAAAATTTACAATAAAATCGAACATTAGTTATATCCTCTATCTGTAAGTGAATACTGCTTACAAGATCATTCAAAAAACTACTCTAAGTCACATTGTTTACAATAGAAGTCATAACTGAAAAAAAATGAGTTTAAAAAGATTTTATAAGTCACATTAAAGTAATTAAACTACTAGGTAAGGTAAGGTCTGTGTACACCTACCCTCTTCAAACCCACTTTGTGAGATAACAGTGGGTATGTTGTTGTTGTACATTAAAGTAATTAAAGGTGTAACTACCCATAGTAAATGAAATTATAAAGCTCAAAATAAAGCAAGCAACAATCTACACTAATAATGTAAAAACTAAATTAATTTGTGAATGGATATAAGATGATATACAAGGACACTAACAACAATTATGCCTCAGTCCCAAACAAGTTGGAATCAGCTATATGAATCTCCATTTGTTCATTTAAGCCCCGTGGATATAAAGATATGCAACGACAACAACTACGCCTCAGTCCCAAACAAGTTGTTATCAGCTATATTGAATCCTCATTTCTTCATTTAAGCTCATATCCCATGGATATAAAGATATACAACGACAATAACAATAACTACGCCTCAATCTTAAACAAAGCTACACGAATCCCCATTTCTTCATTTAAGTTCATATCCCGTGGATATACAATGACAATAACAACAACTACGCCTCAGTCCTAAAAAATTTGGATTCAGCTATATGAATCCTCATTTCTTCATTTAAGCTCAAATCTCATGGTCATAAAGATATACAACGACTATAACAACTACGCCTCAATCTCAAACAAGTTCAAATTGACTATATGAATCCTCATTTCTTCATTTAAGCTCAAATCCCGTGAATATAAAGATTTACGATGACAATAATAACAACAACTACACTTCAGTCCCAAACAATTTGGAATCAGCTATATTAAATCCCCATTTCTTCAATTAAGCTCATATCCCATGGATATAAAGATATACAATGACAATAACAACACATATGCCTCATTCCCAAACAACTTGAAATCAGCTATATAAATCCTCATTTCATTTTTCATTTAAGCTCACATCCCGTGGATATAAAGATACACAATGACAATAATAACAACACCTATGCCTTAGTCCCTGGAATCAGCTATACCGAATCCCCATTTCTTCATTTAAGCTCATATATTGTGGATATAAAGATATAAACGACAATAACAACAGCTACGTCTCAGTCTCAAAAATTTGGAGTTGGCTATATGAATCCACTCATATCCCGTATACATGAAGATATATAATGACAATAACAACAACTAAGCCTCAGTCCCAAATAATTTGGAATCAGCTAATATGAATCCCGATTTTTTTTATTTAAGCTCATACTACGTGGATATAAAGATATAAACGTAAGAAATCTAGAAATGATTAGAGTTCGTTAAGTCGGTTAAGTGAGGTCTGTTATAACAAATTGTACGGTAGAAGTCGGTTACTAGTGCAAAGTTAGTTACTAAAGTGTGTTGTATAAATAAGCTGTAAAAGGACACTTTGTGAGATATGAAAATCTGCTCTTCTTCTTCTTCCTCTAAAATGCTCTCTGTATGACTATCAACTAATTCATTGATATGAATTAACATGGTATCAGAGCCCAGATCGGGAGGGATCGATCTGCGTAGAAAAAGATATGAATAGGTACTGAGAAGCATTGAAGAAAGCTTCTGGAAAAGGCATCAATGATGACAGATGAGGCAGTATCGATGACAACAAATGAAGTCACTCCCTTGAATCACAATCATCCACTTTATCTCCAAGCATCTGATGCACCTGGAGTGATCTTAGTCCCAATCTATGTTGCTCGGACTCTTCAAAAAGGTCGACGGGTGAGTGTCGGATCCTCCAAAAATAGTGTATTTTTTAAGGATCCGACACTGGTGCGGCAACATTTTTGGAGAGTCCGAGCAACTTAGGTCCCAATCAAGTTGACAGGAGCAGAAAACTATGCCTTGTGGAGTCGATCGATGAAATTGACTCTAAGAGGAAAAGGAAAACTTGGATTCATTGATGGATCTTGTATGAAGACAACTTACAAAGGAGCACGGAAGGAGCAATGGGAGAAATGTAACGCGATCGTATTGTCGTGGATTGCGAGTACTGTTACTAGTGAATTACTACCGGGCATCATCTATGCTTCAAATGCAAAAAGAGTTTGGACAGATTTTGAAGAAAGGTTTGATAGATCAGGTCACACTCGGATCTACTATTTATGGTCTGAAATTGCAGCTCTTAAAAAAGGTAAAGACTCTATAACCTCGTATTATTCGAAGCTTAGGGATTTATGGACTGAATTAGAAGTGATGATCCCATCACCGAGTTGCAATTGTGAGGATTCAGCTGCCTATGTGAAGCACTTAAGGTCGCAAAGACTTCTGCAATTTCTAATGGGATTAAACGAGAGTTTTACCAGCATTAGGAGTAACATTTTGGCCAGGAAGTCAGTGGTGACTGTCAATGAAGCATATGCAGTAGCAGCACAAGAAGAAAGCCAAAGAGCATTAGGAGTTTTAGATAGAACCAGAGATCCCTTGACACTTTTGGCAGGAAGAACTCAGACATACACTCCAAGGCCAAAGAAATTTGTGCCCCCTGGAACAGTGTGTGATCACTGTGGTTTCAAAGGTCATTATAAGGTTGATTGCTACAGATTGGTTGGATATCCACCAGGCTTCCAAAGCAAAAGAAAAGGAGTTGAGGGTTATAAGAATGATTTCAAAGCAGCTGAAGGTTTTAAGCCTGATTTCAAACCAACTGCACATTTCACAAAGAATGCTGATGAGTTCACTGATAGAGGAAAGCACATTGAAGTTCGCATGACACCACCTCAGTATCAGGATCCAGTAAACAAAATGGATAGAGCAGGAACATCAGATTGTGCTGCCAACATGTCAGGTATTACTTCTTTAGACTCCAAAACAGGTAGAGTTCATGAGTGGATAGTTGATAGTGGAGCTACACATCATATCACACCTAATGAGTATTTGCTAACTATTGTTAGAATAATACAAGGCAGTAACACTGATGGAGTATAGGTTCCAACAGGGAATAGATGTGATATCAAAGGGATTGGGACTGCACAGGTCTTAGAGGACATGAACTTAAAAGTGTCTTGCATGTGCTAGACTTCAAATTTAGCTTGCTATCAGTGTCAAAATTAACCAGGGAACTCTCTTGTTCGGTTTCCTTTTTCCCTGATTTTTGTGTCTTTCAGGGACTTTACGATGGCAAGGTGTTGGGGATTGGTAAGGAGAAGGAAGGATTATACATATTGAAGAAACAACTAAGCTCATCAATTCAGGCAATGGCTACTGCAAATGTGAATGCAGATGCAACACTATGGCACTTGAGACTAGGGCATGCTTCAACTGGAATCCTTCAACATATTCAATCATTAAAGCACCTTTCAGACAAGAGTATACAGCATAAATGTGAGATCTGTCCTCTAGCAAAACAATGTAGATTACAATTTCCTGTTAGTGAAAGTAAGACACTTAGAGCATTTGAACTGATTCATGTAGATGTCTGGGGCCATATAAGAAGCCTACTTTTGATAAAAACACTATTTTGTCACCATTGTAGATGACTACAGTAGATACACATGGTTGAGTCTCATTCGTTCTAAAAGTGAGGTCATTGTAGTGCTCAAAGATTTCATTGCCTTAATAAAAAATCAGTTTGCTTTGTCTGTGAAAACCTTGAGATCTGATAATGGTACTGAGTTTTTTTAACTCTTGAGTCAATGATTTCCTTGCCTCTCAAGGCATTATACATCAGAGTAGTTGTGCCTACACCCCTCAGCAAAATGGTAAAGTAGAAAGGAAACACAGACACATCTTGGAAGTGGCTAGAGCCTTGAGGTTTCAAAGTTCTCTTCCTATCCATTTTTGGGGTGAATGTGTTAGGACAGCAGTGTACTTGATTAATAAATTGCCTGCTAAGGTCCTTGGAGGCAAATCACCTTATGAGATGTTGCTAAAGAAAATACCTAGATTGGATCATTTGAGAGTATTTGGATGCCCATGCTATGCAGCTCAGTTGCCAAGAGAAGACAAGTTTGCCCCCTAGAGCTAGAAAGGCAGTCCATTTAGGATATTCTGAAACTCAGAAAGGGTATAGGTTGTATGATTTGGTTGACAATGTCTTCTTTGTAAGCAGAGATGTAACATTCAGAGAGTATAGCTTTCCATACCAAGAAGATTCCTCCTCCACTGATCTTGACATGTTTGAGTTAGACAATTCAGAGTTCATTTCTCCTCCTTTCACTAATGATGTTGCTCATCCTGCTGAGTGCAATATTGCCCCATTCCTGATCATACTACTGAGAGCAGTGTTGCCTCAATCCCTGAAGCTCTCACCACTGCTGATGAAGTTGGCACTTCACAGTCTGCAGATATGCCTATCCAGCTCACTAGCCAATCTAAGTCCAGGCCTTCTAGAACTATTAAGCCTCCTGGATGGCTTAATGATTACATCACTACTTCTAAATCATCCAAACCATCTGCAAGTTGCTCCTACCCTATTTCTGATTTCATCCACTACTCTACTATGTCCACTCCCTACCAAGCCTACCTAGGCACTTTTTCTCCTCAAGTTGAACCAAAGTCTTTCAAAGAAGCATCTCAAGATGATAAATGGATTGCAGCTATGACTGATGAAATTTGTGCCTTGGAAAGTAATCATACTTGGGAAGTAGTTGCCTTACCACCAGGCAAGCAAGCTATTGGTTCTAAGTGGGTTTTTAAGATCAAACATAAGGCTGATGGGACTGTGAACAAATACAAGGCAAGGTTGGTAGCTAAGGGATATACTCAAAAGGAAGGATTAGATTATCATGAAACCTTCTCCCCTGTTGCAGAAATGGTAACAGTAAAAACTCTTATTAGTATTGCAGCTTCCAAGGACTGTCCACTGATTCAAATGGATGTTAATAATGCCTTCCTACAGGGTGATTTACATGAAGAAGTCTATATCTATGTTGCTTGGACTCTTCAAAAATGTCAACGGGTGTGTGTCGGATCCTCCAAAAATAGTGTATTTTTGAAGGATACGACACGGGTGCGACAACATTTTTGGAGAGTCCGAGCAACTTAGGTCTATATGGCTTTACCTCAGGGTTTCCAAAGACAGGGGGAGACTAGAGTATGCAAACTATTAAAATCTTTGTATGGGCTGAAGCAGGCTTCTAGACAATGGAATATCAAATTGTCTACTACTTTGTTGGAAGCAGGTTACAATCAGAGCTCACATGATCATTCCTTATTCTCTAAATGGCAATGACATAGTTATAGTCCTTGTCTATGTTGATGATTTATTGATCACAGGAAACAATCAAAGCCTAATTGATGATGCTCAGAAGGCCCTACATGACAAATTCAAAGTGAAAGACTTGGAGCAACTCAGATATTTTTTAGGGATTGAAATATTGAGGTCAGACAAGCGGATTTTAACTCAATCAAAGGAAGTACACTTTGGAGTTGCTCTCTGCAGCGGGATTAGGAGGAGCTAAACCAGCTTCCACTCCCATGGAGATGAATGCAAAACTTACTACAGTAGAGTATGACTCAGCAGTTGGAAATGATGATGACCCTATGTTAACTGATGTTCACAGCTATCAGCAGTTAGTGGGGAAACTAATCTATTTGACAATCACCAGGCCAGATATATGTTTTGCAGTCCAAGTTCTCAGTCAATCCATGCAACATCCCAAGAGATCACATTGGGATGCAACACTGAGAGTTCTTAAATACCTCAAACAAGCACCAGGGCAAGGGGTGTTACTAAAGAAGGGGCCAATCACAAGCTTGACAGCATACTGTGATTCAGACTGGGCAACTTGTCCCAACATCAGGAGGTCTGTGACAGGATATGTAATCCAACTTGGACTCTTTGATCACATGGAAGTCAAAGAAACAACATACTATCAGTAGAAGCTCAGCAGAGGCTGAGTACAGAAGTATGGCAGGCACAGTAGCAGAAATTATTTGGTTAGTTGGAATACTTAAAGACCTAAGGATAGACATAACATCAGTACTCCAATTAAGCTATGCTGTGATAGCAAGGCAGCTATGCAGATTACTTCCAATCCAATCTTTCATGAGAGGACCAAACACATTGAAATTGATTGCCATTTCATAAGAGAGAAGCTCAAAGATTGTCTGATCAAGCCAGAGTATGTGGGGACTAAATCTCAACTAACAGATTTGCTTACAAAAGGTTTGGGGATAGTGCAGCATCAGTTTCTTCTTTCCAAGCTAGGAGTCCTTGATATCTTTCATCCTAGCTTGAGGGGGAGTAATAAATCTAGAAATGATTAGAGTTTGTTAAGTCGGTTAAGTGAGGTCTGTAATAACAAATTGTATCGTAGAAGTTGGTTGCTAGTGCAAAGTTAGTTATTAAAGTGTGTTCTATAAATAAGTTGTAAAAGGACACTTTGTGAGATATGAAAATCTGCTCTTCTTCTTCTTCCTCTAAAATGCTCTCTGTATGACTATCAACTAATTCATTGATATGAATTAACAAAATGGCAATAACAATAACTATAATAACAACAACTATGCCTCAAGTCTCAAACAAGTCAAAATCGGCTATATGAATCCTCATTTTCTTCATTTAAGCTCATATCCCCGTGGATATAAAGATATAGTATCCTGAAAAAAGCACAAACATAAAACAAGTAAATGAAAAAGGGAGAATTGAAAACGGACCCAATGCCTCTAGTGTCACCAATGACAAGGGCATTCATGCCATTAAGGGACCATCGATTGGCACATCGAATTGAGCAGCACTTGTTCATCCATGGCCTTATTGTTATACAGTTTCTGGGTTTTGGAATTTGAAATTTGAACTTGACAGAAGCAGTGTGTGAAAGCGGAGGAACTTGTTAAACCAAGACGGATTCCCACTTTTTTTTTTTTCGATTTCCCTTTGTTTTCCAGTTTTGATGCAAACACTTTGGAGAAAATGACAAAAATTGATAATGTTATTTTGAAAGTTTTCTCATATTTGTTATCTTTGTATTCAAGTCAAATTATATCACATAAATGGTGAGATAGAAGAAATATCATTTGATACCATCTTCTTTCTTTCAAGTTTATCAAAAGTAAGTACTTTTCTATCTTAGTACATATTTACTACATTCTAATTGTTAAATTTAATTGAAATGGCTAGAAAAAAATAACTTACATTTGAAGTATCATTTTTGTAATTTATATTACTTTTGATTTCTTATAATTTCTTTTAAGGTGCAATCTTTTTTCTTTGACAATTTTTGTGTTTACTTATAGTTTTTATGTAGCAATTTTTGGGATTTGACAAAAAATTCTAGTACTTTTAGTTTTAAAAATAATATCATTGTTTCAATTAAATTTAACCATTAAAATTTGATAAATATCTGACGAAAATCAACATTAACGCTCACTTCTTCAAACTTGCAACAATGGTGATTTTTAGATGTTGTTTCAATTTACTCCGTGAAATCTTGTATATATAAATTATTGAAATTATTTTTTATACACTTTAATAAGATATGAGTCAAACATTATATTTCCATTGATTAATAGATTTAAAACACACTATTATACAACAAGAAAAAGGAGGAGATGAACATATTTGTCTAAGTTCACCTACAACAACAAGAGATGAATTTTTTTTTAAAAAATGACTATAGGTGAATCGAGAGCATCCAAATAGGTTATCCCACAAGATTTTTACAAGAAAATGAAGTTCAAGTCCTTACTAGTCACAAATTTAGAATATCTTTTTTTGTTTCCTCGTTTTATTTTATTTTTAAAAATTGTGAATTTAAACATAACATGACATTTGTATTGCTATACCATTTCTTAAAAGCCAAATTCAAATATAAAAATATATCATTTCTTTTCAAACAAATTCAAAAGAGTCTAATTTAAGCACCAATTAAATTATTTTTCAAAAATTGTTTAGTAATTAATCAAATTGGTCATCTACGATTTTCATTACGGGTGTTAGCAAGAGGTAAGCAAATTGCAAGTTCTAATAAACCTAATTTTATTTTAATAAAAAAAATTGTAATTAATTGAAGAATAATCCTCATTATATACTATGATAAACTTAACAAAACTAGGCATATTCAGAATTATTTCCAGTATGTTAATTCAAAAAATATATATTCTTCCATAGTCTGGGCAATGATGGAATATCAAAAAATAAATAAAAGTCATGGAATTATTTCATCCAACATGCAATCAGTAAGTCTGATTTCTGTAACATTCATTTCTGCCTTGTAAACAACGTCACAACACTCTCTCCTACTACCCACCTGGAAAAAAAAACAAATGTTAATAACATACTCCGTCCGTTTCAAAAAAAAAAAGGACAACATACTTTTTTTTTAGTCTGTTTCAAAAAGAATGATCATTTTGATGAACAAGGTGGCATGTTTAAGGCCACAAGATCAAAAGTAATTTTGGTGTATTTGACATAACTTTAATTTAGGATCACAAAAATGTAATATCTTCTTTATTTTCTTAATCTATGAGTTAAGCCAAACTAGGTCATTCTTTGAAAAACGGTGGAAGTAATATAAGCCACTCACCCAATCAAGCTTCTTCATGGGAGAAAGGACATAAATTTCTGATATATGATTTGCAGAGTGATTACCATTTGATGAACAAGGTGGCAACTTTCTTGAATATCTCCTTATATAATTTGTAACCAAATTATAATTTCCACTTCTCATTTTCTTGATGGACTCAAAGAAAAGGACATGTGGTGCTTCACAAGGATTATTATTAGTCAACCTAGTATTAAAAAGAAAGAAAGGTTTATACAATTTGCTCCATGGAATAAAAGTTTGTAAAGGTATTTGTATAAAACTTGGTGGAAAAATGGACTCATAAATTTGAATAGAGTAACCCCATGATATTGAAAATGTCCAATTTTTGGGTTTGTGGTAACAAATGCTTTGTTGTAAGAGTCTTGATTGAAATTGTCCATTTTTTGCTACTTTCATTAAATGGTTTAGTGATTGTGAATGGTTCATGAAGGGAAATATTGGGTCTACATAATCAAGATGGTGAAGGGAAATTAAAGGAGATTGTGGATGTGCTGAGAGAAATCCAGATATGTCACCATGTAGGTCCATCTGCAATAACAAAAATATAATATACAATATATGAATTTACCAAATAAGAAAAGAAATTTTATATCTCTTATAAACACTATAATAGATATACAAGTCAAGAACCACCCAAGGATGTGGTGGGATGGTAATTAGTACCGTCCATCTTTAATCAAAGGTCTCGAGTTTAAATTCTAGAATTGAAGTCATTTTTGGTAAAAAGCGTTTTACCACAAAATGGGATTTTCCGAAGTGACTTCGTAATAGTCGGGCCCAAAGTGAGAGTCTGACACCGGATGAGCAACCAAAAAAAGGGTAAAAAACGAGGTAGATTATATTTATAATTTGTTGGTTGCGTTATTTATTCTTTTATAATCTTTTTAGTACTTTATAAAATTATTACTTTTCTTTATTATGACTACATATAAAATGTCTATTTAAAAATATTTTGACAAAATTTCTCATAGATCAATTTGGATTGAATATCAGTCCAACCTTTGATGGACTGAAATGGCCTGAGCTAATAAATAGACGGGTCAATAGTCAACCCAAACTTAAACGCATTGGGCAGATTATAATTTTATGGACTAATGTTGCCATCTCAACTTAAATCTTATCTTTTTCAAAAAAAACTGACGATGTATATAACTTAAGCTCGTTAAAAATACCTGATGGAAGCCTTTTTCTTGAGTGAGAGAAACACCTAAATCAGCCACACATGACTGCAAAATATGGTCACCTCCATAATAAGTTTGATATCTTTTGATACAAATATCCAAATTCTCAACAATAGCCTCCACAAGTACATAACTAAAAGCATAACCACCACCACCAAAAGCCATATTAAATGAAAGTGCAACATTTGATGCATGTGTTTCTGAATTCATCCCAACATAAAAATATTTCCTATGATCATACTTTGACAAAACCTCAACCAAATTATCTAGGAAAAAAATTGTGTCATCATCAGCCATAATGTACCATCTAGCACTCTTGTTCTCCATCTTGAATGTCTCGTCTATAACGCGAGCCATTCGTATGGTTTGTTGAATCGGATGCTTATCGAACATTTTGTATCTCGTGGTGTCTTCTGAGACCTTGAAAGGAGGACAAGAAGAGTAAGGCCATGGAAGCAATTGATCTTTTGGGAAGTTTTCGAGGAACACGAATCCACGTGTTATGTTTGGTCTCCACCAGGATTCAACGTACGATATTCTGTTCTTCCAGGTTCTGGATGAACTTGTTATTCCGAACACTAAATGATTAAGATTGGTAGGAGTATCATCTTGAATATTGTCACCTTTGAAACTCATCAAGTTATTGAATATAGTGATTGAGTTGCAACATGGATGGTTAGATAGCAAAATGTGGATTACATAGAGGATTAGTCCTGAAATTAACAATGATTTGCATAATTTTCCGCTTAATTCATCGGATAATTGCATAATCTTTCGTCGAATTAGAGAAATCAAGTTTGTGAAAACCATGCCAATTTCTTGAAAAAATTAATGTGATTTTTGTCTAATGGGATTGTTTAATTATAGCAAGTATTTGATGTAATGACTAATGAGTGAAAGCTTGAAAATTTAAAGTAGAATTTTATGGGGTTTGGTCACAAGGATAACACAATTCAAGGGGCATGTTAATAATAAGATATGTTATTTTTCTCGTGTAAACTATATAGTAAAGTAAGGTGTTAAATTAAATGTGAAAAGGTAACAAAAGAGATGAGCAGTAAAAGTAGTTCAGTTTTTCTCGTGCCCCTTAAGCCAATGCACGAGTTATACCTCTTTTATCTTGGGGCCCGACTAATCGAGATATACGCCTCATTTTGGGAGGTAGAGTGCTTCCTGCCAAAGACGATTCCATATCTGGGGCTAGAACTTGATATTTTTTATTAAAGATAAAGGAATACTTATCACTTCACCATAATCTTCGGGTGGTTATTATTAGAGCGTCAATATGCGCTAGGCCCATAGGACCGACCTGGCTGGGTCCAATCCGTGATTTCATAAGGTTGAACTAAGATTATATTTTTGAAGCCCATTTAAAAATGGAGTTTTTTAGCTTGACTGAGTAGGCCCGTTGGCCTGTGAGACTTGAACAATGTGGGTTGACCCGGATCGTGGGCCAAATAAAAGTAAAGTAGGATATTAAAGGGAAAATTAAGTCCATGCCTCCATATAGCAGCAAAATAATTTCAGATAAATACCCTCTAACAATCAATACCCCAAACTAATTATAATTAATACCCCTAACCTATATTTCCCCCAACTATAACTATAGGCACCGACTTTCCTTCCTTCAACAATTCAAAAGAGGAAAACTCTACTCCCTTCCCCAATACAATCTCATCACCAATTCTCCTTCTTCCCAATTCAAATCAACACTCGATTCCACAACATTCTATCAATGGAGGAAATCGTGATTCTCCTATAGCATCATGAAAGTTGGAATTCAATGCAACACTCGATTCCACAATATTCTATTTGTTACAAAATGAGACAGGGAAATACAAAAAAATCTGTAGAATTGATAATTCTATTCAATATTGAATAAAAGAGACTACAACCCTATTTGTACACAAGAAGCTAAGAAACAAAAGGAAATAAAATACCTAGAATGTCTAAATATATACTTTACCATATTTAGAATATCTAAATATATACTCTATCATATTTAGAATGTCTATACAATATTTACAAAATTTTAACATTCCCCCTCAAACTCAAGATGGTTTAGAAGAAATCAAATTGAGTTTGGCCACCAGAACTTGAAAATGACGTCGGGGAAGATGAGGATTGATGAAAACATCAGTTGGTTGATCTAAAGACCCAATAGAAGCTAATCGAATGGCACTACGATTATCACAATAAAGAGTAGTGGCAGAAGATTGAGGAACACTCATGTTAGTCAATAACCAACGAAGCCACAATATCTGAATAATAGTATCGGCAAGTGCTCGATATTCTGATTCGATACTTGATTGGGATGTTAAGGTTTGTTTCTTGCTTCTCCACGATATAAGAGAATCTCCTAGAAAAATACAATAATCAGTAGTAGAACGTCTACCAATGGGATCACGTCCCCAATCAGCATATGCTTTTAATTCAAGAGAAGAATTAGTTGAAAAGTGAAGTCCATAGAACATAGTACTTTTGACATAACGAAGAATTCTAGAACATCAGCATAATGAGTAGAACGAGGTGCATTCATGAATTGACTAACTATGTAAACACCATAAGCAATATCTGGACGAGTAATTGTCAGATAGATAAGACTACCTACAAGTGTCCGATAAAGAGTGGCACTAGACAATAAAGTACCATCTGCAGGAGAAAACTGCACATTAGTCTCAAGAGGTGTGCTATCAATTTTATTATCGCTAATACATGCTTTTGATAACAAATCAAAAGCATACTTAACTTGAGATAGAGAAATCTCATTATCAGATGTGAGAACTTCGAAACCCAAGAAATAGTTGAGAGATCCCAAATCCTTCATCTCAAAATTAGTACTCAAAAATTCTTTAACCTCTGAAATGTCAGAAGTATCATCATCAATAATAATCATATCATCCACATAAAGAATCAAAAGAACAATACCTTGTGTTGTCTTGCTTACAAAAAGAGCAATATCATGTGGGCTAGAAGAGAATCCAGTTTGCTCAATGTTGAACTAAACTTTGCATACCAAACCATATAATGCACGGCAAAGGCGACATACTTTATTTGGAGGACAATTATATCCTGGTGGAGGTTTCATATAAACCTCCTCCTCCAAATCTCCATTAAGAGCATTTTTAACATCCATTTGAGAAAGTCCCCACCATTTAGCTGTTGTAATAAAAAGAAGAGCATGGACAGAGGTAACATGAGCTACTGGAGCGAAGGTCTTCTCATAATCAATTCCATACTCTTGGGTGAATCCTCGAGCAACTAATCAAGCCTTCTATCTTTCAACAGAGCCATCAGATCATATCTTGATCTTGTAGATCCATTTGCAATCAACAAGAATTTTATCAAAAAGAGGGTCAACTAAGTAACAAGTATGAATTTTTTCAAAGGTCTGCAACTCTTCTTTCATAACTTGCTGCCAACATAGATCACTAGATGCCTCTTTGTATGTACCAGGTTCATGTAATTTAAGCATGGCACAATAACACTGATAATCACGAAGATCACCAGGAGCATTTTTTTTCTCTTTTTGTACATGTATGAAGTGCAACTCTTCTTTCATAACTTGCTGCCAACAAAGATCACTAGATGCCTCTTTGTATGTACCAGGTTCATGTAATTTAAGCATGGCACAATAACACTGATAATCACGAAGATCACCAGGAGCATTTTTTTACTCTTTTTGTACATGTATGAAGTGTTATTAGGAAGAAGAGAAGATGATGATACCTCGGGATCAACATTCATATCAAGTGTGGAACTATCAATTGGAGATTAATCATGAGAACTGGATGTTATACTATTTTCATGAACTGGACCATCAAATGGGCCTGCATCAAAGGAAATGGTTGAACCATGGGGTTCAATGTCTGACTCACTAGATAAACTTATATTAAGATCACTTTGAAAAAGCTCAACGGAAGGATTAGAAAAGAATGAAACTTCGCTTGATGGAATAGACTCAAACTTTGACAATGAGGAAAATTTAATATGTTCTCAAAAGACAGCATGCCGAGAAATATGAATATGATTTGACACAGGATTCCAACAATGGTAACCTTTATGTTCTATCGCACATTCTAGAAAGAAATAAACTCGAGCACGAGGTTCTAAGAACAAAACAAGCAGAACCAAATACTTTAAGTAATGTGTAGTCAGGAGCTGCCTTGTAAAGTCATTCATAAGGAGACATGTTTCCAAGAACAGAAGATGAGAGCCTATTGATAGTAAATACTACAGTAAGAGTTGCTTCATTCCAAAAACGCTCAGGGCAAGATGAATAAATAATCATGGCCCGAACAGAATTAAGGAGCTGCATCGGCAAGAGAATTCAATAAGTGTACCATTTTCAGACAAGAAATTCAAAAGTTTAGAATCACGATATTTCATAGCATTGTCACACCGAAAAACTTTGATAATTTTATGAAATTGAGTTTTAACCATATTGAAAAAATTAATATAGATTTGAGGTAATTCTGAATGATTTTTCACAAGATATATCCATGTGAATCGAGAAAAAATATCAATAAAAATGACATAATATCGTGATCCAATCATGCTTGGTTCAGGAGAAGGTCCCCAAACATCATAATGGATTAAATCAAAAGGAAACTTTGAAATAGAAGGATTATTATTAAAAGGTAAAGCAGGTTGTTTGGCTTGTTTACATGTAATACATGATCTGAGGCCAAAAATATATTTTCTTATCATTAATTGCCTCATATTTATTATTTATATTTGTCTTTTTTTAGCATGGATTTTATGGATTGTGCTAAATAGTGTATTTTATTTGTAGGATTAAATTGGTACAAAGTTGAAGAAGTTTGGAGCTAAAATGAATTAATTATGAAAGATTGAAAAAGAAAAATCAAGCAGGTAGCTTAATGGATTAAATTGAATATTATATTAATATTTATATATATGGAAAGGTTGGGCGGCGGCACAGAGGAAATCAAATTCCTTTTGGTTTTGGATTCCTACTTTGTTTTGGACTCAGTTATTTTATTTAGGGTTTTCTATATCTATAAATAGTCCATAGAAATAATTATTGGAAGACTCTTGTAAGGAAGACACTTTGTAAGGAAAAGTTGTCAATACTTTTTAGGGTTCTTTTCTTCTTCTTTTTCTTAGGTTAATTAGCTAAAGACCCTTGTTCTGGGGCTGCGGCCGTGGGTAATTGTTGAACATCGATTGTTTTGAATTAATGTTGGTTATCGTTTAAATTACTTTTGTATTCTTGTTTTAGTATTTCATGCTTGATCACCATAGAAATAAATCTATTTTCTATTCTTGGACTCGAGAGATAAAGAGGTAGATAGACCAAAGAATGCAAAGAGCTTGTTCTAACTTTGTTTAGATTCGTGTTCAGGAGTGACGCCCGGACGAACACCTCGCTTGGTTACGAAACAGGACGAAATATAAATGCTAGCCAATTAGGACTGCCTATCCCCGCTCAACGATGTAGTTAGACAGCTAGTTGGAGTAGGCGATTAGAGGTCGAGAGATCATGATCATAAAATCAACCCTGTAAATCAGTAATTTGATAACCTTAGTTAATTCATTACATGAGATGCGATACATGAAACCCTATGCATGTTGCAGCCCTGGAATTGTCCCAATCACTGCAAGTTAATCTTAGTATTTAATTTTTGCATTCTTTTATTTCTTTTGACACTCTTAAATAAATAATTAGACTAGTATAATTTAGTAAATAGTTAATTGACAAGTCTCTGTGGGTTCGATATTCCGATTCTTAAAGAGCCACTTATTACTTTTGCGACCACGTACACTTGCGTGTGCAATTGGAAGCAACAATACAATCCAAACATTTCTCATTAAAATGACCTAACAATCCAATATAAATTAAAGGGTGAAGTTTACTCAAAGAATAATAACAAAGACGTTGATTCCATACTAACAAAGGAAAACTAGAAGAAACAGCACATAATCGAGACATAGGAGATGATTGGGGAATGTGAAGACTGTGAGTTCAAACTTACGCCCAACTTTGCTACCTTTCCCAATGATTTGTCCCGTTTGAAGGTCCTGCATTGGGCAACCACGAGAAGAAAAATTTACATCATATCCCAAATCACATAATTGTCCAACAGAGATAAGATTAAAATTTAAACTTGGAATAAGAAAAGTATCAGGCAAAGAGAGATCTGATGAAGAAATAAATCATTTATGACTAATATTCATATTAGATCCATCAAAGGTATGAATGGATGATGGGCTAGAAAGAGTAGTCAGGTTAGAGAAAATCTTGAAAGAATACATCATGTGATTACAACATGTTGAATCAAAGTACCAAGACGAATGACCTGAAAGAGTAACTAGAGTTGCAGAGTTGTTACCAGTTGAAGAAAGGAGTTGACTAAGGAGAGATTGAAGGTCAACTGCTGAAGTCCCAGAATTGTTGGTTACTACAAGAACTGGATTTGACAGTTGATTCAAACGAGATTGATTTTTGTTTTGAGGACGAGTAGGATAATTCTCAATCAAGTGATCTTCCTTTTTACAACACCTTCAAATTGGAGGACAATTCGTACATAGATGACCCTTCTTCTTATATTTATTGCATTCAATAACTGAAAAATCGTATAAGACATGACCAGTTTGATGACAAATACGACAAAATTTGATACCAATTCTGTTAGTGGCTGTAAAATTGGAATTATCCACTGACCGCATAAGATCCAAACTAGTTTCTACAACTTTTAGGCAAGGAAGAACATCCTCAGGAGTTGGCAAAGGTTGTTTGTTAAGCAATGCAGCCCGGTTTTGTTCATAATCACTAGTAAGAGCCATCAAGAGTTGAATCAATTTGTCATTGTTGCGGTAAGCTAAAAATTTGGCAACAACATCAGAAATTTTAAGAATTGGTTCAATCAAGGTTAATTGATCCAGATGGATTCCATCTTCGAGAGAAATTCATAGAAAGGTTCCCCCTTTTCTTGTTTCAAGCTAGATATCTCCTTCATCAATTGAAAACGATAAGAAAGATCAGAAGTAGTATATGGTTGAGAGAGATGATCTCATACCTCTTTTGTAGTGTCAAATTGTCCAAATTTGAGGTGAATACTTGGAACAAAAATATTTCGAAGTTATGTAATGATCTGATGATTTTGGCTATCACAATCTTCTAAACGATCAACAAAATTTTCATTTGTTTCAGTCTCCGTTTGCTTTGGACAAGTTAAATCACATGTGACATATCGCCACAACTTTCTCCCTTTCAAAAAACTATGCATTGCCTCACACCAATGTAGTTACTAGTTAGATTCATTGAGAACAACGGAAATATGTTGAGAAATATCATTCCTGTCCATGATACTCACTCAATAAATTGATGTCAATAAAAAAAAAGAAGTGAAAGAGAGAAGAGACCCAACAAAGTGATGAAGTAGTAATTGCTATCCACAAAATACCACGAGAAAAATAGAAAAGTGAATATGGATTTCAACAATCCGAGGAGGCTCTGATACCATGTTTCAAAACGAGACAGAGAAACACAAGAAAATCTGGATAATGGATAATTCTATTCATCATTGAATAAAAGAGACTACAACCTTATTTGTACACAAGAAGTTAAGAAGCAAAAAGAAATAAAATACCTAGAATGTCTAAATATATACTTTACCATATTTAGAATATCTAAATATATACTCTACCATATTTAGAATGTCTATGCAATATTTATCAAATTTTAACACTATCAATGGAGGAAATTGTGATTCTCCTACAACATCATGAAAGTTGGAATTCAGTGTAGTAGTACATCAGTTCTGACGTTGACGCAATAATATTAGAATCTATTTCCAATTATAAAAATTTAGTAGATTTTATGTTAATTTTTAAATTAGAATTTAAATTAAAAAATTATTTTTAAAAAATGGGTTGGCCTAACACAGCCTACCTAGTGATTCAGCTTCCATTTTAGGGCATATCATCCGTGTCGGAGGCAGATCCAAAATTTTAATTCAAGAGTACATCTCACAAGCTCAAGGTGTGGCATGTATGTTAGTTGAAGTTCCTATATTGTTTTTTCCTTCTTTAATGAATGTTATAACTTCTAATTCTTTGGTAGCAGACCTCTTTGATGGTTCAACCGCTATCCCCGTCCAACTCAACTATTCGACTGTACAGTTATTATGACTGCGAGTCAAAGGGAATGGAATAGGAGACTTCTTATCAAGTCCAGAAATATCATAATGAAAGAAACATAGGAGTTTGTCGCTAGGTATTTGACCAAATAGGATCGTCCAGTTCCTATAGAACCTATCACTAAAAGCGAATCTAACTCCCGAGGATGCAAAAGAGCAGATGTTTTTATTTGAAACAAAAGCATTAGCCGAGACATACCTCCCACTAAAGAACACTATTGACAATGGGGTCTGGGAGGCCATAAAAAAGGCATTAGAGCAAGAAAGAAAGAACAGATCAAAACATCATGGGCCGCACGTAAAAGAAAAGAGAGGATAGCCAGAATTGTATTGAGGCTGCTGCAGCAAGAAAACAATAAGAGCATGTCTTCCCAAACAATATTATTTTCCAATATAAAGATACATTCTTTGGGAAAGACAATGGGTGATTGAGCATGACTAATACACCCTATATAGCTTCACCAATTGAACTTGTTATAGCAGGTTACTTGCTATGTACTTACCTACAATGAGTTTAAGTTCTATGCATCAATCGACAGAGTACATATTATTTGGAAGTGATTGACAAAAATGAACAAGTGCCTTAAATGTTGCATTTCAGGCAAATATACACTAAGATCCACAGAAAATGTGCAGGGATTTACACGCTTTCTCACTCAGCCTCAGTTAAACCATTGTTTTAACCTCATAACTAGGCTAAAATGATATATAGAAAATTAATATTTTGGCCTTCTCTTATTCATTCATCTTAGTCATCAACATAGATGGTTTCTTGTTGAAACAGCCCACCAAAAATCTTCCTCTTCTCTGTTGCAGCAACCTCTGTTTGTTTAGCTGGTTTCGGGGCCTCCTTTGCTTTCGAAGCAAATGGATTCCTTGGAGGAGTTTTCACCACTGCTTTCTGAGCAGGCAAATTCTTGGCCTTGGCACGTCCCCTAACAGTAGCAACTTCCACATCCGATTCCTCGTTGGCCTTTTCAACAGCTGATTTGAGTTGTGAGCTGAGTTTTTCAAATGAAAATCCTGTACTTAAGCCTTTTGCTTTGTCTAGTAGACTTTCAACAGAAGGAATGGAAGCTGATGACTCCTTCTCTTCAGGTTCTTTTGCAATGCTAGCAGCAGCCTTTGCTTGTTTCTTTTCGAGCCTCTTTGCTTCTTGTTCCTGCCTCTTGGATGCTTCTGCAGCTCCTCGAGCTTCTTCCTCAGCTTTCGATTTTTCAAGGGATTCTGCGTAGGCCTTTCTCCGACCATCCTCAGGAATGACGCTGCAATATAATGGTTCACTCATTTAGATTATATGGCATCCAAAACTTGTAGAAAGAGGATTATATAACACTGAATATTAGATATTTAACTTTATATACTTATCGTATTGTTCTGTTGTAATTTCTGTTCTGTAATTATCTGTTATTTTTGTTATTATCTGTTGTTTCTTGTACTTCCGTTATTTCTTCTTCTTGACCGCTTTAAACCTTTTTTTTTCCTTAAGCCAATGGTCTATCTGAAACAGCTTCTCTACTTGTGAGGTAGGGGTAAGTTCTGCGTACACTCTACCCTCCCCAGACCCCACTTTGTGGGACTACACTGGGTATGTTGTAGTTGTGCTGACAGAGTGAAGAAATAGTTTTACCTGTTTTATAGCATGCACTGTATCTTATTTTCCGCGATACTAATCCCACTTATTATGGACGCTTACTTGTAGCTATCTTTTAGGTGATCTGATGATTCTTTTACACTTTCAGATTTAGTATATAGAAGTTAAACACCTAGAAAAATCATTTGTTCGAGCACTAGTATCACTCAAATTTGGAAATGCAGCAATTGAGGAAAGGGGTATTTACCTAAAAAGTTCATCCACAGTCTTTGATGGAGCTGATGGATCAGCAAAGACTTTCACAACCTGTACAAGGAAATAATTCCAGTTGTTGAACATCCACATTACACTAAAGAAGACCAGTAATGGTTCATTTGCATAAATTCATTTCACTTGAACTCTTTCTTATCTTAGTAACTTGTCAATTTAAATCCGGTAATCAACATTATTGTAGTGTTATAATATTGGACCAAGACGGGCTTAAATGGAGCAACATGAAAGTGAGACTTCATATAACCGACCCCAACTTGTAGTTGTTTTTGTTGTAATGTTGCTTTTCTTAAAAGGAGGAGCAGTCACTACCTTATTTTCTGCCACCGCCGTGTTGGAGAAAACATCCACAACCAGCTTAGCTATCTGAGACTTCCCCACCTGATGATTCATATAAAACAAGAGATCACAAGTGATGACTCAGCTTATTTCAATCTATTTAACATGCTTCATAAAGGGGGGTAGAAAGCAGAAAAAGGAAACAATAAACCGAAGAGTATGCCACATGACTAAATCCACAATAGAATATATGAACATGTTCAACATTAAAAGAAATTGCATACATTACATTACTTTATAGGCGTCAGCACCAGCACTTCCTTCAGCTGAAACGACGATTTTGTATGAGCTTTCAGGGGAGAAATCCTCTGTTAATTTGGTTTTGATGAGAGTATAGCTTAGATCTGTCTCCACTATCTTCTGCAGAAACTCTGCTATCGTCAACGGTTGAGATTTTGAGAATAGATTGTTGAAGAAAGATGTAATTCCGTCGAGCACATTGTATGTAGAGCCTACTGAAGAAGATTCATCATAGACTATGGCCACATGCCCAACACCAGCTAATTGTGCGGCTTGTATAACTTGTACGGCATCTGTTGTGGTGACTTCAGTCGCTGGACCGTCCTCTCCCTTACCAATAGTAACCACAACTTTGCTAGCGTTTCCGATTGCTTTTGCAATTGATTCTGCATCTTGAAATGTGGATGCAACTGCATTCAGGCGTTTCGACTCATCGTTAGAGATTACCTGCAATGATGCAACATGTATAGTCAGAAAAAATAACAGATTATTTCAACAAGTATAGTCAGAAATGTGGAGGCAACTGCATTCAGGCGTGTTTTCTATTAAGAAAAATGGACATTGGGCCTAACTTAACTGCAAAAGTTAAACTCATGAGGTGAGGATTGTCTGAAACCATATAAGCAAACAACAACTCATTCCCTCAACCAATGTGAGACACTCTAACACTCCCTCTCCCCTCCCTCACGAAGTTGGACATCTAGATCGTGGACGATATAACATCCAGGCTCAATATTGTGAAACACAACAAAAAAAGATGGCTCTGATAGAAAAAAAAAATGGACCTTGAACCTAATTCAAACAAAACAGTAGCTCATGAGTTAATATTGGCCAAAACTATGTAAAACAATAGTTCATTCCTCCAACCATTATCGGATACTCTATCTAGTTCTGTATTTTTCAAGGACAAAGAGACTGACCTTGTAGCTAACGGCTAGACGAGCCAGCTCTTGTGCAGCACCAAGGTCAGAAACTCCAGCTCTGACACTATAACCTTCACGCAACAGCGTTTGTGCAATGCGGATACCAGCTTGCCCAGTGGCACCAGCAACAAACACGGTTCCAGGATCCTTTTCCCTTTGCCTTCCAAAAGACAATCCAGAAGATGTGTTCGTGCTAGCAGGTATCAAAGACGTCACATCAGGTAACTTACCTGTTGAAGACACAGTATAATTAAGCAACTAAAAGTGTGCTCATCTTCTAATCTTTTAGATAATACAGTAACACAATTCAATAGACATCAGAGCACGCTTTTACAGACATAATTAAGTAAATTCAAATGAAATGGTCACACAATTCTATATAGAATTAGAGCAAGCAGATGTCTAGTGTTCAAGTCTCAATATGATATTAGAGCAAACATAAGTCCTGCATTCAAGCCTCACTGTCACCTATAATAAAAAAATAAAAAAAATTTACGAAAATTATTAAGTAAATTCAATATGGTATCAGAACAAACACATGTCTAGTGTTCAAGTCTCAAATATGGCATTAGAGCAAAAGTAAGTCTTGCGTTCAAGTCTCACTATCACCCATTACCAAAAAAATTAAAACTTTTACATAATTAAGTAAATTTAAATGAAATGGTCACACAATTCAATATGATCATATTAAAGCAAGTTGACATCTTGTTTTCAAGTCTCAATATGACATTAGAGCAAACAAAGTCTTGCATTCAAGTCTCACTCTCACCCATTATATGAAAAACACTTCCACATACATAATTAAGTAAATTCAAACGAAATGGTCACACAGTTCAACATTACCAAAAAGGGAGATCAAATATTAGATGAGATGATCACACAATTCAAATATTACCGAAATCAAAGTTGAAGGGGTTGCCATTATTGCTTGTAGTTTCTTGATTTTGTCCAGATTTCTTAGCAGAAACAGTGAATCTTGGATTCTTGAATGATAATCTTGGATGAGGTGTAGTTATAAGGAGAAATGAATTTGAAGTAAGAGTTGGAGCCATGAATATGATTATTATTTTTTGGAAAGAGATAGCAGATGAATTGCTAACTCTTTCTATTCAGTTACTATATTTTGGCATGAAAATTTTGTTTTTTAAAAAATGAAATTCTATATCTGTGGCATTTGATTCTGGTCTCAGAACACAGTTTTTGGATTGAATATTTTTGTCCATTTGGATGGGGAATAAGGTGGCTTTCCAATAAAATAATGCCACGTCAAATTTTATCTACAAAAGAAAATTTCAAGCCAGACGTTTGTAATTGGTTCAAAATAGTAGAAATTTTCCAGAACATTGTGTTGGGTACCACTTCATGTTACGTCTTTCGATTTTCACGATTTAAGCAAGTTTTTCTGTAGTAATTATTTTTCATACATTATTTAAATATCTTGAATTATCAATTACTATGATTTATAGTATTTTTTTATGTAGTTTTTCAAAAATAACTTTAAAATTCCATTTCCAAACTCAGGTTAAAATTAAACTGATTGACTTTCAAAATCTGAATGATGCCTCACAAATTGGGGAAAACGGAGTACTTTGCTTTGGTCTTGGTTTTTATTTTATTTTTAAAAAAAAAAATTGGGATGGTTATACTTGGTTGTGGTAAAAATTCTTAAGTAAAGACTTTTCTTGCGTAATCGATAGCTCTTTAGGATCAACTCAAGCCTTTACAAATTATTAATCGGTAAAAATAGATGTAACTGATGCCCCACCATAAACACCAATGTAGTTGAACATGTTATAACAGGTTAATCTTTGTTTTTTTTCAAATTGTTGAGTAATAATTATCATATTAGATTTTTATGCAACACAATTGCTAGCTCACCTACCGTACTTTTATTGTCAATTTAATTGCCTCAATATTGAGAGTTGAGTTGTGACAATAATTTCATCGTCATTTGAAGAGTTGTGATGTTGGATCCTTAAGGAAGTATATTAAGTGATGTTTAAATCGAAGTTAAATTATATTAGATTAATTTAATATTTTATAATTATAATTAAAAAAAGTAGATGTTCGAAGATTACATATAAGTTGTTCTTTTTTTCATAACTTAAAATACTATGCAAAATTTACATTATTTGAAACAAGTATTTTGAGAATAAAGAATTACTCTAGATGTTTAGGAACAGACCACGATTTTAAACACCTTCAAATTAGTACATGAGGTTTTTCTGGTGCCATTTATTCTGATAGTTGACCTTATCCATAAAACATGTGATTCAGCTGTTTCTGGAACAGATAATATCTATAACCAAATATCTATTGAAAATAATGATGCAGAAACTAGAAAGTGACTGAAATTTGAGGTGCGATAATAATACTGTTCTTAAGAATATCTTATAATATAATAAAATAACTAAAAAGGTGGTGTATTTCCCAAAATTCAACGAGAAACAGAATAAGATAGTATTAAAATCCAAAGGAGAATAGATATAGAAGTACACGAGAAAGTGTGTCATGTTCATCTACAAATTGAAGGAATGGTTATGCACTTATGCTTATGCTTAAACCAGTTGAGAAGGAAAACATAAAATGATTAAAGAATAAAATGATGAAAAGGTGGATGGATATAAATATTGGTGTCAAATAGGCGAGTTTAACTGAATTTGGACGAATCAAATTGAGTTGAATTAATAAATAAGTGGGTTATTAACCTGCCCAAAAGTTACTTTGGCTGAAATAGATTGAATTGAAATTGATTAAAAAGCGAATCAAAATTGAACTAATAAGTTTTAATTGATTTATTTGTTTTTTTTATAATTTTTTTTATTATTATTATGATTATATTTAACATATCAAATAAGAAAATTTGTCTTTTTGAAAATATTTTGACAAGATTTCTCATGGATCCATTTGAGTTAGATATCAAGTCTAAATTTTGATGGGCTAAAATGAGCTGAGCTAATAAATGAACGAGTCAATAATCAGTCCAAACTTAAATAGATTGGGTGGATTATAATAGACTACTTTTGCTACCTCTAGATATAAGAGAATGAAAAAACCACCCTTTTCTCTCATTGTCAGCCTAACCAGCATGTACCTACATGAATCAAATGAGAGTCTAGTATGTACAGATTGGTTCCCATTTTAGTAGCCTACAATTGTTGAGACAAAAGGACTTCACTTGTCATAGTATCATGTTATGTCAATAAGTAAAGGATAATCGAGAAATCTCCGAGAGCCAGTGGTCAGAGGCGTATCTAGGGGGGGGTCACCGGGTTCACGTGAATCCATGCTCCCCTCCCGAGATCATATATAATAGTGTTATATTTTTAAAAAAATATTGAAATATAGATGTGTGAACCCATACTCGGAGTATCATATTATGTGGCGATGATTGGGTGCACCTCTCTATGTGAGATTAGAAATCTGAATCTGATATATGTATAGATATATCCAATCAAATTTACATCTTAGATCCACCTTTTTACAATAGTGCACCCTTCGTCTCGAAATTCTGGATACGCCTCTGCCAGTGGTGCACGAATGGAAACTCGGTGGACAATGGATCTAATCCTTTACCTTTCTTCACTTAAATACCAGGTTTTTGTCCGCGGTAGCATTCGAACCATATCAATTGGTAATGATACCACCCTATTATGAATTATAGCCAGCTATAACCAGGTTTCTTACTGAATCCTCTATCCAACATAAGCTTGCGTTGTTCCTCTGCGTCATTCCAATTCCCTTCCAATGCTAGCACATTTGCTAGCAATACATACGTTGCAGGATCGTTGGGACAAAGTTGAACAAGCTTCTTGGCAGAAATCACTGCAAGTCCCTTATTACCGTGTAGTTGGCAAGCATTCAGTAGACTTTTATAAACTGAAGGTCCTGGCTCTATTGGCATATTGTTGATGAAGTCCTCTGCTTCATGTAGATGACCAGCACGGCCATACAGGTCGACTATGCAAGCATAATGTTCTATCTTTGGTGGTGGTAGAGAATTGCCATTCTTCATCAGATCAAAATATTTAAGCCCTTCGTCGAGCAGGCCAGCATGTCTACATGCCGAAAGAACAACAAGGAATGTGGTTAGATCTGGTTTAATACCACATCTCCTCATTTCTTCAAACATTACAATCACATCCCTACCATAACCATGATGTGCACACCCTGTAAGAAGTGAGTTCCACGATATGAGGTCTCGTTTCTCCATTGATGAGAATATTTTATGGGCATCTTCAAGTCTACCACATTTTGTATACATAGAAAGAAGCCCGTTTTGTATGACAACTTCAGAAGAATATCCTGTTTTCAGAGTTAGACAGTGGATCAGCATTCCCTCCTCCAGTCCGGAAACGCTCCCTATTGCTTTCAAAATGCTCGCAAAAGTGTAGTGATCAACAGTAAAACCAGCCCGCCTCATTCTTGAAAAGCAGGAGAATGCTTCTCCACCAACTCCTAAATTAGAGAAACCAGAAATAACTGCATTCCAGGAGATTTCATCCCATTTCACTACGTCAGAGTACAACTTATGGAAATCCTCTAAGCTACAACTACACTCTGAGTAAGCAGACAACAACGATACCACCAAGTAATGGTTAGTCTTAAAACATTGATGTATCACATGACAGTGCACCTGCTCACAATGAACCAAGTAATCTGAACAAGAAAACGAGCTCAACAAACTCGAATATGTAACACAATTAGCTCTAATTCCCAACCTCAACATTTCCTTGAACAAAATCATAGCTTGAAAAGGGCAACGATTTTGTGCATAACCAGTAATCATTGTTGTCCAAGTAACAACATTTCTTTCAGTCATTTGATCGAAAGCTCTCCTCGAAGTCTCAAGATCGAAACATTTCAAATACATATCAATCAAAACAGTACCTACTACAAGATTCAAAGCAAAACCAACTTTCCAACTCAAACCATGCAACTGAGCCCCAATCTTACAAGCTTCTAACTGAACACAACCAACCAACGCAGCCGAAACACTCGGCGGGGTCGGTCTAATACCCTCTCTTAACATTTCAAGAAACAACAAAATCGCATTTTCAGGGTAATGGGTATCCAAATAACCAGAAATCAAAGCATTCCATGTCACAACATTTCTTTCAGGCATTTCATCAAACAGTTGCTCTGCTTCTGTTACAACACCACATTTTCCATACATATCAACAAGAGCAGTGTTGATAAATACATTTGAATCAAACCCCATTTTAATAATCTGACAATGGGTTTGGATTCCAAGTGAAAAAAAACCCATTTTTGCACAAGTAAAGATGATTTGATTGAGGCTGAATTGGTCATGTAGAAGACCATTTTGATGTATTAAGTCTAAATTAATGTTATTTGATTCGTTATATTTGTTTTTGAAGGTATGGTAAAAGACTTGATTTGCTCGTCTACCTATGTTGTAGCATAGGTGATTTGCAGGTGTTCTCAGAATCATTTTATGTCAAATCATTCCATGTTTGAGAGGTGGTCCACTTTGACTTGGAAAGAGATACTTAGCTCTCGTTTGGTCCTAGATTTTAAAAAGGAGTGAAGTATTGAAAACACTTGAATTTGATGTGAGGTATTAATTTCGTCTCCAAATTATTGATTAAAAATATCTTTTTACTTTACAAACTAAACTTAAATACAACTCATGTCACATGATACAACAAGTGATTACAATTTAATTAAGCGGCGAAAGTTTAAAATACAGCCACATCAGCCTTAAATTCTATGTGTGTGATATATCCGTTAAAAAAAAATCCATGTGTGTGCACAGTGCGTAAATGACACGTTTTTGTGTATGGTATGAGAAGAGTGTTTTTAAGCTTAGTTTGTCGAGTAGAGAAGTATGTTTAAGGCTGTCAATAGTTCAGGAACGAAATCAATAATTCACGCCAAATTCAGGGGTATTTTCAGTATTTCTCACTTTAAAAATGAAATTTGAAACCACTTGAAGATCAAAATTTCATGGTCAAATAGATACTCTCTATGCTTCAATTTAGTTGTCCTACTTTGATTTAGCACAGAATTTTAAAAAATTAAAAAATCTTTTTTATCTTATAATCTTAAATTAAAAATATATAAAATGTATCAAAATGTCTTTTAATCTTATGGTTTTAAACATATCATGTAGAAAGTTGAAATTAAGAATTGCAAAAAAAAAAAAAATTAAAAAAACATTATTTTTAAACAGATTAAAAAGAAAAGTAGGATAAACAAATTGAAATGGAGAAAGTATTTAAAGATATATTTCAAAATCAATTATCAAATACTAGCTTAATATATTTATTGCATCATCCTTAAAAAAGTTTTTAAAAAAAAATCACAGGGCGCCAATATTTATATGTACCTGAACTTCAGTCATATAAATTTCAGACATAATCTGAAATTATTCCAAAATGAAACATGTGCAAGAAATTTTAAAAAAATGGGCACAAATGAAATGAGCGTTAAAATAGAGTATATACGCACTATGCCCCTAAATTAGAGGTGGTGTGATCGGCCTTGATCGAACCAATAAATTATTATCTCCAATTGAAACCCAACACATTCGATGCAATATTTAAGCTATTTAAGCAAAACAAGATGATTGAAATATAATATTTGGTCGTCTTTTGCTTTCAATATGAATTTTTAAACAAAATATGAGTTTCAATCATAAATGTCATATAAGTATCCATATAATACACATGGGGTTCCAGCCCCATTTCCCATGGGTAAAGTCTCACTTTACTGCAAATTGGTGCAAATCTCTACAACCTTTAGATCACCATTTTTTTCAAACTAAATCACACCAAGAAACCTACCAAAGTTTGAAAAAATTATTCTTTCATGATGTCACTGATGACATCGTAGGTGAAATTTTTTTCTATAAATAGAGCAACCTTGCTCATTTGTAAGTACACAACAAGATAGAGAGAAAAATCATTTTGAAAGCAAAGTGAGGTATACCATAGACTATACAAGAAAATAGTCTGTGAAGAAAAATAGAGTGTGAGCGATATTTTTAGTAAGGTGGTAAATCAAAAGAGTGTTATTCCTTTTGAGTGTGTAGTAGTAACTTTGAGTATTATACTCGTGAATACACAGTATAAAAATTCCTTGTTATAGTAATATTAGTTGCTCCTCTTGACCCGTGGTTTTTTCCCTTATTTAGAAGGGTTTCCACATAAAATTATTGGTGTCATTATTTTTCCATTTTATTTCCACTATTTTGACCATATATATTTTTGTGTCAGTCCACGTTTTCCTAACACAAATTCCACCAATTAATGTATATGGAGCTTCTATAACAAATTAGATGAAAAATAATGCCCGGGACACACCTGGACGATACCAAAAGAATTAAGGTCTCAAGTAATCACTAAATCTGTGTTGGAATAAAGAAAAGAGTTATTTTATTGGTGTGATATACAGAGAGGAGTTAAAATTTAAAATTTACGGGTTCAAATTCTAATTTTTTAATTTTAACTGAATTTTAAATTAATAATTTGTTACCTATTCAATAAATTTCTTACAACAAATTTAAAGTTTGAACCAAAGTTGCTGAGTTCAGTCTATATTGGATCCGCCCCAATGATGCATGTGGCTACCTTAAGGTTATTTTAGTCATTTCAACAAAAGAACAATTGATATTTTAACCTTATTTATAAAATCAATTTCATCATTTATTTGTCTAATCCAAAAGAGCTCTCTAAGTACTCTTTTCTTTCTCAAAATGCAGTTAAATAGACAGAAGAATTTCTACTTTTCCAAAGCAGAATAGAAATGGTCATTGGCATCAAAGCAACAGACATATACACAAAAATTCTCGAAACCTATGCTCAAAATGGCGCTTTGCAATTAGGCAAAGCATTACATGCACACTTAATCATCAATGGATTGGCTCAAAGAACTCATTTTGCTTCAAAGCTTATTGCTTTTTATGCAGAATGTAAACAGGTATCCCATGCACGTAAACTGTTCGATAAAATTCCCAAATCAGATATTCGTCGTTGGATTGTTCTCATTGGGGCGTATGCTCGTCGTGGGTTTTACGAGGAAGCAATGGGCGTTTTCTATGAAATGCAAAGGGATGGAAAGAAGCCGAATAAGTTTGTTCTTCCTAGTGTACTCAAAGCGTGTGGACGCTTCAATGATTTTCGAACAGGGGAGATACTGCACGGTGTGATTCTGAAGAATAAGTTTGAATTTGATTCGTATGTGGTTAGTGCATTGGTAGATATGTATTCAAAGTGTGGTAGAGTTGAGAAGGCGAAAACGGTGTTTAATGGTACGGTGGATAAAGATTTGGTTGCGTTGAATGCTTTGGTTTCGGGTTGTGTTCAACAAGGGATTGTAAAAGAAGCATTTGATTTGGTTGAGGAAATGAAAGTTCAAGGTATGAAGCCTAATGTGGTGACATACAATACTCTGATTGCAGGGTTTTCGCAAGAAGATGATCGAGGTATGGTTTGTAAAGTTGTTGAATTGATGCACAATGATGGCCTTGAGCTAGATGTTGTTTCTTGGACTAGTATAGTTTCTGGGCTCGTGCAGAATTTTCATAACAAGGAAGCTTTTGATACGTTTAAACGAATGTTGGATGATGGGATGAGTCCAAGCTCAGCTACGATCAGTAGCATATTGCCTGCTTGTGCAACTGCGGTAGATTTGATTCGTGGGAAGGAGATACATGGTTACGCGGTAGTGATGGGGATCGAGAAGGATGTATATGTAAGAAGTGCCCTCTTAGACATGTATGCAAAATGTGGATTTATATCTGAAGCAAAGCACTTGTTTTCTAAGATGTGTGACAGAAATACAGTAACCTGGAACTCGATGATTTTTGGCTACGCGAATCATGGGTATTGCAGTGAAGCAATTGAATTATTCAATCAAATGTTAAGAGAGGAAGAGAGGAAACCAGATCACTTGACTTTCACAGCAGCTCTCACTGCTTGTAGTCATGCTGGACTTGTGCAGTATGGAGAAAGTTTGTTCAAACTGATGCAGGAGAAGTATACGATAAAGCCGAGATTGGAGCATTTCGCGTGTATGGTGGATCTTTTAGGGAGAGTAGGGAAACTCGATGAGGCTTATGATTTGATTCAGAGCATGTCAATTGAACCTGATTTATTTGTTTGGGGAGCATTATTAGGGGCATGTAGGCAGCACGGGAATATGGATTTAGCAGCGGTTGCAGCTGAAAAATTGGCTAAACTTGAACCTGAGAGCGCTGGAAGTAGTGTGTTGCTATCAAGTTTATATGCTGATGCAAGTAAGTGGGTAAATGTCGCGAAGGTGAAAAGGGTGATCAAGAAGAAGAAACTGAAAAAGGTTCCTGGCTGTAGTTGGGTAGAAGTTGCATAAGTTTTCAGATGGCTAGAGAAGCTGAAGATCAGATTATGTTGCCATGGTACCTGGTTTAAATCGAAGTAAGATACAAAAGCCTAAAGAGGCAAAAGGTATGTCCTGAAGCAAATGTCATCATTCAAATTCTGTTGCATGCTGGTTCAAGACGATGAGAGTATGGTCGTATGCTCAGGATGAAGGCGTGCCTCGAGGGGGGATGTAGAGAAATCTAATGGTTGTTTTGCTCCCTAGTCTCAACTGATACACACCAAAGGGAAAATGCACCATTCAACAAAAAGGCAAGCAGTTCTTTACTGAACAATGCCTAGAATCAAGGTGATCACAACCTAGTGTCCGCAGGATTCAGGACCTGAGTTAGTCATTACATACCATCTTGAGTACCAGCTCGGATTCTAAGGACGCTACAAAGGGCTGGAAATGAAACAGTTTGTAGAGGAAATCAAAGAAGATACAGAAATCCCATGCACTTTGGGTCCTCAAAGGTTTGTCCAGACAAAGAGCATACCAAAGGGCAGTCACTTCCTATTAAAGAAGGACCCTACGTCTGAAGAGGGGGTTGTATGGTCTGAAAATCAGAATATAAGGTGTCTTTCGGATGATAGGTTAGTATTTTCATGCTGCATTCAGCTCGGTGTACCAGCTATGCATGGGGTTCGGGGAAGGGCCAGACCACAAGGGTCTATTGTACGCAACCTTATCCTGCATCTCCACAAAAGACCATTTCCACCACTTGAACTCGTGAGCAACAACTTTCTTTACCAGCTACGTCAAGGCTCCCCTTCCTCGGCTTTGAGCCTGAAGCCTTGTAAACAAAATTGCATAATACATGCACTGGGATTTGATTAATTAATATTAGTATGTTTTAGGGGAACCTTGAAGGAACGGTAAGTTATTTGTGTGAGTGGAAACCTGCATTTTGAAAAGATATTCATCTATGCAATGATGTGAGGAACCAAAATGAAACTATTAATCTATATGCTTTTAACAGAAACTTACCTTGTATGAATAGAACACATAACATAAATTTTTCATGAGAAATTTTTCATGTTGTTCGATTACCAAAAAAATATTTTTCAAGAGAAACATTTTCCATTCAAAGTGAATAGGGAGAAATTTTCCTTTCAACTACCATATTACTTGCTTCAACTCATACTTGCACATAACTATTAGTAATTAATACTCAAAAGAATTCATCGAAACACCTTCCTCTATGCGCATATTATTGTGATTAGCAACATACTTTTCCAGTCACCAACTTGGTCCTAACACGGGAAACAATTTCCAAGAAAATATTACTAGGAACTTCTCATAAGAAATGACTTCCATTGTATCAAATACACTTGAATAGAAAAAGACAGCAAGAAGATCACAACAGAAACGAGTAGAAAATCGAACAAACCAGTGATTCCAGTAAGTTGCAAAATAATAGGACGTTTGATCCTTATGCAGGAGGCAAATCCAGCTAGGGATGATGAAATGAAATTGTGAAAATCCTTGTTCATAAAGGATGAACTAAACCACGTTTGATCTTATGACTTCTCTGGATTACAGTTATCCATTGCTTGATAAACCGCACAGCACAGAGATGATTGCATACCTACAATCAAGTTCAACAGTACAGTTTCTACCCATTCGAAATATAAGCACACGGCAAATAAAAGCAATAAAGAGAACAAATGGACACAGGATTCTGTTATACAGGTTGCATCCTTCATGATATCTCTCTGAAGAAGGGCAAATCTAGTACAATAGCAGAGCAAGCACAAATTGCAGATGTTCGTTGTACAAAGTATACATGATAAGCAAATTTACCATTTGCATGATAAAGAAACAAGCAACTACCCACATAGGATCTTCTACCAAATAAATAACAAGAATACAGAAAACACCTGCATGAGACAGTTACCATCCGACAAGAACAAGAAACATAGGAACTGCATATTTCACCAAGAGAACTAAAACAATTTCTTCTCCACCACTCTTTGAGCATGCACTTAGAGCATTTGCCTTTGATATCTAAGTGATGTTTTCTGAAATTGGTATAACCTTTTGGAGTCGCTAACATAAGCAGATGTGCATATCCCCCTTAAAGAGTAGTCACTAACATACGTAGTCACTAACATGTGTAGTCATAGTGACAAACAGCAGATTAAAGGAGAAAGATGATATGTAAGAAGAGAGAGAAACTACACGTCACCACAAAGACAGTTAGGAAAGCCAACTAAGCTTAATCTGAAAGAGTATTTACGTCTACTGTTTAATAATAATTCAGAAGCACTTCTATGTAATGTTTATCGAGAAAAAGTGCATACCTAACCACAATATTTTTAATAAGCAAAACCTAACCATAGTCTACTAATGAGGTAGTAAAGAACATCAAAATATTCAGACAAGACAAAACAGAAAAAGAGTAGTTAATAAAGCCAAGAAAATTGAAGAAAACCATCTCCCTTGGAAATGGGGTTGAGAATTGAGATGGTGTGAACAACATTGACACCTGCATCAATCTAGATGACCTACAAGATTGAGAAGAAAGGATGTCAACTTCCACTTATTTTCTAAGCAGCCACCATCTCAAGTGGTTATTTTACAAAAAGAGGTCCAAATTGCACAAATTATCAGAATCATTTCAAATTCCACATTAATTCCACGAGTTGTGATTCATTGCATCCAAATGTACATTTTAGATTAATGCAGGAAGACAAATAGAATCTATTTTAGCTGGAGTCAGCTATAGAATTCAGACATTATTCATAGTTAAATTATTTTTACGTCGGCCATCAACCCTTCTTTATCTGGGCTTTGGACAGGTTACAGTCTGCAAAGCTCACATGGTCAGAGTTTCAAACCAATAGAAGTTGCATAAAATAAATTCTTCAAATTTTAACACGGAAGGAATGTTAAGAAGAGAAAGCACTAAAGAAGGTGCAATACAACATCTTACAATCAGCCGAATTTTACCTATTCACTGTAGCTTTGCTGAACTAGCTTAAAGAAAGGAACAGTGCAAGACAAACACATTCACATAGTCCACAGCTAATATATACATATAAATCACACGGAGGAAAGGCCACACATTCACAAATATAAGAATTCAAGCTCAAGCAACACTACCAAAGTTATTAGAGGTATCTTGATACTGTGAACCAAGTGATGCTCAAAAGGCATCCATCAAAAGCTTCTCAAATTTTAATCCCACATGATTTCAGTCACACCTTTGATGGTCAAAATATATGTATGTATATTCACAATATGAAGATGACACAAAATTGAGATATTCAGTTAATGAGTCCTCCCAAAGAATATTGTATCATGTTCATTAAATAAGGGGAAACAGGGCAACAAATTATGATTTCTTTCCATTTGTCCTAGCCTTGGTGGACAGAGTTACCTAGTACCTGTTGATGGTGGGAGAAGACAGGTATCCCGTGTAATTAGTCGCAGTGTGTGAAAACTGGCCCGGACACCATGTTATCAACAACAAAAAAAACAGGGCAGCAGATTATTTAGGTGTATTGGATAACTTTAAGCCACCTCAGAGAAAATTTAACACATGAAATGTTTGTCATTTGTACGTAAAATTTAATAAAACACAATCACTTAGGAGCCACAAAGTTGGCCAATGATGTATAGTACAATCAATTAGTGTGTTAAGAAAGAAAATATGGCTGTGAAGTGGCAAAGTAGGGTATCTATGCTTCATATACCATGTTAGGCAGCTGACAAGTTCCTAACGTATAATTGAGCCTTTGATCATTACTGAAAACATATATCTAATACTAACAATAAGCAAAATGCGAACACTTATCATTTAATGTCATATGTAGTGTACACTTGAGATCCGATAGAAACAAGTAACTCTCAATGGTAGAACATTAGATACAGCAGAAACATTTCTAGAATGCAGAAATATGATTGCAAGGAAACCGATATCAACTAAGGTGTTACAACAGTTACTGCAACAATATGTTGGAGGCTAAAAGAAAGATTTTTTTTTTTTGCTTTACTAGCTTCATTACAAAATTAGAACGGGTTGGTCCCTCCTTGAAGTGCTGGTTGTGGCGCAGAAAAGGCATTATATATTCTTACTTGACCATCCATCCTAGTTTGCATCAATTTCAAGAGATCGGCAAAAGAAATTTCTTATAGTATCTTATTTTCTGCAGCTATAGAAATTAGAACAGGACTTTTATCAGCAACAATACACTTCCAGGACAATGAAGATCATTGTATGACCACCAAATATCCTTTACCCGCCAATAATTTATTAAAAAGTTCGACTCATACTATATCACCCACACTAACTGCCAGATAAAATGTTCTATGGCCTGAAAATTCTTAAAAGTAGTTTGCTTTTTGTCATAGTAAAAATTTTGCAATCGACCAAAAAGGGGAAGTAGTAAACAAGATGTAAGAGTAAGCAGTCACTCTTACATCATCTACACCCACTTTTAGGAAAAACTGATTTTGCCGTCAATTTGTCTATTAAAAACACATCGTCACACCAAAAGATACGCTACAATACTTACCAATACAAAAAGAAAAAGAGAATCCGGTTATTGTACTACTTTTCAAGAAAAGTGTGATCGAAACAACAATTTTATCATGTATTATGTTCTAAGCTCCTTTCTGAATAAGAAGCTACAATCAGAAATGACCTAGCTCTAAGAACTTTAGAGCAATTTATGAAACTTTTTACCTATAAATCTACCAAATCTAAACAAGTAAGAAAAAGGCCTAAGGGGTCTAACTGGAATTCCTAGTTTGCATTCCACCAAATGAGATTTCGGATGAATAATCCAGCAATCAACCCTGTACAAACAATTAACTATTAGCATACAATAAGCTCAACAGTAGAGTTGCAACTTGTATGGAATCAAGAATCTAACCTCTTCCTTTTGTGTCTGCAACTATTTGTCACCAGGAGCAACATGATGATAAGAACCAAATTTATTTCCGGACCAGTCCCGCAGTTGCCCCATATTATACTGATGATGAAACCCATGTCCATGTCCTGGCATTCCCATCATAGGCATTGGCACCATTTGCGGCGGATACATCATTGGCATTGGCATAGGCATTGGCATATGACCATTACTACTATGACCATTACCACCGGACTGCTGCAAACTCTGTGGCACAGGCGTGGAAGCGAACAAATGATCAGACGAAGAAGGTCCCTCATTCGACAACCCTTGCATTCTCTTCAAATACAACCTATACTTCTGTAAATGACTAGCAACATTTTCCCTCGTCAGTCCTTCCACATTCATCAGCTGCATAATCGTCTTCGGCACAGCATTTTTGATCCCTAAATGCGCCACAACATCCACAAATCGCTTATGCAACTGCGGCGTCCAGACTAACCGCGGCCGCTTCAGCGTCTTAGCTGAATTATCATCTCCACAATTCTCATTCCTCAATGCCGAATCAGCCTCTTCAGTAACCATTTCCGGGTCAATCCTCCGTGTCTTCCTCGACTCAGATCCATCTCGTGTCAGATCGACCTCATCATTCTCATGATTTCTCTCTCCATTCCTTCCTTCATTAAAATTAAACTTCTCCGACAACATATGTAACTGTCCTGCACGGAGAGACGAAAAAGTACTCTCCGAAGCACGATTCACATCCGTCATCGTCTTCGCCGGCTCCGGCGTGATTCTAAACGCCGACGCTAGCTCCGGCGGGATTAAAACCTGAGATAACGGCGTCAGATCGTCAAAACTCGGAAGTCCGTCTTCCCACTCGAGAACACGATTATCATCTCCGGCGAAAGCATCACCGTCGGTAATTTTCACTTCTTCACCCATAGAGAACCTTCTCGAATCCCAAATTATTTTTTTTCTTAAATTTTTTTATTCTTTTTTTTTTTTTTTCGAGTTAAATCCAATCTTCCGTGATATCAGTAGAGGATTGGATCAGAGTAACAGGATTTTCCGGTGAGGAGTTCACCGGCGGGAAGAAATTGGGGTGAGAGAAAGGAGGGGGTGGGGTATGTGGCGGTGGAAAATGAGGAATATAGTATTAAATAAAGGGGGAAAAGTGTGAGAAAAAGTGCAATATCTGATTCTAAATTGGCCCAGTAAGTGCCAGCGTGGATGATTTAGCTAGATATTTTTCTATCTTTCTTACTAGAATCTTATAAATATCTATATCTTTTTCTCAACTTACTTTTTTTCTTTTTCTTTTTTTGGTTGAAAAGATGCTTATATTAAATGTGTTCTTGTGTCAATTTTTTTATTAAATATATTTAAATCTTAGATTTAAAATTTAATTCTTATCATTTGAAATCGAAATTTAAAAATTCAAAAATTATAAAATTAAAATCATGATTTCGCTTCTATAATTATAAGTATAAAAATGCATTATTATTTTAAAAAAGAATTAATGAAAAAAAATGTCAGAAATAAAAATAAAAGTAGTAGTGATTATTGGACAAAATGTATCTTAGGCCAAATTAAAAAAAATATTACTCACCATTTTATTTTTACTTAATTAATTTTGCTTCAAGTTAAAGTTAGGTAAATATATAAAATTGTGTGAGCAGTAAGAACTCTCTCCCTTAACTTTTACTAGTTCATTATTTTTAATATTAACTATTTATTTCTTAAATTGTACTCTCAAGATCTAAGATGATACATTAATTAATTTTTAGATATTATGATAAAATATAAATATAAATACTTATTATTATTATTTTAAGAGACATATAAAATTTAAAATGCACAAAGAAAAGTTATTGGAAAAAATAATAAATATCTAAATCTCTTTCTTACTTTTTACTCATGAGCCAATCCAACTGGAATGTGTCGATTTATAGATTTTTTTGTCCTTTTCTTTTGGTTCTTTTTGCAAGAATAAGTAATTGTCCTAAACACACAATCTTATTTATGAATCCCTACTTAATTTTCTAAAGAAAATAGGACTAAGTAGATATTTGAATATTGAATTAGGAGTTCAAATTTGAAGTTTTAACTTGAAATAAGTATTTATTTACAAAAATTTATAATTTTTTAATTCTAATATCAAATTTCAATTTTTTCAAAAAGTAGAATTTTGATTTTAAAATTTTGATAAAACTTGGCCATTAAATTTATATTTGCTAAAAGAACTCATTTTTAATTTTGAAAAAAAAGTTGCATGCTCGATGTGAATAAGTCGTCCGTACCAAGTGGGAGGATTATTTGGACTGGTGGATTTTTGTAAAATTATATGTATTTGAAATTTTATAATAGCATGTTATCGCAAATATTTTTTTATAAAAGAAACATGAAATATGTGATTTATTAATGTAGCATTTTAGAATATTGAATACTTTATTTATGAACTATGTTTTGCTGATTTAGTAAGATTGTATACGAATTTGGGAAGTTTTGATAGTTTTCACAAATTATAAAAAAAAATTTGTGGGGGGCCTTAGCACCTTCCTTTGCCAGCATGTCCGCCGCTCTATTCTCCTCCCTGAAAATATGCTTGAGCGTGACTGGACCCAACTTTCTCATTATGAGGGGAAAATCCAATTTAAGAAATTCAAATTTCGTTTTAAAATTCAAATTTCATTTTAAAACGAAATTCAACTTTGAATTCACCCGATTTCATATCAATGATTTTAAATGATGTTTAGACAGGGCCCTAAGTACTTTGTACACCCTCCGATGTGATATGTTACTCTTTTAATTTAGGAGGTTAGGAGAATGAAGCTTAAGAAAGCAATTTTTTATCATCACCCGTTTCCTTCTCTCAAATAAAGTTCAGTTTATTTTTTTGATTAAGAACTTTTAGTCGAGTTGATGTCTAGATTGATTTTTTGTTCGAGATTCGAGAGGAAGGAGAGGAACCACCACTCAATGGTGCTTTTATATGAAAGTATGATCATCGATAGCTAATACCATCTCGAGATTATTGAACCTGAAATTCACTTTTCATTTCTCATTTTAGGTTGGCATAATATAAAAAGAGAATACCAAAAAAAGAACACATATCTATCACTTTTGATAGATTTGAAACTCTTACTCAACATAGGTCCAAAAAACCCAACCTCAAACACTTCCTAAAAAATTGAATTCTCAATATTTTAGGAACATTATAGATGAAACAAATGAGGATAGGCAGACCCTTCATAGAGCATAGAGTCATCTTTGAACTTAGATTTCCAGAAGATTGAGAAGGAGAAATACCAAAAATTCAAATCATCATTATATTTGGTTGAAGTGTATTTGCAATAGAGAAGTATAGTCAATTGGATCATATTAGGTGATGATAACACTAAGTATTTCTACTTTTTATTTATCACTACATCAAAAATGATCTTTAGTGATAATTAATTAACGGCAGACGGCAGTTGCCTAATTGTCGCTAAAGATGTATCTTTAGCGGTAATTAGCACTCTTTACAAATGTCCCTAACTCAATTGAATATCACTAACATAGCATTGATTCCCAAAGTTAGTGTTCCAGAGTTGACTAGTCAATACTAGCTTATATCTATCTTTAATATTATTTAGGGAAAATGATTCAAAACACACACAAATTTTGGTCGAAATTGCTATAACACACTTCAACTTTGCAGGAGTCCTATGACCCCCCCTGTATTATTTTAAAGTGGAATTATTACATCCTTTACAAGTCAAAACCATTTTTTTGTCTAATGAGTGAAATACACGTGCCTGACACTATATTTATCATTATTTTTTTTTTCAAAAATTTCCTTACTTTTTCTTTATTTTTCTGTTCTTTCTAGACCTTCTTCTAGCATTAACACCCAACCTCTTAATTTAGATCTACTTTCACCTTAAAATTCAATAAAAACTCCTTTGAGAAATTCAAATCAATGGAAAACCCAAATCAATTAAAAAAAAAAATTTCACCAAGTTGCCGGAAATATTTTCCGGCAACTATTCCGATGAATACGAAATTAGGGACTTCAAATTTTATCAAATTTTCTTTTGAGTTTCGAGTATGAAGAGAACGGATGAAATCAAACAAACTATAAATCCTCATCGATTTTTCAAGAAGAAAAATCAAAAACTAATATGATGAGAATATTTGAAAAAGATCTCAAAATTTTCAAATCAAAAATAATTATCACCAGATTTGTGACAGAAATCAATACCCACAATGTGCTAGCCTAATTATTTACTTGAATTTGGATGTAAATATCTAAACCTATCTAATGCAATTTTAATTTCAAGATTCAATAATAAAAAAAGAGATGGAATCAAAGAAAAAGATGGCGGTCAAAGAATTTTTTATTATCCAATGGTGGTTTATTTTGTTATTGTATGGTGACTTTTTTCTAGATTTTAAAAAGGAAAGAAAACTATGAAAATAGGAATGAAATAGTTGTCGGAGATGAAGAGAGATAGTGGTAACGACTTCAATGGTGGACTGGTGGTTGAGAAATCTAGTAAAGAAGATGAAGAAAAGCATTAAAAAATATTTAAAAAATAAAAAAATAGATATTTTATAAAAATTGCTTATAAAATAAATTTTAAAAGCTTTCTTTTCTTCTCTCACTCTCTTAAAGAGAGTGTAACACAATCTCTCTGCCAACTCAGCACCTAAGGAGATAATAATTCCACTTTAAAATAACATAGGGGGGTCATAGGAGCCCCGCAAAGTTGAAGTGTGTTATAACAATTTTGACCAAAGTTTGTGTGTGTTTTGAATCATTTTCCCTATTATTTACAAATGTATATCCAAGATTATCTGCTTTAGACTGAAGGATGCTAGTAGCAGATAATGTCACGATCCAAATAACGGGACCATGCGGGCACCTCTTCTATCTAATCTAACTAGGTAGGCGAATTCTTACCACCTTTCTCCATTTAGAGAAAATAATTAAATGGCATCTTCATTGAAAAAAGGAAAGCTTAAAATTTAGGAAACGTGGAAACAATCTGTATAGGAAAAAAAAATAGTCAAGACATGTGGCCCTATAGAATCATAACACATGGAGAGCACCAAAAGATATGGAAGACACAGTCAGACGAGACGCATGGTCAAATCAGACAAGAACACGTGGGTAATAGCCGAAGTAACAATATTACTCTAGAGAACATTGATATGATTCGCCCCATAGAAATCAAACTGGACCAAGGCTCAATACGCTTGGAGGAAAAACCAACGGCCAGCACAAGCCGTTATGAAATCGCCTTATAAGAGAAATTAGATGCTATTATTTATTCTTAAAAGTTATTAATTATGTTATTTATTATGAGTTATAATGATTAATTATGAACAACATCAACTCCTAAGAAATGAACCCTATAAGTTGTAGGATCATCACCTAGTACAAAGAAGAAAAAGATGAATCATGACTTTACTGAATACTGTTATTTTCTATAGCAACTTCATTACTTGTTCGATTAAGCTTGTAGCATAAGCTAAACTTGCTCGGGGATATATCCAACGGCAATATCACTAGAATCAAGGCAATTCAAGCTACTCTATTTTTTAATTTGATTAGCATATTCGATCTTTTATTAATTATCGTATTACTTGCTTAGTATTTAATTTCACTCGATCTGAGCAATACTTCTTATCCTTTAAACTTCCCATATAAAATCAATTATTCCTTTTAATTTATAGGGTAAACAATACGTAAACCTAATTACCTATATTGAGTAAGGGATTAAGGGGTATCGGTTAACCAAATTAGGGTTGTTCAAAATTAAACTGAAATTGATCATTCGAACCCAAAAAAAGGTATTGATTTATCGGTAATGGGTTATTGGTTTAGCGGTTTTGGTAATAGATTTAATCTTTTTTATTATCGAGTTATCGATTCTTAATGGTTTGAAGTTTTTTCCTAATGGATTAACCGATAATCTGATAGTAAACTAATTAATTATATTTATACCATTTGGTACATAAAGTCTTTGACTTAGGATTTAGTTTCATACTTTTATTTTTGGTTGTTTAGAACTATTCGTTATTCTAGAATGTGCTAGTGTTTTCTTTTGAGCAAGATGTAATTTGTCAACTTATGTGCATGGTTCATTTGGTTTGTCACCTTGTTTCTAAGTGATTGTCAATTATTATTTTTTGTGTTAAATCTTAATGGTTAAACCGATAACGATCAATAACTAATAAACCAATAATCGGTAAGTCAATATCTAATGGTTCTATAACGATTTAGCATGTCTACAAACCGATAACTGATAACTCAAACTGATAAACTTCAAAATCGAGCGGAACCGACCGATTTTGTCACAATCCCGACCCGCCGTGAGTGGCACCCACACTAACGCCTGGTGGAAGAACCAACTCATAATTAAACAAATAACTAAATTAATAGCTTTAAAACAACCCAAGCGTTTTATAGCCAAAAATCCATTAACGTAAATCAACTATGCGAAAATAACCCCTAGAAACTAAAAGTCACGTACCAATCAACATGTGTTTTGGTCATAGTTTTTGGGAAAAGTATTTTACTTTTTTAAAAAGAAATATGAAACATGATTTATACCCATAAATTTTGAGAATTATTAAAAAATAAGAAAAATTACATAATACACATCTTATTTTACCATAATCTCTAAAATTCCCTACCATTAAAAAAATTACAAAAATTCCCTTTTCAGATACATCACTATCCTCTCTTGGATACATCTCTATCCCTTCTCAGATACATTCTGCCCCTCTCTGATACATCCCTCCCATTAAGTAATGTATCATTCGTAATCCCTGAGCTATTTGTCCGCATGCTCCATGATGTATCCGAGGTCCTGTAAATTTAAGAGATTTTTTGTAATTTGGAAAAGAATAGGGATATGATGTAATTAGCTTTTAACACTATGAGATTTATGTAATTTTTACCATTAAAATACCCATGAGTTTGACACAAAAATTTTATTTTTATAATGAATTACTCTCGCTTGAATCGGAACCTTTATGCGTATATAGGCTTTCGATTCAATCTAATAGCCTACCTATTGGAATAATTATCCAAAAACCATCACACAATATTTGAATAAAAACTACTAATAACATACTTATCAACTATTACAATTTGTCAAATTATAATTACTTATGAAGATCCATCAATGCCTCTACTCGATTTCCTCCTTTATAAAAGAATAGCAAAAATAGAAAACTTACAAATTTATTTAATGTTATACTTACATACCATATTGTGAGAGAAAAAAATACAATATCTAATTCTAAATTGGCTATTATAGCCAACACGGATGACTTTTTTCTATGTTTAACCCTATTATTTCGTGTTTAAATTTGAAGTTTTGATTTAAAATCTGCAATTGTTTATAAAATTGAACAAAATTTCAGCGTCAATCTCAAATCATGATTTCAAGTGTCAAATTCTCTCCAAAAAAAAAAAGATCTCAAATTTCAAGTTGTGATTTTAATTTTTTTTTTAAATGTAAAATTTGATTCAACTACATGTGCATGTATGATGGTAACATCAAATTTAGAACACTCAAATTTTATTAGAGTCTCGAATTAAGACTTCATTTTGCTCAAAAAAAAAAATTAGTTACTATTAATGTGGATTTATTGGGATAGTCATAACTTTGTAAAATTATATTCGTCAAGCATTTATATTATATAAAAAAAATGGAGGTATGTGATTTATTTATATGGCGTCTTAGGATACTCTAATACTTTATTTATGAACTATATTTTACTTATTCAATAAGATTGTATAAGAATTGAAAATATTTTGATAGTTTTCATAACTTATGAGATTTTTATGTTTATTAAAAATAGAGAAAACTATCCAATAACCTCTCAACCCATTATCAAATTTTCAACTACATACTTAGGGGTCGTTTGGTACAAAGATTAATAATCCAGGGATTAGTAACGCAGGAATTAGTAGTGTAGGGATTAGTAATGCAAGGTTTATATTTTATCAAGTGTTTGGTTCATTGCTTCCTACCTCGTCTTGTGTTTGGATTAAAACTCTACAAAAAGCTTCTTTACAATTATATCCTTGAATTATTATGAGATTTTCTATTTTATGTAATCAGGTCAAGGTAGATAATTGCTGGACAATATAATTCTTTTATGGCCTTCTAACTAGCAAGAAGAAGAACAATTTTGTTGCCATAATTGTTATTTTCTCACTTGAACTATTTGAGGGTAACTAATAAAACGTCAATTTTTAATTTAAAAAAGATAGATCATCTACTTTTAAAATCGAAAAGATGGTAAACAATAGTAAAATCGAATAAACCATCTACATTTACACATAACAATTGCAAGTTGTAGTTTTAATATGTATGCAATTTTATAAACTGTTCAAAATACAAATAATTAGAAAATCACATATATATCAACAAATAATACATTCAATTAAGATCACAAACGTCATGTGGTGATATATTTGTCTTTTCAATTAATAAATGTTAAACAACTCACATTTCAAATATTGTATTGATTTGTATTGAATTTATTTAGCAACAAACAACTCTCTCTAAATAATAAAATTTAAAAGTTAATTTATTTAAATAAATTTACTAGAACAAATATAAAACATAAAACTAAAAAAATAAACAAAATGATTAAAATGATTTTAGAGATATTTTTGTCTTTACATAGTTTAATCCCACGGTATTAAATCCTACGTATTACTAATACCACCAAATGAAAGATATTAATAATACATCATATAATACCATGTAGGGTGTTTAGCTAATCCATGGATTAGTTATACTTTGGCACAAAATTCCTACCAAACATAGTACTAAATAATACCATACATAATACATGGACTATTTCTCCTAATTCTTCCTACCAAACGATCATTTATACTTCACAAGAGTCCTATTATCCCGTGGACTATTTTAAAGTGAAATTAGTTTCACTCTAAAACATCATAAATCATATGTCTTGTGGTGAAACAGACGCGCTTAACGCGTGTATTTCATAAGTTAATTTTTTTTTTTTTAAATCTTGTTTTTCTTCTTCCTTTCTTCCTCCATCATTTTTCAGTTCTAACCATTGTAAAACACCATCTTTGACCTCAAAAAAAATTTCTATGTCAAAGAAATTAAAATCAAACCTAATGGCAATGATCTTACACTTCAAAATCCAAATAAAAAATGATACTATTTTGCACTATTCCAACGACTCTAAAGCTTTGAACAAACTCAAAAACCTTATTCCTCCTACCCCCACACCCACCCTCTCTCTCTCACACGCCTTTTAATAGGCAAAAAAAAAAAAAGAATTAATAACGTCAATTCGAGAAACTTCTCTCTCTTTCATATTTTCTCTCTCTAAAATTTTTATGAATAATTTATGATCTGAGTTTTTTATTTTGATTCTTGATGAGTTTTAGGAGTAAATGGAGGATCCATCTTTAGAAAATGAGAAAAGGTTGTTTTCGTTTCAGTTCTTTTTAAGAAGTTCAAAAAATAACTACTCAATTACTCCCTCCGTTCCTTTTTATATGTCATCCTTACTATAAATAGTTGATCCATAGTACTCCCTCCGTTCAACAATAGTTGTCCACTGTATTAAAAATAGTTCTCCAACAATACTTGTCCAATTTAAAAAATCAAGAGATAATTTACCTTTTGTGTCCATTTTACCCTTGTTATTAAATATTATTTATCATCTAACACATTTCTCAAAGTATTAAATTTAATAAAATCAACGGATAATATAGTAATATTGCCCCTATTATTTATTGTTTCTTATGGGGTGTACCAAGTCAATAGTGGACAACTATTGTTAGACAGAGGGAATACTTGTCATTTCATAAAATCAATGCATAAATTACAATATTCTTCCTATTTTACCCTTGTGAGTTATTAGTTTTGAAAATACACATTTGACAAACATAGAAAAACGAAGTAAATAATCCATGTTCATTGGTCAAATTAATTAATTAAAATAAATTAAGTCATATTCATTAATTGAAAACTTGACTTCAAAAAAAATTAAATAGAATAGTAAACTTACACAGTTTCTTAATGCACGTGAAACCTAAAACGGTGACATATAAATAGGAACGGAGGGAGTACTTTTCTTTGTTGTTGTTACTCTTGAGTCAATCACTTGAAAAAAGAAAAAATCAATTAATGAATTTGTTTTTAAAAAAATGGGCTTAATTTGTTAGATGTGTTCTAAATAAGTCTATTGAAGAATTATTAATTTATTTTTAAAATGCATTAATTGTTGATATTTTTTATACTAGACATCCATTGATGAAGCTTTAACAATGACAATGGCGAAAGAGATATAGCTGTATAGATAAATAACAAAAAAGTAAGAGGAAAAAAAAGAAAAAGAAAAAGAGAAGAAAACAGATATAAAAAGAAAAAATAGGCAACTTACTCTCTCAAATATATCTCTTTATAAAAACTTAACACTTAAGAGGTTATTTATTCCATTTAAAAATAGTCTGAGGTAATAGGACTCCCGTGAAATATAAGTGTGTATTTGCAAATTCGATAATAGATTAAGGAATCATTTGATTATTTTCTCTAAAAAATACAACTTAAAAAACCTAAATTAGATGTTCAACAAATTTCTACTTCAAATCAACTTTCAAATCATAATTTGAGATAATATCTAAATGAGTACAAAGTACTTTGTACTCCCTCTGATATAAAATATGTTTCTATTTGAATTTATGTGACATAATTTAATTGAACGTAAAATTTAAATAATAAAAATGAACTTTTCAAAGCTTATGATCTTAAAATATCTTGAGATTTTTATAATTATAAAACAATGTCAGTAGCATAAAATAAAATAAAAAATTAAATTGAATGAAATTACTTACGAGTATAACAATATATCATTTTTTAAAAGAGATAGATAAAATAAAATAAAAATAGTGCACGTAAAACAAAATGGGAAGAGTGTCAATTGTTTTGGCAAACTGATTTGTAAATTAATAACAATTAAAAAAATTACAAATCATTATTGTTCATTTTTTTTCAAATTTATTTTTTTGTTAATCAGTATTCAGTGCAATGTTAATTAAGCAAAACATCTAAGAAGAGAGAAAATAAACTATCATGTTTATAGTGCTGGTGATTATAATGATTGATGTTAATAGCAAGTACTTATAGTGGTGATAGTTGTGATGGTGAAAATGGTTGGTGTTGTAGTGACTAGTGACTAGTGACTAATATGATGGAGTCGGCTGATAATGGTGGCTGTTAATGGTGAAGTTGGTTGATATTTGTAGTCGGCGATGTGGTGGTGGTGGTGGTAAAGTTGATTGATGTTAGTAGTTAAAGGTGATGGTTAAAAAACGTGTAGTGATTGACAATGTATTAATAGTAATTGATGACGCTGATAGTTATGATGGTATTGAATATAATTTTAATGATAAAAGAGAGTTGATGTGGTAATGACTAACAGTAGTGGTTGACATCAATGGTGATCGCAAGTGATGATTTTGATGCCAAGTGATTTGTAGTGATGGCCAATGGTTAGCAACGATAATGATAATTAATTATGGTGATAGTAGTATGATGACAGAGGTAATTAGTGATGATGACTGATGATTGTGAATAAAGTGACAGTAAAAATTATTCATACAAAATAATAAGATATTCTTATTGATGTTAAGATTTTGTTCTAAGATTTTAATAATTAAAATCTATTCAAACAAATAAGTGCTTAAATCATTATATTAATCAGATACAACTAATGACCCAAGAGCAAATATACAAGGCATTGTGAGATTGAAAAATAATATGTAGCTTAAATCAATCGACAAAAACAACACCACACACTAGTGACACATATCCCTTCCACACTTAACCAGAAATCTCAAATTCAAATCCCGAGCGTGGAAAAGAATCCTATTAAGAACCCCTTCTAAGGATCATATGCAGCAAATCCAAATTAGTCGGGGCTCCAATGCATACATCAAAACATCGCATGGGAAAACAAAAACATAATTCCACATCACCAAATGGACAAACACAAGCAAATCGAATTGCAGATTAAAGAGTATGAAATAAATCCACATAAAATGATAAGAGTAGTAAACTGAGGATCTGAGATAAAGGAAAATATACTTGGCCATAAAAGATAAATTGTCAAATACCATACATGAAAATTCTGACCTCCCCTAAACATCAACTCTCCAACAAAGGCAACATTTGTACAGTCGCGTCGATGTAAAACTACCTCGCCTTTTTATCTTCCTTTTTTTATACCCCTACGGAAACTCAACTTCCCTCTGCACAGCCATCTCGAATATTTGACATCTGAGCTTCAGCATACCTGATATTTATGTTTTTAACTACACAATGTACATCTCCTCTAGTACATGCAACAACTTTTATTTGCAAATAACAAAACACAGATGTGGAAGATAGGTAGCTCAAACTAGCCTCAGTTAGCTGTACAACTTTCTTTTCCTACAAGACTAAGCAGTACTTAGGGACTGCGCAGCAATCCTTCTTTCTGCAAAACAGCATAACAAAATCATTTAGTAGACGTTCGGACAATATTCCGTTCAAGCTGAAAAAAAGAAGCTTTTGAAGTCCAAGTTGGAGAACGAATCTTTGCAAGTTCAATTGTGTCTGGAAATGAATCACTTGGAAAAAAGTTGGAAGATTTATTAGTGAAACAAGTATTTCAGTAGTGTGATGCAAATACTGATATCAAAACTTCAACTTGCAGATAATGAACAGTATTTGCATGTGGAGTCATGGCCAAACACCATAGTACCATAATAACAAATGTATTCAGTGCTCTAGACGTACAAACAGAAAAAGAGCTCACCCCCAGCAGCAACTAGCTTTTCAACACGGGCGACAATATGCTTTCCGTAAGTGTATTTCTTCAGAGCATTCAAGTGAACTTTTATTCTCGACATGATCAGCTCGCGTTGCTGATCACTACAAGTTTCCAGAACTTTCTGTACTACATAATTTGCAAACTGATCTTTCATCATAGCCTGGAAAAAAAGAAGAAAGATGTGAAAACATAATGCACAAGTCCACGAGATGATTTCAATTAGAGAAAAGAGAGGAGAAACAAGACTATTTAAAAGTTTATATGTTACAACTGCTATCAAAATCACAACCATAGATGCATGCGGTAGTACTTCTTAGATAAACTTTATTCCCAAAGAGTAAAAGTTAAAGCATAGATATTGTTGAGGTCAAATAATTATATAGAAAACCACCACCACCCCACCCCACCCCACTTGCTCCATCTTTTTTTTGAGGAGAGTTCCAAGACATCAGTCTTAGCATCCAAAGTCGAGCATCAATTGGTTACAAGACTTGTAAAAGTTTCTTTAAAGGGGACCAAACATGTCAAGATGTCCAAAAGCACGAGCAAAAAAAAAAAAAGGTCAGAAGAGCCAGTTGCCCTCTGCCACCAATCCATGATATGTTTGGAATGGTGAACAAATTAACACCTAAAAACTTATGCAACACCATCATGCACCTTAGTTCTAACATTTTTTAGCAACATGTCAAGGGGAAGTCCAGTGCTGATCACCATCCAACAAGGGTTGCAAGGGTTAAGAAAAGTTTAGAAGTTATAGCTAACACATATCATTTCTTGTGCTTAAACACCTATCATTTCTTGTGCTTAAATTTGAATTCAACATAATCCAGGATTTTGGTTTGAAATAAAGCAATAGAGTTCAATGATCTTATCTTCAATTTGGCGACAGTTGGTTTTGAGATTTTTCTGGGTTAATTTTGGAGGTAGGAAACTGAATATTAGAAGAATCAGAATTGATGAATGATCATTTGGTAACTTCATCTTCAACCACTTCTTGCTTTTCAAAAACATGTGCCACAAAATATCGGGTATAAGCTATAAATTATGATCATACCGTCTAGGCTACCTATCTTTTCTTCAAAGTTCAACCTATTTAAAAGACTGATAGCCCATTCAAGCTAAGTCCTAAAAATAAAACAGCTGGCAGCCTTAGCGATTAATCTGACACTGCAATGCCATGCATATCAACAGGAACAGGAACAGGAACATAAACAGAGGTAGTGAACTTGATAGGGTACGTATATCAATAGAGGCTCACCAAAAGATAATAATCATTAGTTCAGCAATCTGTAGGTTCAAACATGAAGCTCCAAAATATCCTCAACCAAGCTTGCTACCTCAGGATTTGGAAATCCCGGCAGGTGCATACAAGAGTTTAAAAGTTCAACAAATGCTTAACATAGGTGGTTTATACTCCACCCTGACGCAACAACATCATACCTAGTGCAACTGGGTCTGCGGAGGGTGATGTGTAAGCAATCTTACCCCTATCTTGTGAAGGTAGAGAGGTTGCTTCCAATATTCTGACGCAATGTCATGTTAAAAAAACTAAAGTTCCCATATGTGTTATCTTGAAGCAGTACCGAATATTATGAACCCAGTAGCCATATGCAAATCAAAATCCTGCTTAACTGATGGTAAAATGCTGAATAAAATTTAGACAAACCTGAAGAGGCTCATTTTCATCAGTTGTGCCAAGCATCTCATTCACCAATAGCTGTCGTTCACTGGAATTACAGAAAGTTAAACACTTCTCAACAACGTTAGAGGCAAACTTCTGCTGGCTCATTTGCACGATCCTCCCAGCTAGTTCCTGAATTATAGTAGAGCGCTCATGCGGCTTCCCGTGCTCCAATACATGCTGGAAGTATTGCATTTAAAACAACAGACGGAACAATAAGTACAAGGGAGAAATAGTCGAATTGTAACTCAGCATAGGGATGCAAGACATCTTTGCTACATTTTTACAAGCAGCAAACTTTTAACCGACTAAAAGAGCACTTGCATTCACTAATACTCTAGTAAAACAAAATCAAAGGCAGCAAATAAAAACTCAAGAAGGGCTTCTGTCTTATAAAAGAGGGGAATACCATTACTTAATAACCTCCTATTCCAGCCAGAACAGGTAATAGGTTCCCCATTTAGCATCCTGTTAAGGGTGGCAGCATGCATTGGCAACACTAGAGAACCACGTGAATGTGAGTGTGCATATGGTCGAAATTTTTTGTAAATAGTTTTTTCAATTTTCAAACTTCTAGTTTTCAAAGAAGCTAAAAAATTTAAACAACTCACGAACAACTAAAGTTGCAAAACTGACAGCTTTTTGCAAAAGATTTCACTTCTACAACCAAACGTCTTTAAAGTAAAATCTACTGACCTGAATTTTTGGTACTAAAGCGATGAGATAAAAGTATTTTCCTATAGATTATAAAAAAGGAAAGACAGAGCCATCAATCAATGGAATGAAATGTGCGATATTACATATTTAAAAATAAGCGAAGTATATGCTCATAACAAAACTTCTTGTGTCTGCTGGGAAGAAACAGGTAGCTTAGATGTTTAGGAAGTTCTGTTCTGCCCTGTAATTTTTTTGTACATCTTGGTACTTTATTACAGTAATAAACTTTTACCTTATCAAAATAAAATCAGGAATTGCCAACTCAGGTACATTTTATGCATTGCTCCGTACTTTGTCCAGAAGTGAGGATATTGTGTACAAAAAAACAACTAACTCAAGAAAAAGAATAAAAAATAATTACTTCTAAATACGATAGTCTAGACGCCAGCAGCAGCAACATGCTGAGTAGTGAATATTCCGTACCTGAACAACATAATTGCCATATTGATCTTGAGCCAACATGCTTACAGATCCCAGGATTTCTTCCATCACTCTACTTTGAGTTTCTGGATCGCCACAGTGTTCCAATACCCTCTGAAAGATCAAGGAATATTAGTAATATATCAAACTATATTACTATGACAAATGGACAAGAAACATCACTGATCTACCTGTATTACTCGACAGCCATACGGATGGGTAGAGAGAGTAATAACTTGTCCAAAAAATGTCGAGACGATAAATTGGATATGATCTTCTGATACACATTCAATACATTTCTGAATGACATGATTCCCATTCTGATCTCGTACACAGCGCATAACATGACCATCAAGCTCCTCAACCATTTTAATCTTCTGGTCCACATCAACTACTTCTATTGCCTGCAGAGACCACAATTTTCATCTCAATATAACTCAAGTTATTGAGAAGAAGCTGATAATCAGCCCAGAGAGCCCACTGGTTGGTGCTAGATTTGGTGTATCAGAATAAAAACCAAAACAAAAGATTAATCTAGCAGATAACACTTGAGCATGCATGAGCATTTCTAGATTCACTTTGGTATACCTTTTGTATCACGCGACAACCATACATTTGAAGGCTCAGTGTTAGAACATGCCCAAAGAGTATGCTACCCAATTCTCTCCTCTGAGATGCCATTCCATGTTCAAAAAACTGCACGAGAAATAGGTACATTATAATCCATTTAAAGAGAAACAAGGCAGACTTGGAGATCATGCACCTCAACGTCAATATATACTCCATAGAAGAACCAAAGTTAGACATACCTTCTGGATTACGTAATTCCCAAAGACATCAGTCATCAAAGTAAGAGCTTGGGGGAAAATTTCCTGGAAAACCATGTTTTTCTCCTCAGTGGTTGCAGTTTCAAGTTTTTGTTGAATGAATCGGCTCCCATACTGGTCAGCACTGATCATAGATGATATATATAGTTTTAGAAGTGAGGCTAGTTTAAGTAGGTAAAGACCAAGTAGAACAAAATTTATGATATGTACCTGAACTCAACAACGTGACCTGCAATTTCTGAAAGTTCAAAGCACTTGGCCTTGTTGCTTTTGAACTCTTCCAGTAGGGAGGACGCGACGCTGTTCTCCATGTTGTCCAAGTGATATGGTCCCATGACACCTCCAGCTATGTTTCTCATTCTACCAGGAAATCTCATATTATAATCACTATGCCTCATAGGACTACCAGGTCCTGCTGGAGAGACTGGACTTGCTAAAGGACTCCCAGGATATGATAAACCAACTCCAAATGCAGGATTTCCATAATAGCCATGATGACCTGAACCGCTACTTTTGCTATTCAATGGGACCCCATATTGAGATTTCTGAGGTAGCACATTATTGAGATAAGCTTTCTGAAGCAAGTCCACATATGAATTACCCATATAGTTCCTGTCCAAGGAAGGATCATTAAGAGCAGCAACCTGCGCAGCATATTCAGCTGACAAGTACTGAAGATACATAGGATCCACGAATGATGCTTGCAGAGCATTTCCTCCCATTTGATTTCCCATTCTGCTGAGAGTCTGCTCTGAGGTTGCAGCGCCTAAATTAGATCCCCCCAACATTCGAGAGTCCAATCCAGGTACAGCCATCGCTGATGCTGCAGCAGCATTTCCAAATAAAGGTGGCAAATTATAGTTGCCAAGATGGCTTGACATTGGACTGACAGGGTGACCACTTAATCCATAGTTAGTAAAGGATGAATTTGGACTATCCAAATGGGGATACTGAGACAGTACGCCACCTCCACCATTCAATCCCGACGTTGGGGATCCTTTGAGGTATGAACTATTGGAGCCAGTAACAACAACAGAATATGGTACTTTCGCAGACTGAGCAGTAGAAGCCATATTAAACTTGGTGGATTCGGATTGCTTCAAGAAATCATGCTGCTTCGTATTATTCTGCCCACCTGCAAGATTGTGAGGATAGCATTAAAACCAATATCATGTTCAATCCAAGAAATGATCTCAACTAACATACCATTTGATATATTCATGCCAGATAAAGCAGCAACAAGCTCTGCAGACTCGGTTCTGTGAGACGACACACCGTTAAAAGGATTTGGACTAGTAACACTTCTCTTCTCTGAATTGACTACCCTGCCTCCACCAATCGGAGTGAGGGAAGGGCTAGGAGCTCTCGCAATGTGTTGGGGATCAGGAGTGGTACTTCTTGATAAGGAAGCCCCCAAAGCAGCAGCATATGAATAGGAAGCAGGAACCTCATCATGTTGAGCAGCAGATGGGATTTGTGTGCTTGATGCAGACCTTATTGGCTTTGAAGAAGAAACCTCGTGACGAAGATGAGAAAGCTCAGCTTCTGCTGAACCTATTGTATCACCACTTCCGTCAAAAGCATTTCGGCTAGCTGGACGCGAAGGGTGACCAGGAGCAGGAGACACACGGCTATAGTCATCCTGGATGAAACACGGTTTAAAACCCATCAGATGATTGTGTAAAATTCTCTTTATTGAGATTAAACATAAAGGAAATTTCTCATGAGTCGAAATAATAACAAATATCGTCACTCAACTTTTAAATGGAAGGAAAAAATTAACTCTACAAAAACAAATGTATATTGATTGAAACTCAAAAATTCTGTAACCCAGAAAAATAAAAATGGTAAAAAGAAATGCCATTGGCAACACAACAACACACATAATAAATCAGATGCCAGACAGCAGACAGAAGTTTTGATTCATTTAAGAAGATTATAATTTGTAAGGTTCGGAAAATTATCCAAAACGACCCTTTATAGAGTACAGAAATTCCATTCAGCTGGAAACCCATATAACATTAAAAGAGAAACTATAGATCACAGGGGATGGGAGAAGGATGGAGCGCAACATCCACCAACCAGAAAAGCAGATTTGAAATGTCGGACCAGAGATCAGACATGGCTGAGTGTACTCAAAGGGGTTAGAAATAAACAAAAGGCATTTTCATACCACTAAACAAAGAAATGTAACAACATTTCTAGAATATTATTAATTGTTACATAGTTGCTCTTATCATTCGAATGCTAAAAATTGATATCATATAGGAACCACATATACACACAAACATACCAATATCAGGATCTTGTATTCCTCTCAAAACATCAGGATCTTGTTTTGCTTAATGAACTAATGGGCATTTTCAAACCCAGTAAACAATAAAGGCAACATTCTTCCAGTTGACAAGATATGCTTGCTTTTATTGGAGCACAAGCGCACCATTATTAAGGTCTTAATTGTTTATGGGCTAAAGGGTGTATTGTACTCAGTGAACAAGAAACACAACATTGTAAGAGATGTTTGCTCTTAATGGAGTATGCACTGGCCCACGTTTCCTCAAAGCCAATCCCGCACTTGATATGATTAATTGTTACACTCAAAACAACAACAAAAACATATCCAATGTAATCCCACAAGTGGGGTCTGGGGAGGGTAGAGTGTACGCAGACCTTACCCCTACCTCCAAGGGATAATTGTTACACTATTTTGCTCTTACCATGTGAATGCAAAACAAGTCTGATATCTGGAACAAAAAGTATTCATTTATGTCAAGATAAATCCAGATTGTCAGTTAATTTGAACTTCGAAGGTGCCTCCTTTAATCATAATGTTCAAATGTTGGCCTTGAAGATGTAGAACTGCCTCAGGTCTAGTCAACTTTAGAGAGAATAAAGAGATGATTGAAGGAAGAGTTTCATGTCTACCAAGACATCTTGTAAACTAAGTGGTTTAACAAAGAGTATCACAAACAAAAAGAATGATTTCCAACACACAAATCTTAAGCAACTTTAACCATAGGAGACCTTCCACGAATGATCCAAAATCTTATCATGAAAGGCTTGTGCTGCCAATTGTTACCATTCAATAGAACCAGTTAAGATGAACATGAATCAACTACCATGTAGAATTCATGCCACACTATAACAAAAAAATTCCACAAACTGAAAATGCCAACTCCAGCCAAAACAGCTCAAGGGAACTTGTAGAGAGTTGTTTCCTTCTGAGTTGAAACATACTGGTTGAGAAGTAACATAAATGAGATAAATTCATGAAGCATTAATACCAAATGTTAATTGTTGCACTTACAAAGCATTTAATAGCTGAATTTGGAATCTAACAACCATTAGCCAAAGTTGAAATTGTAAAATATACACTAAATAAAGTTTCAAGTATGCACCTGGAACATTTCAGCAATGCTCTTCTTTTTACTACCTAGTCCTAGTCCTGGCAAACCAATCAGCCCATCACCACCCCATTCCACTGAACCCTGCAATTTATCCGTCTCATTCTCGCTCTCTGCTTTTTTCGAGTTAAATCCCGGAGGCATCGGAAAAGTTGACCTCCCACCATTACCATTATCATTCTTGTTTACCTTCCTCCTATCACCAATAGCAGAGCTCCCTCCTTGCAACCTCTGTGAAAAACGCCAATCTTCTTTGGACATCAGTGGTGGAGGCAACCTAGGATTAAGATTGACATTTGAGTAATAGTAAGATAAGTAAGCAGGATCAGACCTTAGCTCCTCCTCAGACATGAAACCACTATTATTGAACAATCCACCCACTGCATTCAATGAACCCTCAACCGTTGGTGGAGCTGACCCACTTCTATACATATTCAGCTCCTTTTCACGATCATCAGCTTCTTGTCGTCGCTGGTCATGAAGTAACATCCCAATCTCTGTCTCAAACTCATCTCCAAACGAATTTTCATTGTTTCCCATCATTGGTCTCCTACCTAATTCAGATACCATCTTCACAAACTTAACACAACCAATAACACACTCATCCCACAATCCTTAACAACCCACTAAAGTTATCAAAATCAAGACTTGGATATATAACAAACCTTTAAATCTACAAACCCCAGGACGACAACCTCAAAATCCAATCTTTGATCAACTAAAATTCCAAGAAAGCTCTTCAAACACCAATCACACAGTTAGTCCACAACAAATATAATCACTACCCACAATCCTTAACAACCCAAGAAAACTATCAAAATCAAAACTTTATCAAATAAACCTATAAAAACCTACAAACCCCACGTATACAACCTCAAAATAAAATCTTTCAGCTCATAAAAACCCAACCTTTGATCAAATTAAATTCCAAGAAACCTCTTTTCTCAACATCCAGCCTCCAAGACCTCCATGATCAAACACAAAATTACACAGCAGTCCACAACAAAATATAATCAACACCCACAAACCCTACCAACCCAAGAAAAAAAACCCAAAACTTTTTTTCACATATAAACCTCAAGAACTACAAAACCCACATGTATAAACTAGAAACTAAAGATTTAAGCTCATAAAAATCCAATCTTTCATTAACTAAACTTCAAGAAAGTGTCTTTTTCTCAACAAACAGCTTGCAAATGTGAGAGATGATGAAGGTTAAAAGGGAAGAAAAGAGAGGAAAAAAAAATCTGGCGGCGAATCAATCTTGTTTTAGGGTTTTGTTTTTGAAGTACTGTTAGGGAAGAGCTGATTAAATGCAAAAAAAACACACTTTTTATTCAATATAGGTGTTTTATAAGAGCATATAAAAGAAAAATATTCTTTTTTTTCCTTGTTTTTATAAAAGTAAGTTAAAACAAACCTAATCATTAATAATTAATTAATTATATGTTAGAAACAACAAAATAATTTTCCCTTTCATAAATCATAAAAAAAAGGGGGGGTGGGGCGGGTGGGGGGGGTGGGGAGTGGTTCAATCTTTCTTTTCTTTTTTTCTTGTTTAGAAGGAAAGGATAAGTTTGAACATTAACAAGTCAAGAGACTATTTTAATCCAAAACTTATATACTAATTTCATGATCACTATATTATATGCTTTTTCATTATTGTATTTCATTTTTATATATATTTTACTTGAATCAAGAATCTATCGAAAATAGTTCATCCATTATCATAAGATAGAAATACATTGTATATATATTGGCCCTTCCAGACTCACTCATGAAATTATACTAATTATTTTGTTATTGTTATGACCATTAAATTACCTATTAAGACATTTATAACAATAACAACAACAGCAACGTACTGAATGTAATCCTACAACAATAATAATAATATATTGAGAATAATTCTATAAATATATGTGAAAAAAACAAGTTGTATATAAGCCTCATTCAGATAAAATAGTTGTTTTTGATAAATTCTTAGTTCAGAGATATGTAAGGCATTTATTTAGCAAAAAATAATTTATTTATTTATTTAAAAAAACGAAAATATTTTATTCTTTTAGATGTACCTAGAAAAATAAAGTGACGTTTGTTTTGTATGCCTAGTCTTCACAAAGAAGAATCTGAAAATTGCCACGTCTCCTCTTAATTAGATTGGGGACTGCCATTCTTTAAATTCTCTGTCGTTTTAGAAAGAAATTTTCATATTTTTGGTAAATATCTCATCTTTATTCTCTTCTATTTGAATAATAAAAAAATAAAAAAAAGAACTTGACAAATGGTTTTTAGAAAAAAAAAAAGTTAAAAGACTTGACAAATGAATTTGTTTTTTTGACTAGGGAGTATTTTGCCTTTGTTTTACTTTTTTCACTTTAATTTATGTGATAATATTTAATTCGTTATGAAATTTAGAAAAAATAAATCTTGCTATTCAAAATAATCTTAGATATTGAACAACAACAATGATAATTTAATTAAAATGTGAGTTTTAAAATAAATTATTTTTAAATATAAAAAGGCGTATTATAAAAAATTAACCTAAAAAAAAGTAACAATATTGAAACATATTGTAGATAAGAGATGACAGTTTTTCTTATTTTTCTAAGTATATTCAAGTGCGTATAATATAATTCTCAAAATATCTATTTATAAAGTTATATCAAGGAACATCTAAGGATGTCATGAACATGATTATTAACCCTTAGGCTAAACCCATCGGTGACCCCTTAAAGTTGGCACCAATTTTTACTTAGACACTTTAATTAGGCTTCATTCATTTTAAACACCTCATGTCATGTCTTACTGTGTCATTTTGACACTTTTTTTTACTATCAGTCAAATATGTAAGGTGTGTATAACACACGCGCTAGTGACGAATTAAATAAAGACACGTGGTATATATCAAAAATAATTCTCAAATAATAATTTTTTTTAGTAGAAAAGAAGTGGTCAATGACTAAATGAGACGTGGAATTTTTTGCCCAAAAAATTTAAAAAGTACAATTAACCCAACCCCACCCAGATCATCTTCTCCATCCCACCCTCCCCCACCCCCTTCCACCTAGATCATCTTCTCCACCCGTCGCCCACCCCACCCAGCGTCTTCTCCACTCCTCCCCCACCCCATCAAACGTCTTCTCCATCCCTACCCACCCTAACCCCAGCCCTTTCCCACCCACATCGTCTTCTCCATCCCTCCCCCACCCCACCCATTGTCTTGGAGCTCCAAGATTTGTGATCGATGAGGAAAAAGTGCTAGGAAATGAAATGTTAGTTCCTATTTTTGATTCACCATGGAAGGGTTAGTCCTTGGTGTTGAAATTCGATTTTTTGTATGTGGCATTATTAAATCTATTTCTCCATTGAAGGAGTTTAAGTTTTGCGAGATGGTGGCTTAAAAATGGGGAAGAAAAAGAAATAAAATAAAATAAAAATTGATTAAAATAGTCCTTCACGCGCTGGTAAGGAGTGTATTACACTCACTATGCCATGTCAGCAAAAAGTGTCAAAATGACACAGCGGGACATGACATTAGATGTCTAAAATGAACAAAGTTTAGTTGGGATGTCTAAGTGAAAGTTGGTGCCAACTTTAGGGAGCCACCGATAAATTTGGCCTAACCCTTAAGAATATGAGGAAGATTATGGGGTTGTGTGGAGATCTGTGAGGAGGTAAGGATATTATTATCATAAAGGTGAAAATTACACTTAGGAGTTATAAGCATCCATAATTATAATTTTATAACACTCCTTGGAAGATCATTGATAGATAATGTGTATCGATAAAAATTTTGTGGAGAAAAAAAAGTACACATATCTTGTAATGAACGTTATTTGTCGACTTGTTAAAAAAATTTTCCAGAAAATTCTATTGGGATAAAACTTCGGTTAATGAAAAAAAAGTACACCGTATATATCTAACTCCTTCTTATGCAAACATCATTTAATTTCTCGGAGATGATGCATTTCAAGTTTGTGACCCAACCTCTTATGTGTTGAGGTTGGTAATACTTTAGTCATGAACATATCAAATTATCAATCGAGCGAATCTGTTAAACATATATTTCACTATTTTGTTGAAGATTGTATATGGAATTTTTTTTTGGTGAAATGTACTTTATAATGTCTCCTTCGGTATATTCTTCTTTCAATGGGGATATAATTCTTATAGTTTTCTGACATCGTAGCGATATTTCTATCTTGAGGCAGTTATGTTGGTGAAGATTGTGATTTTGTAGCTATTGCTTGAGCCAAAGATTTTTCCTCCCTCTCACATAAAAATTTATGAATTCAAATCTAAGAATGTGATTCTTACGTTGCACTGATGTTGGTGTATTATTTCGTAGGTGCTACACTCTTGTTCTTTCTTAAAGGTGTTAAGGAAGAATAAGAGCATTGGTATTAGCATCATTTTTCGTGCAGTAAGTTCCCTCTTTAACGTCCCACTCGTATTCTTAAAATATATTATTGATTCATATCGTTTATCGAATCATAGGACGGCGATAGAAAATTGTACCTCTGAAAAGCTTGTTATTTATATTGAAATATTGTATTTAAGGAGGTTGGTATGGGAGGATTGGTGCGCATCACTTTGGAGTCACATATGAAAGTTGTTGGTTGAGATGCCATAAAGTACACCTTGGAACAATGCCTTGAGAGCTCGTCTCTCCTTAGAGATGTTGGCATATTATTATTATTGGGTACGGTATGACTAGTATATTATTATCGAGCTATCATAGTTGTAGTTGTTGTATTGGCTGTTTGAATAGTTATATTTATCCCTCGTCGAGACTCTTATTCTATAGATAGTGACCCCATGTTAGATACAATTGAGAATTACTTGTATAGGTTGCTCAAAGATGGACCACTTACCTTCAGACTACTAACTTGTCTATTATTTCTTTTGATATTGTTGTAGGTGTTTCAGACACTTTGATTTGTTAAGATTTTAATTATTATCTTGTTATTTTTTTCCAACAGCTGAATAATTACTATCTAATGAAGCAATTTTTACACTTCTAGTCAGTCAATTCAAATATATGACAAGCCATTGACCATCTTTTCCATCTTTACAATTAGTAATCAAAAAATTATTAAACTCCTTATTACACAACAAATTATAATTTCCTTTTGTCTTTTAGAAAATCTAATTTGGTATTGTTTAATCTAAAAAAAAGGTTAGATTTGCATAAGCATAAATATCCATGATATAAGGAGGAGGGGGAGTTAATGTGTACGTTATGCACACACTATATATACTAAAATATACTTGTTATGCATTGTAGAACATTGTATACACTTGAAATACATAAAACACTTGAGATACACTAATGATACATTAAGAATATACTTGAAAAACACAAGATACAATGTATATATAATTTTCATACACTATAGTAAATATTTGTGTGTACATAATTTTTATACATAATATAATTATCTATATACAATTTTTTATACACTTCATAACAAGATATATTCTATTTTTATAAGCAAGTTGTTATACATGATATTGTATATATTGTTAAAGAGTGACTGAGTGAAGAAAATGAAGCAAAACAAAATAGAAAGTTGTTGAGAAACACTAGTAGGTAATTGAACTCCAATGTTAATTACTGGACCTGTGATTAAATAGTGGTAGTTAATTAAATGCAATTGGTCGTTCTTGATATTAATTGATTCCCTATATTTCAAGTCCCTTAATTTTCTTGTTGTGTGAATGTCATTAATCATTTTACTTTCTTTCTAGTTACTCTCTCTGTCCAATAATATTTGTCCACTATTGGCTTTGCACACTTCTTAAAAAATTATAAATAGAAGGGTAATTTTACTATATCACCATTAGAATATAATAAATATAATGTCTTGAAATAGGTAATAGAGAAATGACTATAATTAATGATAAGGGTAAATTAGGAACTAAGTGTAAAATTATCAATTGATTTCATAAAGTGGACAAGTATTATTGAACATCCCAAAATAGTATAATGGACAACTATTATTAGACGAAGGGAGTAATTTTTATCTTTCTTAGTTTTTAATCAAATATTGAGAAGTGTTTCACTTAACTTACTTGATGATCATTTCTCACTAGCTTGATTGCCCCTGTATTTGTGGAATTCGATCTTTTTTCCGGAAGTCGATGACTATTCATAGCTACTATTTTGATACTAAAGAAGAGTTCAATCCAATATTTTATTTCTGTCTTAGTTGATCGATTTTGTCAAGCAGACATGATTGTCATGTCGATCGACAATTTGAAAAATACTATCTCCAGAGCCTTCACGTATACAAATAATAGTTTGGATCTTAGCTTTAGAATATTTTTTTAACAACACGGTATATTATGTATGCCTCCAATATGTTTTCAAAGTTTATTTATATTAGCAATGTATAAAACTTAAAGTCTTATTAATATATAGATGAGATAATATGATAGTAGACAATTTCTTTTTATTCGATGTAAGTCAAGCTTCATCCTAAATTCTAGCTCACATGGTCATATCTATATAATCGGGTACATATTTCATTGATGAGGTTTATGGAAAATCTCATAAACTCCTAGAATATATATAAAGAGATCAAGATAGTAAATAATATTTAACCGAAGTACTCAAAAGGCGTAAAAAAGAATACTACGATTACCTAAAAAATATTTTATTTCTCCATTATTACGACGATCCCCACATTAAAAAGTAAAAGAATATTATATTTTCTACTGAAAAAATTATTTTGAAATTTAATAGTCAAGAGATTTTTTGAAAATAAGGAAAATGGGGCTCTAAGCCATTGCTTTAGTTGTGTTATAGTTGAGCCGGCCCGAAGTCATTTTCCTTATTCTCAAAGAGCTTGTTTTCCTAAAGAAAATATTCTTCAAAATTTTTAACCAACCAAACATGAGAAAATAGAAAAAATATTTTATGAAAAATGTTTTCCTCCATATCAAATAGGATTGACTTAGTTTAAGCATTTTTATAGTGTTTGAGTAAAATAAAAATGCTTTAAGTACTTGAATTTAAGCCAAAAACCTGAAAAAAGACCCAAAAAAAATTATTATAAACCCATCCAAACACTCTTATTAAATAATTAGTGAACCTGATAACTAAAACGAGTTGTGAGATACTGAGATCAATTACTAGTAGGGGTGTACATGCCAAATCATCAAGCCAAATCGAATCGACGAACCAAGCCAAACAGACAAAAAAAAAAAACTCGACTAATTGTGGTTTGATTTGATTGGTTTGGTGTTGAAATCTTTTTTGACTATTCTTGATTTGATTTGATGTTAACAGAATTTTTTTTTTAACCCGAACCCAAATCAAACCGCATAATAAATATATATAATTTTGATTTTTTTATAAACAGAAAATTATTGATTATAACCTTTTTAAAAAAAGATTAATTAGCACATCATGTCATACCTTTTAATCAATTGGCAACCTATAACCCATTTTTATTTTTATAACAAAAAAAAATTTTAAAAATTAAAATTTGCATATTGTAGCCCACGTTTTTTAATGGGAAGTTTTTTTATTTAAATTAATTATTTTTAAGTTGGTGGCAGCATGTTGTCTTTTTTTATTGGGAAGTGGATTTGGTTCAGTTTTTTTCTCCTCTTTTCCCATATGCACGTTACCTTAGATTGGTGAATATTTATTGATAATGTAAACACTCCATTTATACCATTCTTCTCAAATCTTTAAAATAAAAGTTGATGTTCTATCTTCTCCGGTAGCTTTACATGCAATCTATACAAATATTTAATATAATGTCCTCTTTTTTTTCTTCACTTTTAAATTCTTGATGGAATGTAGATATTTAGCCGTGAATTTCTCTATATGTTAGCCAATGTTTAATCCCTATTTATTTTGTTGTTAAATTTTTTCTTGTATTTTCAATTTCAAGTTGTAGGTTTATATATTTTGGCGAAAATTTAGGAGATAGTAATTGTTTGTGGGTATCAATTGCCATGGTTATGAAAAATATGTCTAGGATTATTCCTAAAAAGGGAATTCTTATTTTGTTGATTCTCCACCCAAAACTTTAAATTTTAGCCATGCAAGTTTTTCGCGTTATCCGATTCGTAGTAAGGATCATGTGAAAGGTAAACAATGTGAATATTTTCGACTTGTATAATGCTGAGCATCTTAATTTCCAAGTGCAATCATCATTTACACACTGAAGAAAGAATCTGGAATGTATACAAATTTTTAGTGAATGAATACACAGATATGTATACGTGAATTCATTGTATACATGATTGTTTATTCACGTTATTAAAATCTATTCATATGATAAAAGACAATTTAATTCAATGTTTACATATTATAAGTGATTGGATACATAAATTATACCATTTTTTAATATGTATATATTGTAGTGGATAGCATAGATTTATATGTATACTTATACTAATTGAATAATACCTTGATGCACTTGATCTGCTCACTTTAAACTGGAACTTCTTTCAAATTGCATAATTTTCAACAACAGACTTCAAAATCTTCTTTTCCTTGTATATTTGACCTTCTGTTGGCATGTTTGCAACAACACTTTCAATAATATTGCATTGTTATAAATATACAGTCTCCCGAGCAGCCATGTCGTTATATTCAATTACATTCAAATTGTTTGTGTTGGTGTTACCATGAGGTATTATTTGGGTATTGACCTCCCCATATTCATCTCCATTAATTGAAAGTGTATGATGAATATCGAGAGCTTTCCAGAGTTATGTACAATGGATAGTCTTTGAAGTTTTCTGACCCTTTCTTCAATTCGATGTATAATCGTAATTCCATAGTGTTTCGTATCAACATCGACATAGAATTGTCATCAATTTTATAATGAAAATCAAACGAATTCAAGGAAGTATCGACATTTAGATGAGTTGAAATCAAGTGAATGAATCCATTGAAATTAATGTATGTTGTAATAACCACTCTCTCCATGGAATAATGTACAAAATTATTTGCACTATCCCATTCTCTGCTATGATGAATCAAAACTATCAAAGATGCCATCTATTTGTTGATGTTTGTAATAGAACCTCGTTGATTTTTTTATATTGGATACATGAATATTTTTGAATTGGTGGAATTGGTAGAGTTCATGATACTGAATCGCTAATTATCTATTGGGAGTTAATTATATGGATTAAAGAAGTACCCACGTTCCGTTTTTAATGCTGTGAGTGGCGGTTGGTTGAGGATAATTTTTTTTAAAAAAAAAAACCTATTAGTATGCCGTTTGTGAATTTGGGCTATTTTGTGCTTTTTTTTTGGTCTATTAAATGCTATTTAATTATGGGTCATTTGTTGCTAATTTTCCTTTATATATATGTCATTTACTCTACTTTTTCCAAAGCCCATTTATTAATAAAAAAAAGTATAACTTACATAAATTCCATAGTGTAAAATCTAAATTACATCCTATTCCTACTTTTTTCTATTTTACAAAAATCTCTTAAAATTTGGACCTTCCGGATACATAAGTAATAGTTCAGATACATTAATTCTGATACAATAACTATGAGTTTGTTACGCTAAAATAGGAAAAAAACTGAAAATTTAATTAAATCCCCAAACCCATGTTTATCACTTCCTGATTTCACTCCACAAATCTCTCCCATTTCTTATTCCCATGATCTTTTCAGTTTATTGCTCCATTACGTTTGAAATTCAAAATTAGTCTATTTCCTGTTAAAACGATTTCAACATGAAATAGGTATCCTTTTCATCTTCTCCAACTGTTTGTTCATCCTTTGTTTTTCAATTTTTTTTCTTCTTCAAATCGCTGATACATATATATGGAAGATGCACCATCTTTTAATCTTTGTTTTACACAATTAAACGAATCTAACATTGGTCGTGTTTTTGATTATGAAGATATTGGTTGGGCTGAAAATAGATCTAATGTAGGCCGTGTTCTTAATTCTGACGACGAAGATTTTGAAATCGATTGTCGAAAAATGCTCAAAAATGAGAGAAAAAGATCAAGCTGTTGGTGTCTCCGGTAAGGGCTTTGGATCGAGATCCATAGGTGAGTTATGTTGATTCAATAATGGCGGCATTGGTTCAGAACTTGATTACCCATACACGGCCTCTCAAAAGTTTATTAAAATGTATCAGATACACATATAAAATACATTGCAAGTTACTAATTTAAATGTTGGTCATTGTTTGTATCATGTTTAAATGTTGGGCAATGTTTTTTATCGTGTTTAACTGTTGGGCAATTTTTGTATCATGTTTAATTGTTGGACAATTTTTGTATAATGAATTACTGTTTGTTATTTTTTGTATCATGTGTTACTGTTTGTTATTTTAGTATCATTTTTAACAGTTTGTTATTTTTGTATCATGTTTAACAATTTGTCATTTTTTGTTCAATACAGTCTTTGTAATATGTGATCAAACAAACTCCAACTCAGTCTTTGAGGTTTGGTTCTATATACAACATGTACCATGTGTATTTGATTCTGAGAATGAAAACTTTCATGAAAATAGATCGAAACGACAAAACGATCCATTAATCATGAAGAATTTGAGAGCGGAGAAGTCGAGGAAGGACACATGCTCGAGTTTTAAATCTACTATTGAAAAAATACCCACCAAAAGAAGAAAAAGTTGGATCTACCATTACACGGCCATCACTATCAAAGATACAGATTTTCAATGTATCTAATTTATTTTGATTCTTAAATTAGGCTTTGTTATTGTCATCACTGATACAGTAACATTTGTTTTATGCAATGTATCATGTTCATATTTAAGGTATTTATACATAACCCTAATGTTGTTGAATCTTCGATTAGTGTCTATCCTGCTCAATATAAATGTACTTGATACATAAACACTACCTAATGTATCATTTACACAAAATTCTTTTTTCTCAGTAGTTCTACTTAGTTGCTAATACATTTGTCACCTAACCAATGCAATGTACTTGATAACTTGATTGCTGATTCATTCATGCTAATACATTGGACACTTAGTTGTAGTTAGTTGTTGATTCATTCATGTATCTAATTGATAACTTAATTCTTATTTATTGTGATACATTTATAGATACACTTATTTCAGCTTACATACACCTTTTTTCACAACTTATTGTATCAGATACAGTGTTATCAATAGTTAAGATACTTTGTAGTGTAAATTATGTATCATATACGTAAATTTGATGGTTACAGCTCGATGCTAATTTTGTTTTGTATTTTTTGAATAGTTTTTATGAATGTATCAAGTATAAAGTTCATATTGTTGAATGGGCTATTATATTCATAATTTTGTATCATATACAATATAGTTTGGTCCATGATACACAGTCAAAACATTTTGTAGTTGCTCTAAAAATCTGTTTCACTTCTCTTTGGGGAAGAAAGTAGAAGTTCTTCGATTGTGTTCTTCTTGTCCACAACGTCCACAGGGTATCTCGTCTAGTTGAAATCTACCACAATTACATATTTTTCGCTTAAGACAAATAATATATCTTCTTCCAGCATCATAAACTGAAAAAATAAACTCAGACGACATGGAACAACCTGCAAACATTAAAAAATTCAGTGATACATTATATGAAATACATTTTTTAAATTTTCTAAGCAATATCTATATAACAACAAACTAACACAAAGCACCACAATTTTGTAACCATCTTATAACATGTACCAGATACATTATAATAACTTATGATACAATCATTCACAAAAATTCAAGACTGATATATATTAATGTATCATCCACATTTTTTATTGATCAAAACAAGTAATCCAAGACTGATATATATTTATACAAATATGTGATACACACACATTCGATATTCAAAACGTATCTGATCCATCTCAATTGCTAATCCATTTTGTTACATATATCATATACAATCTATTATGATGATACATTTTTATACAAATCACATTTAGATACACAATAATGACCACATCATAATCCATAGATACAAAATTACAATACACTAGCGTCGTTTAATACTAATGTATCATGACTTACATATTCACATCAAAACGACACAATAAAACTATAATCATGATACATTACAAAACTATATATCAATTTATCAATAACCAACTCACGAAATACCTTTAAAAATAGCAACGTATCATGATTTTATGTATCAAAAATTGAAAATAACAATTTTCAATACAGAAACAACTAATCTCACACCTTTTTTTATCAGAAAAGAATACAAGACAGAAGTCCTAAGCAATTCCAACAACCATCTTTACACATTAATTCATATGACAACACAGCGGAAAAGTTTTTACAGTAATTTGCTCGTCAGCGGAAAAGCCCAACTTGTCCTTCTTCAATGCCTTGCTTAGAGCCAGCCACAAGAAATTCCCAGCAAATATTCTTCTGGAACTCGGTGCAAAAGAAACAAACAAGTCCAGATTCATCACGAAATAGCAATGTATCACGATTTTATATATCAAAAATTGAAAAATAACAATTCACAATACAAAACAATTCTTGAGGTTTAAACAATCCTCAGAACAGTGACTAAAGTGGCCTATTACAAGTAGTGCTTCTTAACTTATAGATCAAGTCTCTTATAATCCTCCAATGTGGCAAACTAGTTTTTAAATTTCCACAAGATTCCATCAAATGCGACTTTTTGTAATACCAATACTAAAAGAAGGATCTTGATCCATATGTATCGGGAAATAAAGAAGAAAAAAAATAAAATTGAAGAAGACGACTATGGAGGAGACGCGCGTTGTATCTATTGAGTAGTTTGAATTTGATTGATTGGAAAGAAAATCCTTTTGAAAATCAAATTGATATGAAAATTGTAACCGATAAGAATGTGGAGTGAAATTAGGGAGAGATTAAAGGAGTAAAAAAAGGAAGGGAAAACGTGGGTTAAGGCTTGGATACTTATGTATTCAACTGATTTGGGAATTGGGGGAAAATAAGGGATTTTGGAAATATTTTGAACTGGTAGGGAATAATGAAAATTATGGAAAATAAAGGTGTGTATATAAGTAATTTTTCCATAGAAAAACGAATATGTACACACCATGCCCTAAAGTGATCTGGTCCAAATGACCCAAAAAAAGGAATTTTTGCAAATAGCCACTATAATAGACTTAATTATGCTATATAGCTATAATTTATATATTTACGGGTTGTTGCTACAGTTTAAGCTGCCTCAGTTGTATGATACGCGGGTTTGTATAATTCATGGGTTTGTATAATTCGCGTGTGAGTATATAATTCGCGGGTACGTTTGTATAATTGAGTTATTTTTGTATAAATTCAAAATAACGAATTTATACAAACACAACCATCTGAAGTTTAAATAGTTATACAAATTATGTTATACAAAATTACATCATACAAAAGTTATACAAATTATATTATATAAATTCCGAATTATACAAACGTGCGAATTATACAAACTCGAAACCTCAGTTCACGTAATTATCACTGAATGTTGGTCGCGAGTGATAATTAACTAAAACTATAACTATGATGACTAATTAACTAGTATATGTTTAATTAACCATGTAATTTCCCCAAAAAAAAATGAAGAAGGAAACAACAAAAATCACTTTTGTGTCAATGTATCAAATGCTACTTCAATTGGGAATTTCAAGCTGCATTAAATCACACCATCAAGGGAACAACCTCTTCAATTTGATCTCTTTTTCAATCATGGTGTAATTATTAAAAAATTAGAGAAAATTAAAAAATCGACTTTATGTTGGTTTGATTTGGTTGATTGATTTAACGAAGAAAGGCCTAAAATACCCCTCAACTATTTGAATTGGTACAAAACTATCATCCATCTACCTTTTTGGCCCTCAAATACCCCTAAAGTTAACTTTTTTGGGCTAAAAGATACTCTTATTTCTAACGGCCCACACTCATAAGGTAGATGAAGGGCAATATTATACTAAATCCATAGTTTAAGAGCATTTTAGGCCATTTAATGCTAAAATAATTTGAAATTACTTAACATGGGATCATATGATTGGCCTGATTTTAGGTTCCATAGTACATTAATAATAATAATAATAATAATAATAGGTTAGTCTTCTACTCTCTACGATCACCTCTCTCCCCCCCCCCCCCTCTCACTACCTCTCTCTTGCACTTTTTTCTTCTTCTTAGATTTTGTCCATCATTTTAGATTTTAATTTTTTCAACTTATAACAAAACAAGGGTAAAAAAGAGAGGAAAACAACGACCACATTCATATATAAATAATTGATTCAATAGAGAATGATTTAATTAAACAACTATATACGTATACTGTATTTTTCTTTTGTGTGTACCTAAAATTCAAAATAAAAGAATGAGTTATGAGTTGAGTTATAATAAATTAGGATTGATTTAAAACTGAAATTAATAGTTTTTTTAATATTATTTTCAAGCGTATCAGGTCAAAATATGAATCATATGTGATTTTTATTATTTATTTCAGAAGGCTTTAAATTTGGACCAATCAAATTAGACAATATAATAGATAAATATTTAATGATTTTACTTTAGGTGAGCTGTTAAAAATAAGAACACATATGAGCCAAATGATTAATATCAAGAGTATTTTTGAGCCAAAAAATTGACGTTAGGGCGAAAGATGGATGGAAGGTAGTTCTATGCCAATTCAAAAAGTTGAGGGGTATTTTAGGCCCTTTTTTTATTGATTTAATAAATCGACATAATTGATTTAGTTATTTTATAATGAAAAATCAAACCAAACCAACCTATGTACACCCCTAATTACAAATTTAGATCATTAATAAACTTTAAAATTTGACTCCACCTCTGATACGTTGATATAATGACATATTCAACAATTAGATTAGATGTCACTCTCTTTAGTTTAGCAACTCTAATATTGATATTTTAGCAGTCTCAGGTTTTAATCAGGAACTTCAATATGTAAGAAAATAGTTTTATTTGAAATAGTCTGATGGACCCTTGTACTTATATGAGTTTGTATTCTAAACCCCTCTACTTAATCCTTTGTCAACTGAACCCTTAAACTCAATTAAAATGAGAATTTTAAGCCCCTCCAACCATGAGTGCAACTTACTCGCCCTAACATAAATGACATGTCATATCCACGTCAGATATATTAATGCCATGCCATAATTATTTCATAACTATTTTTAAATTATTAACTAAAAATGTTGCTTAGACAAAAATAATAATTTTTCTATTTAAAAATAAAATAAATTAATTATATCTCTCACCTTCCTCTACCTCCGCCTCCCTCAACTCACAATCACCATTAACGCCATTTTCATTCTCCTAATTCCTTTCTTCTTCAAAAATTGACAATAAATCTCAGAAAGCCAACGTGGGGGATTTCTTGATAGGTAGCATTTGACTAACTAACATGAAGTGATAGCGTTTTCTTAATGTTGGATTGTGACAGATTTTTTAGGCTTGAAGAAGAAGCCCACACACAGTCAAATCCATAGTTCAACAATGAAAAAAGAGATCTATTTATTCTCCTCTCAATTTATGAATCTTTTCTCATTTGAAAGAGCTTCTAAGGATGTGATATGAAGCTTCCACATAGAAACTTGAATTGCCTCGAAGGCATGTTCTTCAGCTGAGTCTGTTGTATTTACATATCGGCGAAGTAATTCCTTTAGAACTTTCCCTGCCTCCTCTTCAGATGGGTCCAAGCTGAATACCACACCCCTCAGTTCAGCGATCAATTGTGAAATCTACAACCATAGTTATGTGCGCATGGCTTTCTGATGCCATTGATGTCTTTGATGAAATGCCATTGATAGGTTTGCTGAAGATGGTAATTTGACGACAGCTAGGGTTTTGGGACGACAATGAAAGAAGGTGTTGGGGATTTTAATTTGTTTTTTTTTTATTATTTAATATTTTCTAAAGCAAATTTATTGCTCGCACTCACCATTTAAAGTGTGATATCACGTGCGGTAAGGAGTCAGCAAAATAAATGCCACATAAGCTCGGTCAATGGTCAGAGGGGTTTAAAAGTCTCATTTTAATTGAGTTTAAGGGTTCAGTTGACAAAAGATTAAGTAGAAGGCTCTGGAATACAAACTCATACAAGTACAAAGGTCCATCAGACCATTTCGCCTTTGAAATATAACAATTGTTTTATTTTCTTGTCAAACATACTTTATTTTGGCCTTCTAAAATGAAATGACAATATTAAACTAAAGTGTATTTAAGTAATTACAAAAATGACTATTTTCTGTTAGCATGAAAATTACATCGAGGATGTAAATCGTTCTAGGTAAACTATGTGCGATAAACTCGATTCAGAACACATTGAGGACTAGAAGAACTTACATAAATCCCATTAGTGTAGGAGCTAATTACTTAGATACACTCTAGTTTGCAATACTACGTATCTTACCAGATTTTGGTGTGTCTAGATACGTTTAGATACATCCAAATACATGTATTTGGTATACATGAGGTCAAAATTAGGTGTAATTTGTTCTAGATACATTATATCCAAGTTGATTTGCATGTATCTGGGATGCATAACAAATCTCGCCTGCCTTCCTCGCCTCTCTCCCATCTCGCTCGCTACTCTCCTATGTATCTGGTATCCCAGATGCATGCGAATCACACCATTTACATACATATACATGTATCTAGTGTGATTCGCATGTATCTGAGATACATACGAATCCCGCTCACCTTTCTCCCTATTTTTGTGTATCTAGTAGCAAAAATAATGTATCTAAGTGTATATTTCTCAATACATGGTAGAAAACTCTTAATTAGTGGTAAAATACTTAATATTTTGAAAATATAGGTTATAATGGTATATGTGATAATGATGTACGTTTAATTATGTAGTTTTTCCTATAAATATCAATAGTATATTATTGTCACTAAATATAATATAATGACAATTATATTATTGCCACAATTTTTTTTATTTGTTGTAGTGAAGGCACTAGTATTGTTAAAAATAGAAAATTCCGCCAAGAAAATTTTGAATTTTAAAAAAATTATGAGGAGGCTTTGATCAAGGAAACGTTAAGAAGATCAAAATTCATTTTAAATGGAAAGTAATCAGCTGCATATCATAAGATTTAATTAATTTATTCTGCTTAATTATATTGAAAGTCAGATACAAATCCTAATCTGCTATTACTTCAAACTTCAATTTTTCTCTTTTTGTCCTATCCGATGTTTGATATCTCCATTATGCCTAACTTATTCAAAGTAATGCCACTTAAGGACATTTTTTTTCCTTTATAAGCTCAAACCCGAGACTTCTGACTAAAGGTTCGGGGCATTCTATCCCTACCAATCAAACATTCAAAATACTATCTTTACATTTTTGACTAAAAATTGTGGGATTTTTGGGAAGTTGATGTAAAATGGAATGTTATGATATTGGAGATCAAAAGCTTAAGCTAATTGATATTTCATTAGAGGATGATTTTCTTATTGATTCACCTTTGTTTGATTCTCTTGAAGATCTTCGCCTTTCAGGTCGGTAATTCTCTTTACCATATACTTTATGAGTCAATGGCGGAGTCAAAATTTTCACTTCAAATCTGAAGAAATAAAGTTAAGTGGAATCAACATCCGCTTTCTATACATAAAACAAACTAATTTTGACTTTCTACATATAGTGTAATTTTTATGCGAAAGAGGATTCAGATGAACCCCTAATGCCTACGCACCCCTGTTATGATTCCTTCTAGTTGTTTATGTATTCACATGTCTTCCTGTTGAGAATCTCAAATATGTTCTATTACTTCGTTGGTGCAATTTGATTGACGGTATTTGATTGGACACGGAGTTTTAAGAAGTTAATTTGACTTATATGTTAATTTGAATTGTCTAATGAATTTGAAATCTTGAAAATCGTCTTAATAGTTTTCCAAATTGAAAGAGTGTCGCATAAATTGGAGATGTAGAAGTTTTAGATCAATCTGTACTTAGGAAACAACAACAGATACAACTATGCCTCGATACCAAGCATGTTTGAGTCAGTTGTATGAATCATCATTGTCTATGTCGCTCTAGTTAAGGGTATCTCACTCCATATATGTACTTAAAAGAAGTACATTTTCTCCTTTTTGGTATTGAAAACTAATCCTGTTATGTCCTTTAAGAATTGGTTTAAAAACTTTTGCTTTTCGAGGACTCTTCGTAGTTTACTGCCAGTATGCACATCAGTATAACAACCGATTTGCTTGGGACTGAGGTGTAATTGTTGTTGTTCGACTGTATAGAAGCAATTGTATGCAACAACTTCACTTGATGTCATTTCTGCAGTAACATTGGACAATGTAAATGAGAATGGTGAGGGTTCAAATTTATCAAGAACTTCCGCGAAAACAGATAAATCAACACAGGTGAACAAGCAGAAGGAGCTAAAGCATTTGTCTGCTGCACCTATTCAGCCCGGAAGACCTAGTTACTTGCGCAAAAGTTCAGCTTGGGATAACGCTTTCTTCACTAGCGCAGGTAATATTTCATCTGTAATTGTTCTATGTATAATGTCAATGCAGTTAGCTAGTTGCTTCAGGTTTGTAAGATATAATATACTTCATTCATCGATAGGTGTTGATCTATACATGATTACTTTGGGTATAATGTTTTCTAGGAGTCTTTTACTCTTGCAGAGATTTGTATGTCAGTAGAAAGTATAGAGAACTTGTAGTGTTTAGTTTTTGTTTCAATACAGTATTGGACTGAGATGAGCTTAAATGGAGCGACATGGACAGTGAGGATTCATATAGCTGACCCTGACTTATTTGGTATTTGAGGTGTGATTGTTGTTATATCCATTGACAGGTCTTCTCGATCCACATGAACTATCATCGATGAACAAAGAGTTCGACACATTAGAGAATCATCTTCTGCCTGTCATCCTAGAAGATGTATGCGGTCGGAGGCCAGACCAACAGTCTATTTCAAATATTAGAACTGGCACCAGAAACATGGTTAGTTACATAAGGGACAATGTAAACATTGATGTTTCCCTTTCTCTACAAGTATTATGCAGTTCAGTAATCGATTAACGGTCTCATTTTTAATTGTCAGAGCGATCGTGATCTAATTTTCAAGAGGAAAAACATCAATGATGCAAGACCAGAGAGAAGCAAAACACAGGTTAGTGTTGCTATATACATTTACCAAATACATGACTCCAAAATTCAAAGAGTTTAATGGCACATAATATAAGAGTTTAACTTTTATATACTGACAACGTAAAAATCTTTTATACTATCTCGTCATCTCAGGAGAATATTCAAATGACCTTCTATAGTATGTTAAAGTACAAACACATTGTGTAAAAGCTCATTTACACTGTCCAGTGGATATAAGTTAAATTCATGGTATCATAGAGAAACGCGTTCTCGTGTTTCTTAAGACTTTCACTCCTCTGTGAAGGATATCACACTCTGCCTTCTATACACAGCTTGATGTTTCATATTTGCTTCTATTTAAATACCTAAGTTTGTTAAAATTGCAAACTTCTAATGATATCGAAAAGTGATTCTTAACTAATATAGTTTTGTTGTTGTTGTTGCTATTGTTAACTAGCAACCTTATAAAACAAGAGAACTCAAGCTTCCAAAAGCGTGGCCAAGCTCAAGTGCTTCGACTTGGCGAAGCAAAATATCATCACGAGACATGTATTCTGTGGACATCGGAGGCAAAAAGAGAGCTGGACCTGGTACGCGACAAACTTACAGAAACTCCTCTTTACAAATGAGGTTGTTTTCTCATTCTCGATCGTTTATCATAAGAATTAATAACATGTGACATTTGTAGGACGAGATTTGATGGTGTCGAATTCCAATACTCACTCTTCAATCACCTCTTGTCCGTTATATGAGACATCTGCTTATGCTAGGAAACAAGGAGAAACCGGAAAGACTAAACTCTCTGCCTCTATCTCGAGCACTAAGACTCCGATAAGATCATCTACAAAGAGTAAAAAGTTTGAAAATCTTAGTTCCTCTCATGAATCACCTCCTAGTACTACAAAAGCCCGGTCCTTGGAGTCATCGTTGTCAACGTCTAGCACCAGTCGAGCTCACAGTGATTCAAATCATCGTCTCTTATTGCCTCGAAGTCAGCTTACAGGACCTGTTGCTTCAGTACCAAGAGAGAATTCCCAACCATCCGGTCTTTGTATGCCATCGCCAAAATTTGGCTTCTTCGATGAGGTTGGTTTTGCATTTACTTTACTTCATCAATTGCTTTAAGAAAAACAATCCTAGAAGTACATATATGTGGTATTATAAACAAATGTTAGTTATACACATCAAAAGTACGTGCATATATTTGATATAAACTACATGATTCGCGATTTTTGTTTACAGGATATGTCAGTGGAGAGAATCGATGGAAACTCGAATCAACCACAGAAGCAGGGAAGGTCAGCAAGTATAGATAAAGGCAAAAGTGCTGAAGCATCAATCAAAGTTAAACGAGCTAGAAGTCCGCTATCCATTGACAGTGTAAATCGAGATTCGATGGTAACAATACTAGTTCTAAGTCCAATCAAGTCCCGATATGCTGCATCGACACCTAAGGAAAAAAATGCTTCCTATATAGCATCCAATGCGCGAAAAGATAGCTTTGATGTACAGTCTAAGTATCAAACTGATAAATCTATTGAGATCGACAGAAAAGTTAGCTCCAAGTTGAGGAAAGTTGGTGCTGGAGAACATGACAGAAAAAGAGTTGGACTAGTAAATGGGATAGTAAAGACTAAGGAAAAAAGAGAGAAGATGGTTACGAAAGACGACAAGGCGATCAACATCACAACAACAATTACACCTCAATCCCAAACAAGTCAGGGTCGGTTATATGAATTTTCAGTGCCCATGTCGCTCAATTTAACCCCGTCTCGGGACAAGGGGATTACTAGCATTGCAAAATCAAGAAATCAAGAAAATGAAGTCAATGATTTGAGTAGATACTTGGAGGTCATTGATTTGAATGATGGAACAGAAACACAGCTTAAACAGAGAAAGAGTTTTCCTCAAATGAGAACTCCATTGGTTGAGAAAAAATCTGTTGCAAACAGAAGTGTAGCTCTCATGAGATCAGATATGGTTAAGGACAAGGAGTCATCTAATTTGCTTTCTTCAAAGGGAACAGACAAAGAGAACAATTGAGCACTATGCAAATCTATGTTGCTCGGACTCACCAAAAATGTTGCAAGCCCCATGTCGGATCCTCCAAAAATGCCCTACTTTTAGAGGATCTGACACGCATCCAACGACATTTTTGAAGAGTCTGAACAACATAAATGCAAATTATTGATGGATACTTATGTTGTCTGTGAAATTGTTAGTCCTTTATGTTATTGTTTGACATCATTTTGTTTAAATGCATAATCCTTAAACTCTTTGCATATGTTTGAAAACAGACAACTTTGCTTTTGTCACTAGCATGAGTTGGCCATTGATCAACCAAATGGGGCAATTTGCATTCATTTCTATTGTTATCATAAATGTCAAAAGCCACATATTAAGTATTTTTACAAAATCATAGTTAAAGAAAGTAGTTTGATTTTTCAAATTATAGTATAGTTTAATGTCTATACACTAAAAGGTTCCTTTCTTTCTTGATTGAGACTGAGAGTCAGGGCATCGATCAGGATGGACTCAGAGCGAGTCTAGGATCTTGTTGGATCAGGCAAGTAGCCATTCTTTAGGTGCATTTGGTTTATAACGTGAGTCCTTTCATGCCTGTTATTTAAACGAGAACTCTATCATGGTAGTCTGGTGCACTAAACTTTCACTATGTGTGGGGTTTACGGAAGGACTAGATCACAAAGGTCTATTGTACGCAATCTTACATGCATTTCTACAAGAGGTTGTTTCCATAGTTCGAAACTTTGACCTTTCGGTCATATGACATCAATTTTATCAATAACGTCAAGGCTCATCTTAAAAGAGAATTCTATTAGGTCGCGTAAAAGATAACTATTGATAGCATAATAAAAGGTTCTTTGCATGTAAGTTACATCAATGATAATGTTGCTATTCTTTTTTATATCTTACTCTTACCTTAGTCTTTAAAGGTTCATATTGATTGTCAACATCAATAATTAGAATTTGGTATAAGCAAAAATGGGATTTGCCCTTTTTACGCATGTAGCTCAACAGGAAGTAAAAAAGTTGCTTTTTATATCAAAAGTGATGGCCCTATAGACTTTTTTTTCCCTTTGTGTCATCCATTTCAAGGGGGCAAAAAAACAGCATAGGTCTTTGAGCATTATTCTTTCTAGGATATGAAGGTAAAAGTAGGGGTTGATGTAGAGTGTAATATATCTCGGTTAGTCAAATTTAGTAGCTTTAACTCAGATTCTGACATTTTGTATATGTGTTAAAAGCCACAGGTGAAACCAGGATTTAAACCCTATTAGTGCAGAATTTCAGTCCTTCTAAATTAATGAGTTCTAAATTAATAATGTGTACATATCAAATAAATTTCTTAAGACAAATACAATGTCTTGATCTCTAGCTCCACCCTTTTATAAAATGAGCAACAAACACATGATTAAAGACTTGAAACACATACGAGGCATTTTTCTAAAAGTGATAATGATATTTGCTTCCTCTCCTCTTCGAGGTTTCTATGGAATCATAAGCAAATAGCTTTAGCGTATATAGCAAGCTTTAAATTTTTGCACTAAGTAAATAGTGAAAGAAATTTATCTAAAAAAGTATTAACTTAAACATGTTTTTTTTTTTAAAAAAATGGAAATTTGTAGAAGAAAATAATGAAATGACACACTTTTGCATTTAAAAGATACTTTCTATTTTTAAAATATTAAAGTTTATTGAAACAATTTCTAACATGCCCCTATTAAAAGATTCACCAAATATAACAAATATTAAATTTCAAGTCTATTTATTGGCACTTCAGAATATTGTTACAGAAATTAGAGTTCATAAAGTTCAAACTCTAGATCTATTTCTAGACGGGAGAGGATTACTAGCTAGGGTCAGGAGCGAAGCCAGGTAGGCTGAAGGGTTTCATCTAAATTCCCTTCGCTAGAAAGTTACACAGTTTATATATAGCTAAAAAAAATCTCTATGCATATATAGCAGATATTGAACCTCTTTTGACGTTTTCATGTGTTTACTTCTTTATATTCCTAGCGAAAATTTTAGTTCCGTCACTGACTAAGGTGTGTATATTTTCCAACAATGGAGGCCCCCAAGACTACTCATTGTTTAGATAGGTTAAGCAAATTTTTCATTACATGCTTGAGAAAGAAAGAATCAAAGTGAATGGCTTGTCGGATTGATTTTTGGTTATTTCTAATCAGTATCAAAGTGTAAACACCTAGAATGATTGACAATTGACATCATGACCAGATTCCTAAATGATAATTTTTTGGCACTATTTGTTTGTATGGAATAGTAGTAATAATTTCAATTTTTTGACTCTCTATATAGTGTTTAATTTCAATTTATTATAATTTATCACGATTAAGTGATAAAATAAGATGAAAATAATTAGTACAAATACGCGATACAACAAAAGTTTTTTCATTGTTAAACACTACTAGAAAAACGACTGTTATGGATGTCCATTGGTTATTTTTTGCACAAAAATGCGTGTAAACTATATAAAAATGTCGATTTTTTAAGTGCAAAACTGCAGTTGAGAATTATAAATTTAAAATATCAGAAGTAAGTATTTTATCAAAGAACACGTGTAGTCTAGCTAGTAGTAGAATTGTTCAAATACTTGGTTTTGATTCCAAGTTGCTGCATTATATATATATATATATATATATATATATATATATATATGAGAAAACTCCGGACAAAACCTATATATGCAATTTGTCGATTTTTGAAAAAAAATATATATTAATTTTTTATTTAAAAAACCGATGGACGTTGCTCGATTTTAATCAAGACAATAAACCGACCCATTAATTTACGACATACTTGAGTCTGTTGATTTTAGGCAAAAATCGAGGCCGTTTGATCCTCGATTTTTAATATTTTTGATAGTGAAAAAATTTAAGAGATATTTGCACCAAATCATACTAATTTTATCACGATTTAATGAAAAATTGAGGTGAAAACATATAATATAAACAATGGACGCAAATAAGTCATTGGCTGTTTGTTTAGCATAGATCATCTCCAACCCACCTCTATTTTACTCTCCATTCTCTATATTTGGAGAGCAAAATAGAGAATGAGTACTCCAACCCCACTCCATATTACTCTCTATTCTTCATATTTAGAGAGTTGAATAGTAGTTCTCCAAATTTAGAGAACTACTATTCACACTCTCTATTTCACTTTTTAAATATTTTATTATTATTTTTATTATTTTCTAATTAACATATTATTTTACATATTATGTCAATAATTAAATATCTAATATTCATAATTCTTTTTAAATGTAATATAATATTTAAAAAATATATTATTTAATATATACTACTTTCATCTCAAATTAATAGTATATTAATTTTTAAAATTTTCGTCAATCATATAATTTGATTTAATTTTTTTAATTTTCGTCAATATTCATTAGAGTCATCACATTTATTTTCCAATCTTGCTAGCGGTATTGCGCCTCCCGCCCATTATGTTATTTAAGGAAAAGAATACGATTGGGTTATTACTTAGCTGATTGTATATATATCCTAAATGGTCTACAATTGTTCAAACTATTCGTGATCCATATTCCCAAAAGAAGAAATATTTCGCGATGAGCAATTTTTAGCTAGACAAAAAAAAATTAAGGACAAAAATGCTCATTTTGAACTCCGTAATGCATTAATAGAGCATTTATGGGAGCAACGTAATAATTTTGAAAGTTGAGTGTTTATGTAATGTTTATGTAATTGTATTTTCACTTTTATTTGAATTTGTCCATTATTTGTATATTTTATAATATTTTCTTGCAATTTATGTTATTTAGAAATCTAGAATAAAATATAATTTTATATTAAATAAAAAATTGAAAAAATAAAATTTTATTTCACATGAAAATTATATAAAGTAATTATTTGGGAAAAGAAAAAAGGGATTTATATTATGAAATAAGAAAATAATAATGAAATAGAAATAATAATATAACATTGAGGAGAGAGAAAAAAATTCTTTTTTAGAGAGTAAAATAAAAAATTGGATAGGAGTTAATTGTCTGAAAAAATAGAGAACTCTATATTTGGAGAGTAAAATAGAGTTTAAGGTTGGAGATGCCCGTATAGTTAAGTGATTTGGATAAGGAGTAAGAGCAATTTTTCCCCCAGTTAATTCTGATTTTGCATCTCGTTATAAAAAGAAATATATATATTTAGATATATACAAAATATTTATCTGTGCTTGACGTTTGCACCAAACTAATTATATATTATCAATTAGTATAAATTACAAAGTCATCAATTTTTATCTTTAAAACGATATCGTTAAATTTATTACATACATGATTTAAGAACACAAAAATTAAAATGATCAAGCAATAGAAAATTAACTTGCTTAAAGGATGAACTTAAAAATAATATAAGGAGATAATGATTAGTGAATTAAATATCAATGAAAAAATAAGTAAGAAACATGAGCCTGGTTTTCGACGTAGTTGGCTAACAACGTTATCGAAAAAAAGTGATGGATTATTGTGTTATTTCTTGATTTGCCCACATTTCCTGTTTAATTTTTAGCCAATACAATCACTTAAATATATATAATTTTTAAATTAATGTTAGATAATAGTATCCACGGGCACGGATTCCTAAACATTTGTAATATGTATATCTTATGGAACAAATGCCTATTGTTGTGTGAGTTACGAATAATAATAATTAATATTAATAATAATAAATTAAAAAATATATAGTAAGTCAAAACCACGACCAGTCTAATTGTTTGGTACCAAAAGTTTATCTAATCTACCAGTTGAACAGTAAACCTTCTTTAAAAAAATACATAATTAATATTAATGCTTATTAAAATGAAATTAGAAGGACGTCTTTGTTAAAAACCCAGTCAATTTTTCAATAAAATCTTTATTGATATAAATAAATGTAAGGATTGGCTGTCATAGTCAAGTTGCACAATTTAATTGGTGAGAAAATAAATATCATGTCATACCTAAAAATTGATATATTACTAGCATATATTGTGACATTTTGTTGAAGAAGAGAAGAAATTTTAGGGTTGGGGTGAGAAGAGTGTTGGAGAAGAGAAATTAGGTGGGGGTGGGGTGGGAGAGGGTTAATGAAGAAATAAGTTTTTATTAAAAAAATAATGTTTTCTAAAAAAAATTTTTTTTTAAAAATATAAATAATGTTTTTACGCGCTTAGAAGCGAGTGTATTCACACATTTTTCCAACTCAGCAATATTTATGCCACATAAGTTTGGTCAATGGTCAATGGGGTTTCAAATAGTGTGTTTTAATAAGTTTAAGAGTCCAGTTGACAAAGTTTAAAGTAAGAGGGTTCAAAGTACAAACTCATACAAGTACAAGGGTCCATCAGACCATTTCGCCTTTTATTTATGATTTTTATTTGGTGTTTGTATCTGTATTAGAACTCCACTAATCTGGATTCACACTATGTAGCAGCCATTAAGGCATTAATGAGAAGAGCATTAAACAAGAATTTCTTTATATACAGAAAACTCGAATTCAAAATCTTTAATTAAAAAAATAAATTCATTTATTGTGGTATTGTATATTTATTTCATCACCACACCAATGTGTCCTTTTTTTAAACAACTTATGGTCCTTTAAAAAATTAATTTAGCCATTTAGCTCATTTAGTCTATTTAATCAAGTTTACTTATATATATTCAATAATATATATCTAGAGGACTTGGCGCGGGCCGGGTCGAATTTTTAATTAAATTTAAAGATTTATTTTTCATGTCACATTCTTTCGAAGAGGGTTTTTTTTCATCACTTTGTAGCTATCATTGATTACCTTTTTTCACTCAACCATCCCTTGTTTTTCTTCCAGATATAACAATTTTAATCAGTCTATGCTACAGTGCTCAAGGAAGCAAGGTGCAAAAACTAGGGATTCAACAAAATAGTTAAGGGAAAAATATGGCTACCAACAAAAGGCTACATGCTCAAAAGGGCTAACTAGTGATATAATATCTGAAAAGGCTAAAATTTACAAGACAAATCAAAGAAAGCCTATTATCATCTCCTAAACTAAGCAACACTTTTTATTTCGCTTCAATAACATGCAGGGCAAGTTCTAGACTAAGATGCAAAACATGGAATAAACAAATTCTCACCACACATGGCACAAATATCAATCAAGATGAATCAATTCTACTTCTAAGAGAGACAGGGTCATAACAAACTACAAAATAAAATAAGCTATATACAAAGTCACAACCATGGGCCTTGGTGTCAAAGAGTCTGCAATTTTAATAGCAATCAAGCATTCACAAGAAAGTATTATTCAAAATTAGGCCTAAATAGCAAGTATCACACAACTCAAAAGGGTCTTTTCTTTTCTCTAAAAAAATAAAATAAAAAGTAAAAAATTTGCTCCCTATCGGTTCAAAGGGACTATCCTCAGGAAAAGTACCGAAAACAAAAGCCGAGGAACCCACCTAAAAATACAAAAAGACTCGATAAAACAGTAAAAACTAGGAATTAATTCCTCCACCCCAAACTTAAAAAGATGCTATGTCCCCAAAGAATCAAATAAAAGTTAAAACAAGGGTTAGGAATACTCCCTGAGGCCTCTAGGCCTAGCTAGTAGCATGTTCTCTTAATTTTCATCAAGGGTCGTCACCCCACCCTTAAGCTCAAACGTGCTCCTTAGCTCCAAATTCTTGGGTACTCAGACTTCCCCTAATCTGCAAAAACAAGACCAAAAGAAAAGAAGAAAAAAAATGACACTATATAAAAAAAAATAATAAGAAGCTACACTACCAATTGGGTTGCCTCCCAATAAGCGCCTAATTTAACGTCGCGGCACGACACATCTAAATTCACCACTTTTCTTTCTTCTTTGAACTTATGAATTGTACCCCTAACTTTGCATCAATTTTTCTGCACCTCTCTAGGGGCGGTGGTATAAAGATAAAGAAACCAAGTAATAAATGTTGCATCTTGCACTTCTTGGCCCTTGTGTGAAGAATGTCGTTTTGTCTATGTGGATTAGAAAACTTTAGGATGTCGAGGCCTTGTTCCTCATCTATAGTCAAGTGTTTTGAATGAGATCCAAGATGCCTCAACTCCAAAGCAACATTATTTATAACATTCTCACTTTTGTACTCTTTCTCAATATTGACATTAAGGAATAAGGTATAGTTGAATGGTTGGAATTCCTCTTTTTGCTCCACTATCTCCTTCACATACTTGGCGTACTTAGGAATTCCCTGCAAAATATAAACCAAAGGGAGATTAATGTGAACTTGTTTAAGGAGAGACAGAAACTTACCAAAGCATTCGTCCTCGTTCTGCCTTTTGAACTTTTGAGGAAATGGATGGGGTGGTGTTATTTGAGGAACAATCCTCTCAACATTCGCATCTTGAACCACTTATTCGGGTTTCTTTTCTTCTCTCACCGCCTCAGAACTTCTCTTCTTTGGAGCTAGTTCTTCCAGTTGTAATCCACTCCTTGTGCTCACCGCATTCAGCTGCCTTGGGTTAGGATCCGTGTCACCCGAAAGACCTCCAGGAGGACGCACATTAACTGCATTAGCCAATTGTGCGAACTGCCTTTCCAGATTTTTCTGCGCTAACTGGGTGCTTCTCAACTCTTCTCCCAACTTCCTATAATGTTCTTCATTTTTGTTGTTGATTTATGTACTTAGCTTTTGGAACAGCTCCTCATTAGTCATGCCCCCTTGCTTCACACTTTGATTATTTGGCTGTTGAAATTGTTGTCCATTACCTTGTGGTCTGTATTGGTTCTGCCCTTGAGCCTGATTTTGGTGTTGATTATGATTTCCACCCCATGAGAAGTTGGGGTGGTTCCACCAACTTGAGTTATACATGTTCCCATAATTCTGCGTACCTCCACCTCTTTGGGCATTCCCCACTTCATTACCCCTGTCAACATCACAGATAACAAAAGAATCATAATAGGGGGGAGGGGGAGGGGGAGGGGAATAAGAGTTAGGACAACCATTCCAATGACCAAATTGACCACCACATATATGACAATTAGGACATTCGATATCCAAGTGGGGTCCATTACAATAATTACAAGGATACTTCTCACCCAACCACGATTTATCCCAATAAGTCATATCAATAAGAGTACCAAATTATTCAAAGGAAAAAAAAAATTAATTGTGTAGAAAGAAAAAAAAATTAACTAAAAAAATTAAAAATAAATAAATAAATAAAAAAGAAAAAGTACAACCTAGAAGAATAGTTAATTTCTAAGTCCCCGGCAGCGGCGCCAAAAACTTGTTGCTTCCAATTGCACACGCAAGTGTACGTGGTCGCAAAAGTAATAAGTGGACTCTTTAAGAACCGGAATATCGAACCCACAGAGACTTGTCAATTAACTATTTACTAAATTATACTAGTCTAATTATTTATTTAAGAGTGTCAAAAGAAATAAAAGAATGCAAAAATTAAATACTAAGATTAACTTACAGTGATTGGACAATTCTAGGGCTGCAACATGCATAGGGTTTCATGTATCGCATCTCATGTAATGAATTAACTAAGGTTATCAAATTACTGATTTACAGGGTTGATTTTATGATCATGATCTCTCGACCTCTAATCGCCTACTCCAACTAGCTGTCTAACTACATCGTTGAGCGGGGATAGGCAGTCCTAATTGGCGAGCATTTATATTTCATCCTGTTTCGTAACCAAGCGAGGTGTTCGTCCGGGCGTCACTCCTGAACACGAATCTAAACAAAGTTAGAACAAGCTCTTTGCATTCTTTGGTCTATCTACCTCTTTATCTCTCGAGTCCAAGAATAGACAATAAATTTATTTCTATGGTGATCAAGCATGAAATACTAAAACAAGAATACAAAAGTAATTTAAACGATAACCAACATTAATTCAAAACAATCGATGTTCAACAATTACCCATGGCCGCAACCCCAGAACAAGGGTCTTTAGCTACTAATACCTAAGTAAAAGAAGAAGAAAAGAACCCTAAAAAGTATTGACAATTTTTCCTTACAAAGTGTCTTCCTTCAAAAGTGTTCCTCCCAATAATTATTTCTATAGACTATTTATAGATGTAGAAGACTCTGAATAAAATAATTGAGTCCAAAACAAATTAGGAACCCAAAACCGAAACGGAATTGGATTCCTACGTGAAGGTGCACCGCCTCAAACTCTTGTTGCCTTCCCTTTTGCCACGTGGCACCTCTGGCACGTCCCTTAATTTGCACACACTATTGGAATATGTATATGTATAATTATAATATAATATTCAATTTAATCCATTAAACTGCCTGCTTGATTTTCCTTCTAGAATCTTCCATTTTTAATTTGTTTTAGCTCCAAACTTCTTCAACTTCACACCAATTTAATCCTACAAATAAAATACACTATTTAGCACAATCCATAAAATCCATGCTAAAAAAGGACAAATATAAATAATAAATATGAGGCAATTAATGATAAGAAAATATGTTTTTGGCCTCAGATCAGGGAGCAACAAAAAGTTTTGTCTATTTAGAAAGGAAGCAACTAAAGGTTGCATCTGTTCAGAAAAGGAATGACTCTTCATGAAAAGTCTTCTTATTATATTCAATAAATACAAAGCATTTCCGGAAGTAGTGCATTCAATTACATATATGTATCAGGCTTTGTTGTATCCTAATAGAGAATTGCTTGTCATCTCTAAAAGAATAAACATGTAAGATAGTGATCTTTCACGCCTCAAAGTTATATGAATCACGCTATGTTGTATCCTAATAGAGAGTTGCTTGTCATCTCTAAAAGAATAAACAGGCAAGATAGTGATCTTTCACGCCTCAAAATTGCTTGTCAACTTTGAGATAATTGATTATTATAGTCATTCAATTTTGCCAACTTAATTTTCATGGTTATTAATATTTTCAAAAATATAATTTTCGGCAATGATTTGAAAGGGAATTTTGGGACTCGTTTTGGAGCTACCCCAAAGTGGGCCACTAGCAAACGCTTTGAGGCTCACAGGTGAGTCTTAAATATGTGAGATTTACATCCTAAGGAGCCGTTTGGTTACTGGTTAGAGTTATGCAGGTATTAGTTATGCAGGGTTTAGTTATGCAGGTATTAGTTATGCAGGATTTAGTTATGCAGGTATTAGTTATGCAGGGTTTAGTTATGCAGGGTTTAGTTATGCAGGTATTAATTATGCATGATTTAGTTATGCAGGGTTTAATTATATAGGTATTAGTTATACATGATTTAGTTATGTACAAATTACAATACAGTAAACTAATTTTTATTTCTTAATTCCAAAAATGTTTAGCGAGCTAATATTTATTATATCCATTAAAATAAACAACTATCTTAATAACACATTAAAATTTAAATAAATGTCAATAGCTAAAAACACTAAAGTAAATAACAAATAACTAAAAGCAGTTAAGTAATTTGTATTGAATAGGATAAGTAATTAAGTAAATAAGAAATAACTAAAAATATTATAATACATGTATTGGCCGTGCGTTGCAAAGAAACTAAGTAAAGAACTAATTACAATTAACCGGCACTATCTTATCGCCAAAGAAAATAATTAATAAAAAATAAAGCAAAGAAACTAAGTAAAGAACTACAATTCCGGCACTATCTTATCGCCAAAGAAAATAATTAATAAAAAATAAAGCAAAGAAACTAAGTAAAGAACTAATTACAATTAACCGGCACTATCTTATCGCCAAAGAAAATAATTAATAAAAAATAAAGCAAAGAAACTAAAAATAATTAAGCAACTATCAAGACAAAAATAAATAGTAACTTTTTTAAAAGCACACATAATTAAAAAAAATTAAAAGTTAATTAATAAGGGTAAATATGTAAATATATTATTTAATCCATGTATAACTAATACCCACATAACTTATTCCACCTTCTACCCTGCATAAAATTATACATAGATTTCCTCATAAGTTATGTAAGTATTAATTATGTGGATTCACTAAAACACAACCAAACATTGTATAAAACTAATGCAGGAATAATTTTTATACAACATTTTAAACTTACCAACCAAACACCGTATAAAATTAATACATAAATAACTTTTATACAATATTTAAAAACCTATCAACTAGGGGTGGGCATTCGGTTCTTCGGTTCGATTTTCTTAAATTTCGGTTCGGTGTTCGGTTTTGAAAAAATGTGCACCAAATACCAAACCAAAATATTTCGGTTCGGTTCGGTTCGGTTCGGTTTTTTAAACTTCGGTTCGGTTTAATTCGGTGTTTTTAAAACGATTTTTCGGTGCAAGCAAATAAAAAATAAAATGAAAATTAAATTATCAAAACGTTTAACTAAAGATAAAAGTTGAAAATTCGAAATAATCAATTAACATATTTAATAGTTAAAGTTTCCAACAAAGAACTAAAGAAGTTTTTTTTTCTCTTTCCGATTTTTTGTTTCAACAAACACTCTTTGTAATAGCAGCCAACAATTTAAACCAAGAATTCAACACTTGAAATTTAAAAGTTAAAACAATACAAAGTTAAAAATGCCTTAATATTCAACTTCATTCAAATAAAAAACAATAGGAGTCACAAACACAAGTTACCAAGTATATAATTAATAAAATTAAAATATTATTTTAAATTTAGTTAATAAAATTTTGGTTTTTCGGTGCACCGAATTTTTCTTACCTTGACACCGAATACCGAACCGAAAAACCGAAATTCCGAAAAAAAAACACCGAAACCGAACCGAAAAACCTACACCGAAAAACCGAATTAATTTGGTTCGGTTTGGTTTTTCGGTTTTCGATATTTATGTGAGTATTAGTTATGTAGAATTACAAAAATATAATCAAACATTGTATAAAACTAACACAAGGATAACTTTTATTCTATTTACAAACCAAACATGGTATAAAAATTAATACATGAATAACCAAGTTATTCATGTATTAACTTTGCCCTTATCCAGTAACCAAACGGCCCCTAAGTGTCTGATTATACATCATAAACACGTATAATGCCTAAGAAGCTTACTTAACAGTTCTTACATAAATTATGTGTCAAATTCCTTAGTTAATTTGTTGGCCCCCATAATTTTCATTAATGAATGATGATTAATAATTTTTTCATCTGTATAAAAATAAAAAAATTGAGATTAACTCAAATAACAAGTCACAGTATTACATATTTACTATTTAAGAGCACAGTGAAAGTGAATATCAACTAATAATTTTTTTTAAAAAATACATAGACGAATGATACATCTTCTCTTGTCATTAATCGTCATGTTTTTGTTTAATGCCTCAAAACTATCAGATTTCATTATTTCTCTTTTTGAAAGTAACTTTATTTTTATCAATGAAGAAGTGATATTTTAATTATAATACTAACAAAACTTATGGATTATTTTCTTTTAGTGAGGTAAATTGCATAGTAAAATAGTAATATATTTAAGAAATTGTGATTCTTTTATTGTTTGAAAATTAAGATGATAGGTTATTTTGCATCTCATAATAACCTTTATAACACTGCATTATTTATACATGTGAAATGATGTTAGAAGTTTTGTTTTCTACGTGCTTCTTTAATCATGTTTTTAAATTTTTACAATTACTAATGCATTCTTAATAAAAAATTTTTTTTGGTTATTATACTATTTAACTACATTATAAAATATAAATTTAAAGATCCATGAAGCTTACGCCCCGCCCTATGCTAAGTAAAATATTTCACCTCACTTCGTCTCATATCTCCGTCTTTTAAAACACTAATTTTCGATACCTCTCTAATGATGTTACAATTGTAAATTTTTAGAAAAAATATTTTTAAAAATTAAATTAATATTTAAATATTGGGTTCTCAATCAAATATCTTGTTCTTTAATTATTATTATTTTTATTACTTTTGTTTTATTCTTCACTAATCAAATTCAATAAAGTATTATCTTGAGTAATGATGAGTATGAATATTTTAGATATATTTCAAGATATACTTACAAATAGATTTAAAAATTAAAAATTATGATATTCCTATACGTAAAGTAACAAAGATTGGGATTGATGATGAAATTGTCAAAGACTTTTGAGGAATTTAAGCAAAACTACAGAAATGGAATACGTCCATTATAAGGAATATAAATTGACACTTCTTATTTGGTGAAAAAAGATCAATATATACGGTAAAACTTTGTATAACTATATTGTTTGTTTTGATATATTTTAGATTGTTATAGCAAAATATTTTTATTTTTTCGTTTCAAATTATATGGACAATTTGAATTTTGGGAGTTAAATAATTTAATTTAACCATGCAATGGGTCATGAAAATTTTAAATTTCTTTAAAATAAATTTAAAACTGCATAAAATTATTATAAATCACAATAATTGATAATGCATGATATTTAAAGGATATGAAAAAATTATGGTTAAAAGAAAATTTGTTTGAATCTCGAAATCTAAAACATGTCACATAAATTGAATCTAACCTCTGTCTGCTACTCAACCATGAGCTCGGTCGCATGGGGTTTACCTAGTGCGGTTTACATTTTCTGTGTGGTTTATGAGCTATTGCATAGTGAGAAGGTTATCACAAAGTGCTCATCTTAGAGTGCTCACCCGAAGGGCAAAGGCTGTGACAGAGATTGTGGATTTTCAAAAAAAGAAGACAATCAAGGCAGAAGGAATATAAAATATAACATAACATAATATGAAAAATTGATCCATGAAAAATATAGTTGCTATAATAATAATATATTATAAAAGATAATTATGTGAAATGACCCGGAAGGTTATTTTTAGAATTTTTTGTAAAATTATTATTTTACCCCTCCCGATAGTGACCCTGAGTTATTTCTGAATGGTTTTTGAAATTTGTTTCAAGCTTTGAGTAAAACGTTGTGAATTTTGAAAAAAAATTGGTTTCAAAAGGTAAAGTTGCTAAAAAGTGATTTTCAACGTCTTTTGGAGTTTCGAGTGTCATAACGAAATTCCGTTGTTCCATCAGTGCTGGAATGTGGAAATTGGTCTAAGAGAGTTGTCGATTTCAGATTCTGAGTCTTTTTGAGGATTTGAGGTCCTAAGTTGGAACTTTGTGTAATTTTAGTCTTTGGGTTGACTTTGGTCAACATTCGGGGTTCGTTTCGAAATTCTCAGAGTTTCATTGGATTCGGGGGATGATTTTAGGCATAAGTGAGGTCTTGGTTGAATTTTCAAAGGTCCCGAGCTTGATTTAGCCTTTTTAAGTGTTATGTTCGTTTCTTGTGACCTCCATGAGTTTCGAGTCAAGGAGATCCGAATTCGTATTTCGATGGTTCCATTGAGTCTGAAACATCAAGTTTAGTCAGATTGCATATATGATTTGTGTGTATGGAATTTCAAACGAATTTCAAGGGTCCTTTCGATGTTTTGAAAGTTGGTTGTGTTTCTGATGACTGCAAACCTCGCGTTCGCGAAAGGTCTTCGCTTTCGCAAGGGTCACGTTAGTGAAGACCTGCTCGCATTCACGAAAGGGGTCCTTGGTCAAACCCTCGCTTTCATGAAGACCTATTCGTTTTTGTGACCTTCGCGATCGCGATGGTCTCATTTTATGCGGGGTTCGGTTAAGTGAATATGTGTTCACTTAAGCGATATCAGAGAGGGTTTATGTCTGTCGTTTCGAGCTTTTATCCATTTTTCTCCATTTTGAGTTTTAAACAACCCTTGGTGGCGATTTTAAAGAGATTTTTCGTGGTGAATCGTTTGGGTAAGTCTTTGTAACCCTAAAACTTCAATTTCCTTTGATTATTTGTGGATTCTAACATCAAATTTGAGATTTTGAGTGGCAAATGACAAGATTTTTTTCAAGAACTTGAGTTCTAAAGTAAAATGTGATTGTGAATTGATTTTAATTCCTTTTTCAAAATGATTTTCACCAATGAGTTCCAAATACCTTGTGTAACGTTTTCAAGTAAAGATTTTCGAATTCGAACCTCATTTTCGGAATTGATTTTTTGAGTTGATTTAACCCATTTTTCAAAGTGTATGATATAGGTGTTGTTATTTCCGGAATCTTATTGTGATTACTTGATTGGATTAGATTGTGTGGCTTTAGACATTGTTCAGAAAGGAAAGACTCAACTCTTGGATTGACTTTTGATTGAATTGAGGCAAGTGACTTCTAAACATTGTAAAACTTATAAAATTTTATATTTTTCTTCATTGTGTGCGTTGGAAAATAATGGGAATGAGGTAATGGGTTCAGTTATTTCACTTGATTGATCTTAATGAATAAAAATGGAATTAATGAAAAAGGCAACGTGTTGATAGTTGTACTTTGTAAATTGCCTTGTTGTGGACCCTAACTTGTTGATTGATGAAATGCTTTGATAGCATCATTGTGGACTTGAATTTCTTTATTTTATTGTCTCTTGCTTATGGTGTGAAATTGCCTATTTGTAATGATTTATGTGCATCATATGAGACATGTTGTGATTATGCCAAAGGGAAATGGTTCCAACAAGTGATAATGTATAAAGCCGAATAAAAATGGTTCCGACTAGTGATATTGTACAGAAGGAAAATGGTTCCGGCTAGTGATATTGTGCCAAAGGGAAATAGTTCTGGCAAGTGACATTATATAAAGCCGAAGGAAAATGGTTCCAACTAGTGACATTGTGCCGATGAGAAATGGTTCTGGCAAGTGTTTGACTATTGTGATTTGATGCATTTTTTACTTGTGATTGATTTACTTGATACTTGTGAATGATCTACTTGATACTAGTGATTGATCTACTTGATACTTGTGATTGATCTACTTGATATTTTTGTGTGACATACTTGATACTTATTGATTGTTGAACTGTGCTGTTGAACTGTGATTGTTAAGTCTTGTGAACTGTGTATTGTAAAGCTGTTAGGTTGGATTGATTTCTATGCATGTTGTAGTTGAGGTGGTTCGGTTGGGATGAAATGAGTATTCGTATTCTAGGTTAGTTTTGCCTTGTTTAGTAGGTTACTTGTTGAGTACTGTGTTGTTTGGTACTCACTCCTTGCTTCTACACTTGTGTAGGTTTCGAGTCCTGACACGTGTGACCTTTCTCCTTTATCTATTTCTGAGGCTTTCTAAGGATACATTGAGAGGTAGCTGCTTGTCATCCTGGCAGGCCCTCTTGTTCCTTACTTTACGTTTTGTTTCATTCGAGAAACAAAGACATTGAGACTTGTTTTATCTTTCAAATTTTGTATTATTATACTAGTGGCTTGTACACGTGACAACTAGATTTGGGGTTATATTAGAATGACTAAGTTTTCCACTCTTATGTTATTATTGTTTTACTTTCCGCATTTCTTTCGTATTGTTGGGTTGAGGATGACTTGTCTTGGTGAGATTAGATGAGTGCTATCACGTCCATTTTTGGATCGTGACATTATGGTAGGAAGGTCTAAATTCTAATTATATATGACTTTTTTTTATGACAAATAATTTGAAATAAATTTCATTGCCAAAGCAAATAATATTTGGGGTGGGGGGGTGGGAAGGGAGGGGAATTACATAAATACACAACTTAAGATATTATAATCTCTAAAATTCTCTACCATTTTAAAAAACTTACAAAAATTTCCTCTCGGATACATCCCTTTGCAATGTATCGGACAATCAATGAATGTATTCGAAAGCAATGAAAAATTTAAAATTTTTATAATTATTAAAACTTTCGAAATAAGATATAATTAACCCTCAAATACATGAAATTTCTATACTCTATACATATTTAGGAGCAGAAGTAGTACTATTTGTTTGCATTTATTTCCAATTTTTAAAGTCAATTTAAACAAATTTTAGATATTAGTCATTGTATCTAGCACATGTCCTTATATGAGGAAAAAACATGGTACATACTCGCTTTTGTTTACGTTTTGATTCAATCAACGAGTTCTGAGTCACCAATTAGTATTGTGGTAGAATAATAAGTATTTTTTTATTTTTTTATCAAAGTTTCGTATTCAAGTCTTTCTATGTATAGAGTTATATCGAATTTCAATGTAGATACTGAACACTGAAATTCAAATTTTTATAATAGATATTCATTTTTTTATTCAGTTTAGAAAATCAAGAGAATATCCTTAATTTATCCTTGTTATTAACTATAGTCATTTTCTAATATATTAAATCTATTATATTTAAAAAGTAAATAAAAATTATCTTTGTATTTATTGTTCAAATATATCACATTAATATTGTTTAAATATACGTTAATATTGAATAAATAAAAATAAACCGAGAAAATAAGTTCAAACGCGAAAAAGGGTTCAGAGATTTAATTAATTATAGTGAGTCTATTTTAGAGCAGTAGAGTAATAAATATGTTCGGTTAGTTGTAAACATATTTTAAATGCCAAACAGATTGGGACTCATTCTTAAATTGTCAAACATTTTCTTGGAAAAATTTCACCAAAATTACGTAATACGTTCACTATAAGGAATCTATGTATGCTTGTTTGACTCGAATAAAAATATTTTAAAAGTATTTTAATCACCATCAACAAAAATGATATCGTTGATGAGATTGCTTTTCAAAGATTTTCACAGTAAATTTTGGATTTAAAAAAAAGTGTAAGTTACATAAATCACATAGTGTAAAGATGAAATTACTATCTATTTCTACCTTTTTTTTTAATTATAATAATCCCTTAAAATTAACCCAATTCGAATACATTAATGAAAGCGCGAATACGTTAATACAAGCACGAATACATTAATACAAACACATTATTAAAATAAAAATTAACTCAATCCGGATACATTAATGAAAGCGCGGATACATTAATACATTAATACGGATACATTATTAAAATAAAAATTAACCAAATCCGGATACATTAATGAAAACGCGAATACATTAATACAAGCACGGATACATTAATACATTAATATGGATACATTATTAAAATAAGAGATTTTGGTTATTTTTAAAAAATATAGGAACAAATAGAAAATAATATACTTAAAGGTGTGTACTTTAGTAATTTTTCCTAAAAAAAAGTCTTTAATAGAAAATGCTTTCTATGAATCCAGAATAATCGAGTTATAATGAAAGTAATGTATACACTATTTTATAAAGATAAAAGAAATTATTTTTCATAAATTTTTTATTCAAGTAAATTATTTGACACTTTTCTTAACTCGCCGACTATATGTGAAAAATAAAATAAAAGTATTTCAAATTCGGCGGTCGGGAATTCAATGGATTTTCAGTCAGGTCAACGTTCTTCTCAAACGTCTTTACGAATTTGCATAATACCTCCCCCATTTCCTCCTCCTCTTCTTGTATTGCCCCTCATCTTTTAAAAAAAAATAAAAATTAACCATGATTTAAACTACTACTAGTATATCACATATGATTAGATTTTGGGTCTAATTTATATATATATATATACAAAAATTAATTTTAAAAAAAGAATTACTCAAAGTTTATAAGGAGTTCAAAATTTCATTCATTCATCACCTTCTTCGCGACTGGATTTCAACTATTCTTTGTTTGGAGTTTCGATGTTTAACTGATACATACACATTTATGGACCAAAGATATTTCTATCCCCCGCATTTGTCCAACTTTTTGGCTGCCTCCGACCTGACTTTGATATCCAAACTAGATATTGAACCTAATTCACATTCGAAAAACTAGTTCAAATGAAAAAAGCTTACCTAAATTTAATAAGAAATTCAAAATTTCAAACATTCACCCATATGAGTCCATTTCATTTATCAACTTAGAATATGATTTGATAGATGAAAATTCTCCACTTACTCACAAGATTTTTAAAAGATTTTCTTTTATGAGCATGCACGATACACATTTAAATTAATCAAATCATTAAATTTCAAAAACTAGCATACTATATTAAAAAATGATAAAATTATCCTTTCATTAATAACATACCTACCAACATAAGTTATGGTATAGTGGTAAGGCTGCTTCATCTTTAACCAAAGATCTTGAATTCGAGCCACTAAATCTAGATTTAATCAAAAGGCTTCAATGTGGACTCCAAACATAATAGAAAATTTTAAAAAGCACATACCTAATTTTATTTTTTTCACAAAGTGAAAAATAGAATTCTTACACTGAATTTTCTTTGTTGGGGGGTCATATTTGCAAAACAAACTTTAGGTGTCCTTCGAAAAAAATGAAAAAAGTAATGCCCCCAAAAATGGTGACCAGTCAACTAACGCCGTTAAACATATTGCCGTTTCTCCCTCTTTTGCCAGTTGCCATATAAACACACAACTCCTCCTCTATTAATTATGCCACCACTTCCGTTAAACAAAACCGCGCTCCATTCAACGCGTGGACCACACACTAACACCAAAACTACAATCAACGCTTCTTATTTTTTATTTTTCATTCAATGTCCGATACTTAGATCACATAATTCTAACAATGAAACTTTTATTTAATAACAAAATAATGATCTATATACTCTTCCTCCATGACCCAATGATAGTAATAATGCTCATTTTATCTTTTTATTTGATGTTTAATATTCGTTTAAAGCTTAAGAAATTTAAATTTGAATCGAAAAATATTTTATATTAAAGGTAATTTTAAATTTAAAGCTTAAATGCAAAATTCTTAATTAATGATGAAATAATATTTAGCACAATCAAATGATAATATTTTTATTTAATATCTAAGGCTCAAAAAATTTAAATTTACATCAAATTTTTTTATTTTTATATCACAATAAATAGTATTTACCGCTTTACCACAATCGAACCAAATGACAGTAACAACGCTCCTTATTCTCTCCTACGCGTCTTCGTTTTTATAAACTCTCTTTTTTCTCCTTTCTTCTTTACCTTTCGCATTCTTCAAAGCTCCCCCATTTTCCTCTCTTTACTTTTTCTTTTTTCTGTTACGAATTATTCTCCGGCGATCCAAATCGGAGCATAATTTGGGGTTCTGAGTTATTGGATCAAATCTGGTTTATCGGGTCAAATCTTGAAGGATCTCCGCCGGCTGCAGATGTCTTCGTACTGGTGTTATCGGTGTACAAGGTTTGTTAGAATTTCAGCTGGGAACGACGTTGTTTGTCCTCACTGTGATAGCGGATTTATAGAAGTTGCTGAGGGTAATATTGGGTCGCCGGAATCTCGCCGGAGGTTTCCAATGTGGAACGAACGGCCAGAGTCAGATCGGAGTGTGAACATGGGTTCTCGACGGAGTAGGCGTAATCGGGGTGATAGATCTCCGTTTAATCCGGTTATTGTTCTTCGTAGTCCATCTGAAGCTCCTGGGGAGGATGAAGCTGCTGCTGCTGCTGCAGAGGAGCGGAGTTATGAGCTTTATTATGATGATGGTGAAGGTTCAGGTCTTCGGCCGTTGCCGCCGACGATGTCGGAGTTTTTGATGGGATCTGGGTTTGATCGGTTACTTGATCAGTTAGCACAGATCGAGGTGAACGGTTTTGGTCGGCCGGAAAATCCACCGGCGTCGAAATCAGCGATTGAATCGATGCCGATTATTCAAATAGCTTCTAATCACGTAAATTCTGAAACCCATTGTGCTGTTTGTAAAGAAGCTTTCGATTTAGGATCTGAAGCACGAGAAATGCCCTGTAAACACATCTACCATTCTGATTGTATTCTTCCATGGCTGTCTCTTCGAAATTCGTGCCCCGTTTGCCGACACGAATTACCGGCGGAATCAACAGAAACTACGAACTCCGACAACATTGCTCGGCCTAGAAACGAGGAAGAATCAATGGGATTGACAATATGGAGACTTCCGGGAGGTGGGTTTGCCGTGGGAAGATTTTCCGGTGGAAGAAGGGGAGCTGAGAGGGAACTTCCGGTAGTGTACACAGAAATGGACGGTGGATTTAACAATGGGGTACCTAGAAGAATAGCTTGGAGATCAAGAAGGAGCAATACAGGTCGAAATGGCAGTGGAATAAGCCGAATTTTCAACAATTTCACATCATTTTTCCGGCGATTAACACCGTCTTCTCAACGCCGATCTTTATCCATACATTCGAGTAGTTCAGAATCATCCGGTTCTGGTTCTGGACCTGCTGTTTTCAGGAGCCGGAGTGTGTCTTCAAGCACTTCAATATTCAGTAGGTATTTGAGAAGAAGCAGAAGAAATTGGGTACCTGAAGAACGTAATGGAGAAACCAGATGGTAATTACTTAGTCGAAAAAATGCCAATTTTCAATTATTACTTGCTTCGCAACAAAAAAAATTGTTTCGTAGAACAGTCGACTAGAAGCAGAAGACAATAGCAATGTGTCATTGGTAGAGCAGTCGACTAGAGGAAGAAGACAATAATGTCGTTTTTCAATTATTACTTGTTGAGTGGGAGCACTAAGAAAAGAGAAAGTTCATTTTAGAGTGATCGACTAGAAGTAGAAGATTGATGGCCTGAGAGAACGCGGCCTATATCGAGAAATATGGCATAGTTTCTCTTATTTATCTTAGAGGCCATTTTGTGGGGAATATGTATATAGATAAGGCTTTGATATGGAATTCAATACATTTTTAGTGTTATTTTTTTGAATTGTAGCAGTATTATAAGTAATAGAAAGACAATTGTAGCTTCATTAAAATGTTTATTTTAATTATTTTTTGATAGCAATTGAAAGAAAACTTAAGCTGAGAATACTCATTTTTGGTGTTGTTGAATCAATCGTAAACTCTTTTCCTCGTTAGGTATTTTCTTTCTTCTGGATGTAGGTGTGATCAATGCTATTGAGCTTCGGTACTCTAAGATAGTAGTCGGAATTTGCTTCCGAGTAAACTTCCTTCCTTAAGCTATGGCCTCTAAGCTGATTATAATAAACTTTTATACTTGCTTTCTAGTTTGCTAGTTGCTACTTTGCTTTGATCTGCTAATGGATGCAAATTGCAGAACACCTTGTAGGATTAAAATTAGAGTAAAGGGTTAAAAATATATTTGATTTTTTGAGTTTCATACTTGAACTATTAAGACGGGTTTTCTACTTGAACTATCACAAACTATTTATCAAAACACATCTCAACTATCAATTATTTTCTTTTAGGAAATTCACGCTTTTGATAGTTTAAGTATGAAATTTTAAAAATTGGGGAACTTTAGGTGTGTTTTTGATCAATTAACTCTAAAAATAAACATGGTAGACATTCAAAGGTGTGACGTTATAGTCAATGAAATAAACATGGTATACATTCAAGGGTGTGACATTGTAGTCAATGAAGTGGGTTGAGCACTATAAACCATGAAGGTCTTAAATTTAAATTCCAACAGAGACACAATTTTACTTCCTCCATTCACTTTTGTTTTTTGGTGACTAACGTGTATTATTTACCAAGTAAAATTGTGTTATGTACAAAACTCTCTATAAGTAGGAACATCAAGCCTCATAACTGACTAAACAAAATCTCAACAGTCTATTCTATCATTACATTGTTTATGACTCTTATCTTGCTCTTCACGGACCCACGAACATGAGTATCTTGGATAATATGCCGCACCATAATTCCCTCCTCCTTCTGACCTTGTGTGAACACCCTCGTGTTCTTCTCAAGCCAGATTTCGTATACTGCTCCAGCTAGACATATCCAATAAATCTCTACACAAATATTCTGCCCAGTTGCATATGTAGTCGCCCAATGATTCTCCTTCTGCCGAGTACCAGCACTTGTGTGGATTCCCTGCCATTGTGGCAACTTGCTCCAAACCTTTCCTGAGTAAGAACATTCAAAGACCAAGTGGTTATGACTCTTATAGGCCAGGTCACACAAAAGGCATCGAGTTGAATCTATGGCTCCCCATTGCAGAAGTCGATCCATTGTAAGCAGCCTATTCAAGATAGCAATTTGTAAGATGAATATCCACTTTGGACAACCAAAGTTGTTATATCTAAGTCTCCTCCAATTCACTTTGAATATATTATTCCCATGAGAACATAAACTTTCTTTATAGAAAAACTAGTTTTCCTCACACAGGTGTCATGTGTTTGATTCTTGGTCACCACATTGAACTATGTTACACCTTCGCTTAATTTATATTATACCTTTGATTTGATACTTGTTTGACAATATTTTACTACATATTGAACTATATTATGCTTTTGTTTAATTTATATTTATTGATACCTTCGATTTTATATTTGTTTGACAATATTTTTTGATGAAGTATTGATACTTTAACTAACACACATTCACATTTAATAGTGTCCCCATCATGTTTAAATCCTGACTTCGCCTCTGCAGCCAAGGTGATGCCGGAAGAAATCAAATTTTTGTGCTAATTTTCTTGTTAGGTGCTCCTATTCTTGTCTTTGCCAATTAAATTTCCTAAAACTTAATGGAGTTGCTGAAAAATAATTAGCTGGAAATTACTGGCAGTTAACTTTTGAAAAGATGTTCCCAAAGTGAACATTTGCTTCTTTTTTTTTCCTCTCTTTTTTTCTTAAAAATAAAATAAAATCAGTCTTGGGATGAGAAAAAGCAAAGTTGATATTGAAGTTTCAATGAAACAACCTTATTGGACAGACATATTCTTGAAATTGGAGGTTGGTGTTAGTAATCTGTACCATATTAAATCTGAAAACTAAAAAAGATTTAAAAAGAAATACAGAAGAGTTAGAATATACTCCTCCGTTCAATATTAATTGATCATTTTAAAGAAGTTTTTTAAGAGATGAATTAGTAAAATTATGAATTCACATGTTAAACAGTTTAATCCCTCCTAGTATTTGAGCTATAAATTATTTATCCTCAGTATATCGGTACTTCAAATTCCAATGTACAACAAATATAAAAGACAGTCAAATATTCAAATTAAGTGAATTTGATTAGAAAAAAGAAGTATACTTTCTCTAGTCCATATTAAGTGAATTATTGAGATATAACACACTCCTTAAGAAAAAAAAAAATAGGACATAAATAAAAAGCCATTTTCCACTATTACTTTTTTGATTATTTCCAAACTATTCACTAGAAAATGTAATGTAGTTAAGATCCACATTAAATGAAGGGTAAACATGGAAAAAGTCTCAATAATTTTTTTGAACTTTGAACAATTCACTTATTTTGGTATATGAAAAAAGTCCCAATAATTCACTTAATATGGACTAGAGGAGTATCAATTAGATCGTTTGACCAAAGCTAGAATCGAGCGATGATAACGCCCGAACTCTTTAAGAGCTAGAAGAAATGCTTCTATATACTAGTACAATGAGCGATAAAAACCCTTTGTAAAAAGGTCTTTTCATTTCCCTCTATTTGAAGCTCTTTCATTTTCCTCTATTTTAAACTTTTTTCATTTTTCATTGGGAAAATTATTCAGAAATACAAACATTTAGCCTATATTATGAACTATAGCTACAATTTAAGAAAATTATAATTCGCGGTTATATTTTTCTCAATTCTTGCTTTTCGGTTTTCTAATTGTATAAATTTAAAATTTGTATAATTCACCTGATTGTATAAATCCAGAATTTATATAATTCGGTTCTTGATTGTATAAATTCAGAATCTTTATATGCTTATCCTAGCTATTTGTATACGATTTATGAAAAATTCACAATAAATTACCCTGTTTGTATTTTGGCAAGCGAAATATATAAACGGAGTTTTGAAAAATTCATAAATGTATAAATACAGAATTTGTATATACTTACCCTATTTGTATATTCGCAAGCGAAATATACAAACTGCAACCTCCATTTGTATATACTTACCCTATTTGTATATTCGCAAGCGAAATATACAAACCGCAGCCTCCATAACAAACAAAACTATAGCTATAAAGCGCAATTATTGAAACTATAGATATAGAACGTTATTATATCTGTTATGTTTGCTATTTTTGAAATTTTCTCTTTTTTCATTTATACCACATTCAAAACCCAATCATATCTGTATAAAGGGGGAATGACTATATAAAAATATACTTAAAAAATTATGTGATTTGCAAGTGAAAATTAATTGCATTACAATAAGTAGATTTCTTTCAAAAATTTTCATAATGAACGAATATTAGATATACTCGATCAATCGACTAACACTGTTGTGAGTCCTGTCTAATCTGATTATATTAACATTACTTGCAATAATACTTACAAGAATATTAAACGTTCTTGTTATTAAGGTTTAGTTAAAGCACTATACTATCAATTTTTCTTTCAAAAAGCACTTTCCAATTTCTATTTGCAACTTAAAACTGATATTTTTAGTCTGATTGATTTTTTAAATTCTTTATTTAGTAGTATTAATTAGTATTAGCGTAATGTTTATTAGTTTAAATTTTTATTATTATATGTTCTTTCATTTATTTTTATTTGCAATATTATGCCTATCGAAATTGGCGAAGGCTTATGTAATCTTTGATTTGTTTTGGTGTTAGACTAAATTCATTGACTCTCCGTCCACCGAATTTTGATAGCCTTCACCACTATCAACATTTAGTATATACCCTTTCGATAGCTTCAATATTTCATTAAAATTTTTGGTATAATAAATCGTAAGTCCTTCAAAAAGAAAAATATATAATAATAAATTAATTAATAACTCAAAAAAGAGTTTTTCTTGCTATTTCATTATTGTTATATAGTTTTTTCGACTGCTTAATCTTTAGGCAAAATTACCCAATGTCAATAATAGCAATAAGTTAGATGTATATATCGATATAAGATGAATGGTAAAATAATTAAGGGCGACTTTCATAAAGCACATTAGTATAGGTGCTAATTAATTAACACATCAATAGTTTCAATAATCATGTATCTTGGTTAAGTTGCCTTTAGATGTATTGAATTTGCCTCTAGATACACTGCATCTAGCGAATGTATCTCGTTTCTCTCCTCACTCGCTCGCATCTCTCCTCTCTTGCTCACCTCTCTCTCTCCCTCGTCCCTCTACTTCTCTGTATATGTGTTTCACAATTTCCTATATATAGGTATCCAATATCAAATATGCACTCATATATCTAGTGCATTTGTGTATATCAATTTTATCCAATGTATTCAATATTAGTTCCATGTATTTTAAATAAAAATGCATTGATGTATCTAGTTTATTTATGCATAGTTATAGATTGGTTATGAGACGACACTGATGTATCTAGTATATCTATGAATAGTTATAAATTGGTTATGAGACGACACTGATGTATCTAGTGTATATGTGATGTATCTAATACATCTGTGCATAAATACATCTCTTGTATCAAGTTTATGATATGTACAATGTATATGTGCATAGATACATACTTAAAAAAAAATAAAGACGAAGATATAATTATCCAAATACATATATATATGTACATAGATATATACATGTACATCTATAATATAGCAAAACAAACTAGTTGATAGCTTAGCAATAATGACCATCACCACCAAAGGAAGGTATACTTCAACTACATTTTTTGGGAATACTCCTTTATTCTTACTGAATATTTGGAGTGCTGATAAAAATGGAGATATGTCCGTTAGAAGGGTTAATGTAATGATAACAAACCCTACTTCTATGTATCATATTAATAGTACCACAAGTTTTTTATATATAATGTAAATAACGATGGTTGTATGATAACGCAATTATAATTTAATATGGCATCAGAGTCATAATTAATTTTTTTCATAGAACATTTTGTTAAAATATGCAATATAAATATCTCTTTCGTGACCCAAAAAAAAAATGAAATTTTCCTTAAAACTTTAATAAAGATTACTGAAGATTAGTAGGAAGTTTCTGGCAGTTAACTTTTGAAAAGATGTTCCCAAAGTGAACATTTGCATTGTTTTTTATTGATAAAAAAAAATCAGTCTTGGGATGGGAAAAATAAAAAAGAGAAATTGATATTGAAGTTTCAATTAAATAACCTTATTGGATAGACAAATTCTTGAAATTGGAAGTTGTTTCATGGAAATTACAATAGTCCATACAAAAGCCTCACCATATAATTAGGCTAAACAATTCGAGTATTTTGCATACATGTTTGGGCCACCATTATCTATTGTACAAACCAAATGGTTGGCTGAATATTTTTTGACTTCTTTAACAAAATATTAGGAAAACTTACCTAAGTTCCACTAATTTAGGAGTTCTTTACTTAAATACGCTCTAGTTTTCAATATTACGTATCTTACTAGAATTTCGTACGTCCAGATACATCCAGATACATCCAGATACATGTACCTCAAGATTCATGAAGTTAAATTTGTTCTAGATATAATGTATCCAAGTGGATTCCCATGTATCTGGGATACATAACAAACCTCGCTCGCCTCCCTAGTCTCTCACCCATCTTGCTTGCCACTCTCCTATATATCTGGTATCCTAGATACATGCAAATCATATTAGATACATACAAATACATGTATCTAGTATGATTCGCATGTATTTGAGATACATAACAACATCTCGCTTGCCTCCCTCTCTATTTTACTGTATTGGTAGCAAAAATACGTGTACTTAATTGTATCTTTCTCAATATATGGTAGGAAACTCTTAATTAGTGGTAAGATACTTAGTATTTTGAAAGTATAGATAATAATAGTATATATGATAGAGAAGTATATCTAATTATCGTAGTTTCTCCAAAATATTAATATTATATAGAATATATTATACAATACATCATATTTATTTAATGAGGTACAAAAATGTTATTAGACACCAATTTTATTCTGTCTTGCTCTTTGATATTTGCTATCATATGTCGTTGTTACTGTTTTTTTAATTTATTAATATTCTTGTGTATTATTGCTTTTCGTATTAATGGTCAGATTTTCTACATAGTGGTATTTCCTCATTCATAACTAAGTTAGAGGTGGTATTTCCCGAGCGGTGTTTCCTCGTTCATATATAACTAAGTTAGAGGTGATATTATATTTTTCGAGACCCGATATTCTGACTGAGATCCAACTCCGATCTCCACACTCGAACCTGGACACGACCTCCCTTCATAATTTATGTTAAGGATAAAATTATAACAACTCGTCAAATATATTGTCTAGAGTTCTAGAATATATATACTTTAATTTTAGACAATTTTAACAGAAGAAGGATAAGAAAAATTCAAATTAAATTAGGATAACGTAAAAAAGGTAGAAGTATGACTATTACAAAGTGTTGGGTCTCTTGTATGAAACACCCGTAAACAATTGTTACGATCCAAAAATGGATGTGATGACACTCGTTTTATCCCACCAAGACAAGTCAACCTAAAACCCAACCATTATGATAAAGTGCGAAAATAAAATAAGATTAGAAGTTTAATAACAATTACTAATAGAGATAACAAGTCAACTTAACTAAATCCCCAAAATCTGGTTGTCATGTGCACAAGCCTCTAATGTATTACAATAGTTTTGAAAGAAAAACACAAGTCTCAAATGATATTGTCTCTAAAGTAGAACAAAATCATAAATACGAGTAAGAGGGTCCGCTGAGATGACAAACAGCTACCTCACAAATCTCCACAGGAAGCCTCGGACAAGGAGAGAAAATAGAGTATCACGAAGATCCGGGCTCGTAACCTATAAAAATGTAGAAGCAAGGGGTGAGTACCAAACCACACGGTACTCAGCAAGTAAACTCCTAAACACAAAGCTAAGAGTATAGAATACGAGTACTCCTTACACCCCAACCGAACCTCCACAACTACAACCTGCATAAAACCATCCCAACCTAAGAGTTCACAATTTAAATAGCACATAGCTCAATAACAACACTCCAACAATTACATATCCTCAAAATCAAGCACAATATTCACTAATCACAAGTTCCACAGAAGGCACTCACAAGTTCACAATGATAAAGGTATGCAACACAATGGAATGCAATGCTAAGTATGGTGATGCATGTCTGACCTAGTGATACACATCCGTTGTCTCTCAGTCCGGAATCTATGGGGGACTTATCAGTCTATGCATCCATCGTGGCGTGCCACACGTCCCTCGATAATAAAATTCGTCGCAGCGTGCGACACGTTCCTCGATAATAGAATCTGTTGTGGCGTACGACACGTCCCTCGAAATGGTACATCCTCTTTAATTCCATACTCTTCCTCAATTCACATAACACTTGTCATAACCATGTCTCAGAACCAATGCAAATAACACGTTCACTCAATTAATGAGAAGATGACCATTTTGATATCAATGCACAATTCACAACAACACAATCGTGATGCCACACCAACAATGAATCAATAAATCTTTCCAATCATTCTCTACACATCACACATCAATGTATAATGAAATTACCTTTTTATTACCCCCTTCTTCATTATTAATATTATTCAATATGAATAAGTCAACCTATCACCAAGTCCCATTAGTCCCCAACACATACCACAAGGAAATACACGATTCTATACACTTAACAAGGGTTGAGAAATCCATTTGCCTCAAACAATCGAACAATTACTCCGGGACTTGAGCCTTCCCCTTAAGTTGGGCTTCAAAATTAATGCAATTTAATCACATAAATAATCACAATAAGATTTCGAAACTAACAACTCCCATGATACTATGTGTCTAGCCTAGACCCAAGAACTCACTCAAATCTATAATTAAGTTCCTAATCTTGATGTCAATTAACATGTCAACTCTCATATTCTCCAAATTTCAAGCCAAGGGTTAGGTCTTAATTCTCCAATGTCATAAATCTAATGATATTCATATAATACAATATACCTAATATTTAACTACCTATCTTAGTATACCAAAATTTAAATCATAATGTGATAATTATCAAGGTTGCAAGAGACCTATGTTAATCGTTGGAGAACTAAAATTTCAGAATTATCAATTCATTAATTCTATACTCTCTAATCAATTAATCCATTCTTACCCAATTAGTGATGGTTCTCAGAACTGTCTCCCCCAACCCCAAAAGAATTGTCGCCGCTCCCAGAATCACAATTCATATGCATCTAATTCTCATTACTATTTAATACTATTCTATATCAATATATATTATACACTAGAATTTATTTCTTATGGACATAGAGGTAAGCCTCTTACCTTGACGCGAACTAGCTTGTTTCCACGACGCTCTGTACAGGTATTTTCTTCCTCCCTTTCTTTTCTTTTCTAAAATAATTATGTACTTAAAGTGATAAACCCTACTAACTTATTTTAATATATATGAATTACGTGGTATAGAGTATTAAATAAATTATAGACTTGATCCATTAACTACTAACTAAAATTAATTATTTAAAATTAACCATTAACTAAAAGACTGTAGCTAAATGAATTGTAACACCTCGAAAATCTGATCTAAGAATGAAAAAGAGAGAAGGGCAAAATTACGGAGGGGTCCACGGGCCGTGAAGAGGACCACGACGCGTCACCCTGCTCGTGGAGTTGCACCCAGCCAAGGTGAGGGACCACGGATGCTTAGACGGTCTGTGGAGCTTCACACGGACTGTGAGGCCATCTGTGAAAAGGGGCACAGAATCCCCAAGCTACTGTGAAGGACCACAGACTCCTAAACGGTCCGTGAAGCTTCACACGGACCGTGAAGCTTCACACCGACCGTGAAAGGGAATTATCAGGTTTTGAGTTTTGGATCAATTTCAAACGATCATATCTCTCAGCAAAAAGTGAATTAGGTGGCCCATGACCTATCAAATTAAAGGTCTTTGAGTCCTTCTTCCAATGCCACCAAGTTTGCCTCATTTAAAGTTCGGAGTAAACAGTTATGCCCATTTTAGTGAAGCACTGCCAGACAGGTGAAGCTTCATGATCGGCTATACGGCCGTGAAGCCTTAGACGGCTCGTGAAGCCGCTCTTGTGAGGCACCTCGTCAGTTTTTAAGCTAGGGTCATTGTGGTCCTTTCCCAAAGTATTTGGTACCCCAAACTACGTCATTTTAACCCTATTCTAAGACTAAACTACGTCGTTTCACACCAAATTAAGGGCTTAGAAAGTGTTAATCAATTCTTTTACGTTCATTAACACTTCAAGACATTAGAGCAAGATTCCAAGAGGAGAAAAGCTAGGATTCAAACGTTCTTCAAGTTTCTTCATTTTCGCCAAAGAACTTCGTTCTTCCAGATATGTAAGGCTATCATAGTGTTGGACTAGTTCGTCCTCACGCCCTACATCTACGTTCAAATCAATAAAAGAGTAATCTATGATTTTTATCCTTGATTTCGAGTATTCTTGAGATGAGTAGTATCGTTGAATTTCAAATTCCTATTCCTAATTGTTGAGTTGTTGTATATCATGTATTGAAATTTTTGAGTTGATTGTTCATGTCTATTTTCCGACATGAACCTTATTATTGAGTTATTTATTGAGAAATCCTTTTAACCAATCTTTGTCTTGAATTGATTTCTGAGAAAAGTAAAGAAGAGTTTTGAGTAGAGTCTGAAGAGATGTTCTGAGAGAGAGTATAAGGGAACTAAGTATTTCCCAAAGATATCATTTTTAAAGTGAGAAAAGAGAAATTTTGATTTCTAAATGAGTTTATGAGTTCAAAGATACTTCAGAGCATTAACTCTTTTAAGAGGGTATTTTGAGTAATTACCTCAAAACAGAGAAAGAGTGTTTTATACATTTGAGAATGAGTATATATTTATTGGGAGTAGTATTGAGTACCGATATGGGGATGAGTTCAGACAACTCAAAATCCTCATAAACCATGTCTTGCCAACATGGGTATAGGATCATACTTTTTAGATGAATCCTTATTGCTTAGTGGATCCACTTAGTTGAGAGGTCCTATACCCTGGCACGGTACGGTGTATAATCACGTAGCTCATAGTGATGGTTGTCGGTTAGAGAATCTCCCAAATAGAGTTAAAGTGTATTTTCATATATCACTTTTATGTTGAGTTCAGAAATGAGTAAGTATTTTGTAAGGTTTTAAATGATTTAATTCTTTTATTTCTTTACATCCACCTTGAGTACATTTTATCTATTGCAGTCATTTTATTCAGTTATTTCGCTTTGGCTATATTTCATACTCGTACATTCCATGCACTGATGCCATTTGACCTGCATCTTTTATGATACAGATATAGGTGTTCAGGATCATCAACAGGCGCTTCATTGAGATCATTTGACACTCCAGTTAGCTTTGGTGAGGCTCCTTACATTCTGGAGGATTTTCCTTTTTTCCTTTTAGTTTTGTCCTTTTACGGTGTTGTGGGTCTTGTCCCAACATCCATGTTGAAATATAGAGGCTTCATAGATAGTTAGAGTTAAGGAGTCTCTCAGTACCTCCCTTTTGTTTGAGATGTTTTGAGACTGTTTTGCAAAGTATTATTATTATTGCAATTAAGTATTTTCAGGCAATTTGAGTTAAGTATTTGCTTGAGTTTGAATATTCTAAATTCTATTTCTAAGCTTGTTATCGCTTGAGTAAATCTTCCGCTAAGTAGTCAGCCAGGCCAAGGGTTCGCTTGGGAATCAGAAATGGTTCTCGAATGCCGACCATGTCAAGGGTGTAGGCTTGGGGCGTGACATGAATAGTCCAAAATTCCTATTTAAATTTTTTAGAAAGGGTCTTTTATGAAAGAGAAGGGACTAATTCTCAAAATGGCATAACGAATCATTACAACAACTACATACTTGTAACAACTGTGGAAAAAAAAAGAGAACGTGAGAGCATATCGCAGAGAAGGATCTTGCAATATAAATTTGTTGCATTGTGGTCTTCGAGTAACTATCATTATATCTATCTATCTATCTATATCTATTTCTATCTCTTCAATTCAGAGTCCTATGCAATGCTTATATGCGTCTTCTAGGATTTTTCCTATAGTGCAAAGACACTCTAAACTTGTGATTTGCAGTCTCTGATTACATATTTGCTATCTTAGATTAGCAGAGGCGTATCTAAAATTTCGAGATGATGGGTGCACTATTACAAAAAGATGGATCTAAGATATAAATTTGATCTGTTTGATATTTGCTACCTTAGCTCAGCTGTACTTTGAATCTATCAGGTACTAAACTCACTTTTTTGTAGATGAGGAGGCAAATAATACTTTTTAATGACAAAGGATATTATATAGATATATTATTGAAATAATGTGATAATATTATATTATAGTATGAACTACATAGATTGAATTGTGAAATTGACATTATTGTGCAAAAGAATTGATCTTATTGCACTTGTAGATTAAAAGATAAGTTTGTTTGTAGACATTGAAATTTTGTGGGATTGTACAAGACGTGTTTGATTCTAATGGGGACTCTACAAGACGTGCTCAATTCTAATTAGGGTTCTAGGAGGCTACTCAACCCTAAATCCTATTTCATGCCTATAAAAAGGGTAATATATACTTCCTTGAAGAGGCATCTCAGAAAATTCCATAAATACATCAAATATTATCTTTCTCAAAGAAATCTCGAATATCTCATAAATTCTGGGATATTCACAAAGAGACTATGAAGACACCAAATATAGTCTCTCTCAAATAAATCTCGAATATCCCATAAACTCTTGAGTATTTATAAAGATCAAGATCTCGAATATTTTGTAAATTCGTGGAATATTTCACAGATTTCTCTACAAGCTACAAGCTCAAGAATTCAAACACCCAATCATTCAAGTTCAAGAACGATTAAGATCAAGACCACCAGATTCAAGAACAAGCACGAAGCACTTGAATTCAAGTATAAAGTCAAGATCAAGATCAATTTCAAGTTCATCAAAGATTCAAGAACAAGCTCCAAAGCCCTTGAATCAAAGAACAAGTTCAAAATTCAAGATCAAACAACTATGAAGCTTCCTAGAATTCAAGACAAATGGGAGTCTGGCATAAAACAAACAAAGATCAAAGAGATTCATCTCTTCGTTGAAGGTTTGATTCCTATTGATCAATTGAAAGACTTTATCATAGAGTCCATCGAAGACAAATCTAAGTTCTCGTCCAAATTTTCTCTCACAAATTAAATCTGCAAATCTGAAGTCACAAAACCGCAAAGGTGGAAGAATGAGTACTTCAAGTTTCGTCTTTGAGTTTCATCAAGTCTACACTTTGACAAGCCTTGAAGTAGGGGACATTTGTAGGCATTGAAATTTTGTGGGATTCTACAAGACGTGTTCGATTCCAATGGGGGATTCTACAAGACATGTTCGATTCCAATGGGAACTCTACAAGACGTGCTCAATTCTAATTAGGGTTCTTGGAGTCTACTCAACCCTAAACCCTAGTTCATGCCTATAAAAAGGATAATATATTCCCTTGAAGCGACATCTCAGAAAATTCCATAAATACATCTAATATTGTCTTTCTCAAAGAAATCTCGAATATTTCATAAGTTCTGGGATATTCACAATGAGACATGAAGACATCAAATATTGTCTTTCTCAAATAAATCTCGATTATCCCATAAACTCTTGGGTATTCATAAAGAGATCAAAATATCCCATAAATTCTTGGGTATTTATAAAGATCAAGATCTAGAATATCCCATAAATTTATATTCATCAAGAGATCAAGATATACCAAAGTCTTCTCGATAATCAAATACTCCAAGAAGATCCATAAATCCTTTCATAGAGATCAAGTTAAAATCATCCTAATTCGAGAAATACGCCACCAACGGCCATCAAATTATGGGGATAAAGTTTAAATCATCATAGTTCGAGAAATACGCCACTAATGACCTTCGAATAATGGAGATCAAGACTAAATTATTCTAGTTCGAGAAATACGTCACTAACGACCCTCAAATTATGTAAATCAAGTCTAAATCATCCTAGTTTGACAAATACGTCACTAACGACCCTCGAATCATGGAGAAATCTTAAGAGAGATTAATCAAGGGAATAAACAGATTTGTACCCATATTGTTTTATCAATAAAATATTCTTGTTTCTTCATGTTTTATTTATGGTTGATTTATTTTTCATATATTTAAAATTTATTGTAAACAAATTGGCACGCCTAGTGGGACCAAATCTGCCCTTCATCTCTTCTCTCAATATAAATCAAATCCTTAAATATGAAGCCACAAAATTGCAAAGGTGGAAGAATGATCAATACTTCAAGTCTCGTATTTGAGTTTCATCAAGTCTACACTCCGACAAGCTTTGAAGCTAGGGGCATTTGTAGACATTAAAAATTTGTGGGACTCTCCAAGACGTGTTCAATTCTAGTTGAGACTCTACAATACGTTTTTGAATTCCAGTTAGGATTCTTGGAGGCTATTTAAACCTAAACAATAACTCATGCCTATATAAAGGGTAATACATTCCATTGAAGATGCATCTCGAATATTCCGAATTCATGAAGTATTCATAAAGAGATCAAATTCAAATCATCCTAGTTCGAGAAATACGCCACTAACGGCCCTCGAATCATGAATAAATCTTTTAAGAGAAGAATCAAAGGAGAAGCAGAATTGTACCCATATTGATTAATTAATAAAATATTCTTGTTTCTTCATTTTTTTGTGATTGCAATTTATTTTTTATCACTTTTAAAATTTCTTGCAAACAAATTTTAACTATATGGAAAATGCAAAATCTCCTACTTTTCCGATCTCCTACTCTAACCACGTGTCACAGTTTTAGTTTCTTTTAAATATTTTTTTTTATTTTCATTCGGTGTTCGATACTCACATTTGAATCCGATTAATTTGACTTCATGCTATGTATCGCCTCGTTCAAGGGAAAACGCTTCCTATCAAATTTTTTTCCATATCTAGACCTCAAACTCAAAACCTCATATAATGGGAGGAGCAACCCCAATTATTTAATGAGCATGCTAGAATTTAGATCACAAACTGCAAAGAGTACATTTATATATGTGTATGTGTATATTTAGCTTGTGTGATGTTTCTTATAAACGCTTCTATGAATGCAAAGTACCATATATCATAGTTTTTTTTTACCTCAATTCTTGTTTTTCAAAATATGACATATAAAAGCTATGTATACATTCAAAATAAAATGTCAAAACATGTCTCATGAAAAATAAATTAATTGTAAACATTATTATAATTAAGATCAAAACAAATTAAACTGTCTTAGAAAATGACAGGCAGAAAGCATATATTATGTATAAATTTATCAAACATATAGAGATTTAGTTATGTGACTAACAAGTAGATATTTGATGGAGAAAAATGATTGAATAATGAAAATGAAAATAAGAACTTGTTGGTTCATAAACTACCAACAATGTATCTAAGAAAAATAAGATCAAAATAATATTGTTGAAAAGAAATATGTTGAAGCCGAAGGAAGGAAGATAGAATGCAAATAAATAGGGGGTCAAATCGGGTAACTTCAAAGCGTATTTTGGGGGTCGAATTAGATTAAAAGAGGAGTTAAAGTTGTTTAATCAATTTGGGAGATTCTATTCAATTGAGAGGCAATTTTGTATGTATTTTGTATTAACTAATTAATGACGTAACATATATATATATATATATATATATAAAATTATAAAAATACACATTTTGTCATTAAAATGAATATTCATTCTTCTTGTATGCAATCTTTTAAAGGACGTATGATGTTTCACTCACCACAATCGTTGAACATAAAACGTATTGTAATAATAAAGTAGTATACGATTCCGCAAGATAATACATAGCAAATTATTTTTCGATTGATTTCATCAATTGTTGGCATATCACTCGAATTCACCAATGCATCAACCTATGAAAGAATGAATTTCACTCTCACCATATTAAGCGGTGCAACATTCTCTTCTCCCTTGCATGCCCTATGAATCCTTGCTTCATCTGAATTTTTAATGAGTGCTTGTTCCATCAAAAAATATTTTTTCTTGTTCAACTCATTGACGACCATTTTCTTCAATTTCAACTTTGTCAAGTTAAAATTGATTCTCGATTCTCATGCCTATCGCAAAGGTAAAGGTCACAACGAACGTGATAAAGGAGGCACTCCCACAACCAACCTTTTGATGTTTAAAGTATCAAATCTCCATTGTGTATACATGTAAAATCACAATAAGATTTATCAGCTCGTTCAGATTATCGTCCACATGTTTTTCATTTTTCAATATCTTGAGTTAAAAATTTGATCCTAAAATTTCAAGCTCCACCAATTACATTGTTATGGAGTGCACGTAAACAAAGCAGACCTAATCCAGACAAAGATGAAGTTGAATCCATTTCAAGCGCCAAATCCAACTATAATCGTGGCATGTAGTCACATTTGCATCTCCTTGTTCCATTAGTTTCTTTTCGGCTTCAATTTCTTCCTTAGTTAGTGTATTTCCTGGATGGTTTTTTTTTAGATAGGACACATAATTAAAACATAAATAATTAACTTAAAGATTAATGTAAGATAAAAAAAGTTAGATTCGTTTGCTTTGCCTCTATGTTCCCTAAATTTATAACATGATGAGCTACACACATAATAGGTTGTTCTTGAATCAACTTTTCTATTCCCTCCTTATTTAGCTCCAATTTCGATATTTTCTCATATTTTTTATCTTCACAATTTTTATAACAAATCATCATGAAACTATCATGATTAGGTCTACTTGAAAACTAAGAAAAAGAATTTCAAAAACATTAAACAATGCTACTTACTACTTCAAAAGATGGGCATTTGACATAACAAATAAGAATGTCATTACATAGCGTCTACATGTTTAGATAAAGAAAGGAAAGAGTAAAAAGAAATTGAATTGCTTACCTTCTCAGTGAGTGAATTGGCCTTGGGAAGAAAGGTGAAAAGGGATGTGTATATATAGGGGGTGAGAGAGTATATAGTGGTCTCATGCTATTGAAAATGGTAGTGAAGACATAAAAAATTCAATAGTTTTGGGTATGTACATACCGAGGAGTTTGCAAATTTGTCTTTTAGCTACTCCATTTGTTAGAGAGATTATACAATAACATACTCAATGTATTTTCATAAATAGATAAGGATACAATATCCACAAATTTTACCTATATTGAGGTTGTTTGCAACCTGCCAAACAATTTGAAAATGAAAATAAAAATATGATATAGATTGAGAGAGATTATGCTAGTGTTTGGCCATATATTTCCAAATATTTTTGAGAAATCAGATTTGAGAGAAGTTTCAACGTGTGTTTGGGCATAATTTTTGAGAAATATATTTCACTCTTTTTAAAGAAAACATGAAGCACGATTTGTACTCATAGGTTTTATAAATTATTAAAAGTACTCATAAATTTGACACATGTTGTCATTTTTATAATGAACTATAGATAGTATATTATCAGAAAATCATAACACAATATTTTAATAAAACTACTAATAATATGATTATGAGCTATATACGACAATTAGTTACAAAGATCCATCGACATAAAAATAAATAAATATTAAGAATAATATTAATCGATTATTCTTTAATATAATCATTTCGTATTTTACGAAAAAATTCTTTAATAAGAATACATTTAATGGATTTTCATTGCCCGTAAACCAAAGGTTTCTTCTGCGGAGTCATATTCATGGGCAAGGTTTACCAATAGTTGCTTGACACCCAGGTAGGCTAGGTTTTTTTTTTAATATGATAGTTAGACCTGTTTTTACCACATTCTAACTTATAAATATTCGGAGACTTCATGCCTAGGCCTTCGGATACAGAGTTTGGAGGGTTAAAAGTGTTGGTTGATGTGTTGTTAGGGTAGAGGGGAAGAGATGAATAGGAGGTGGTTCTTTAGCATGTCATTAGTCCTGAGTTTCCGTTGTATGTTCTGATTTCATGTATGTATACTTGAACTTGTGATAGTGACTTGTGATTTTTAAGTGGTCTTGTTCATTGTGTTATGTGATTGTACATGCTTGTTTGTGCTTGTTGGTTGACTCGGATACCACGTCGGTATGGGATATTGTTGGTTGGCTCGGATACCACACCTGATATGATTATATATGGTTGGCTCGAATACTAAGCCTATTATGACACTAACAGTTTAGTTTGGGTTCCTTGAGAGCACCAACTATGTGATTATGGTTCCATGAGTGAACCTGGTGTATTCTTGCATGAGTTAGTTGTTGCATGTTGGATCCCTGGGTGGTCCGGATTGCTTGAAAGCTAAGTTGATCTCAAGTCTGACAGGTATGTGATCATGTGGGACATGGACCATATTACGGTATGTCTGCGAAAGGACTGGGAGTCTGGACTATGTATCACTTATGAGGGTGGGGTTAAGTAAGTTGTTCATTCACTACAGAAAAAAACCTACATATAGCAGGGGTTTATTTTATATACTACGGGGGTTAGGAACCCCTGCAATTTGCTGTAACAGAGGTTTCAAAAACTCCCACTGCAGTTAGGTCTGTCACAATTAATCTGTGGGGATTTTTCACCAACCCCTATAACAAGCAATGAGGGTTATTTTGCGGCGGCGTGAACATCGAGAAATTGATTCTTAGAAAACTGCAATTTACATTCCAACAGTCACAACCTCTGATATAGTAATAAAAAAATAACAGGGGTTGAAACCCCCCAATTCATGAAAAGGCATTTTTGCCATCAAGGGAACAATACTCTTTGATTGAAGCCTAAAGCTAAGTTGGCCAATAATAGTTTAAACAACCATAAATTTACAGAGAAAAGAACAAGTGTGCAAGCACACAACTAAGATAAGTAATAATATTGTTGCCAACAATCAAAAAATAATTAAGAGAGAACCCTTACATTGCTAACATAAATTGTTTACATATCATTTGGCTGGGAGAGCTTAATTATGCCAGACATATGTATTCAATTCCATCACGAGTACATTGATGTTATCCCTACTACCCCGATTAATTGCTAAACACATCATTCACTCTAATCATCAGGATATTCGGTCCAATCATGCAATTACATTATCGAAACTAATTATCTAATATGATTTCAAGACACTTTTGTTAGCCTCATAGGATCCATTGATTTTGATAAACGACACTTACCAATTATATGATCCATTGCAGGCAAAGGAATTAAAAAGGAAAGAAGTCAAGCATACAACACTCAAGCATTACAAAGAAGGAAATCAATGATTTACACGATATCAGAGCAACGCAAAGAAGGAAAACCATATTCATTCAAGGAACACAGAATCAATTCAAGACAACCACAATCCTAGTATCTGACTAGGACAAATCAATTGAGCAAAATCTGGAGACAAACCCGGAAGCAATCAAAGATCAGCTAAACCAGCAAATTATTATCAAGGCCATAAGAAGATCATCAAAAGAAGGAAGAAAATCGATTTGCTCATGCACATATCTAATATGGACATGAATTAGTAAATCAGCCTAAATCAAGGAATCATTCAAAATCCTTGATTTATATACCCTTGGATTTTCCTTACATGAGCAATCTACAAATCTATATAAACCTCGCTCCCATAGCCTTAGTTGTGAAGTGCAAGTATGCACTTCACTTGAACTTGTACTATTTTCTTCTATAGTCTTTCATAAAGCTTTGCATTCTCTTGAGCATACAATTGAAAAAGAAAAGAAAATGAAAGATCCGAGTGTAGGTTATACAGGTAGAGGTTGTGTCAAGGTAGAAGATCTGATTTGCATATCAGACAGGGTTCTAAGTCCAAATACATTGTACTACCCAAGTTTTCATCAATCTCTTAAGGAAACCCTTGAACCCCAAGGGACTAGAAGTAGGCACCACACCGGTGTTCCGAACCAGTATAAAACTTTCTGAGTCATTTACATTATACTTTTATACTTGCTTTATACTGTATTACTAGTCGACTATAACAATTATCACCGGATGATCTTGCATCAATGGAGGAAAGTGGTTCACAAGCCGTATCACTTGGCTGCAAAAAGATCTACACAAGGAGATCTTCTGAATGATAACTTGACTGCAAAGGTACATTCTAAGCGAAGTTAGTTTGTGAAATAGCTATATTTTGGCATGCTTCAATTCAAAGGACGAATAAACCCGATTATCGAGCTAAAAACAGAACAGCAAAAACAACATCATAAGCAACACCACTTAAGAGTGTGTTAGAATCTTGGTGAGTCACGAGGCTTTAAGATCTGGTAACTCTGACATATGATGCCTCTTTACTAAATATGCTCTAAATATTACAGATTTTGAGATGTCAAATGAAACGGATACCAAGACTCAAAATAACAATATAGTTTTTACGAGATGAAGTAGAAGCCACACGAACAGGTTCATCAATTGAGCGATTTTTCTTTCACTTTCACTGAATGTCTCCTCATTTTGTAATTTCTTGATTCTAATATACACAAGGCAACTGAGTTACATAAAGTTTGATATGCTGCATATTCAACATTCTGTAACATTTGTATAGCACATATCTTATTATATGTTATGTATATAATATTTTATATAGCCTAAATTGACAAATACCTTATATGTTATATTGAACAATGTGTAGAGCCAAAATTTCAAGTGAACTTAGTTCAGCAAAACAATATACTTCACATAAAAAATGAATAGGATAGCTCTTCTCAGTTCTCAATAGATAATTTATGAGCATCAGCAGGTTTGTAAAAGTTTAAAATAAGAAATTTAGAATAAAATTACACTCGTTGTTGGAAGAAAAAAGAAATATTGGGTGTTGAGGGTTGTTACAGAAGATCAAAATTGGTTTTTCTCTTTATTTACATTATATTATTCTGTGGTAGGTTCGGATCGACCGATAATGTCTACTAGTACGTGTTGTTTGCACTGATACTATTCTTGCTATGCCGCTTGACATAGTCTGGTGGGAGATTGTTGGGATATATATACTATTAACCATATGTTTAGAGATATTATTTATTATAGAATAATTATTTATTCAGTTTTAATAGATCATATATTCGTTTATGGTGTCTGTTTACTTATATAGTCGATGATTTAGTGTATAGAGTTTTAGCTTATACACAGAGGATTAAATCATCGGTTCTTAGAAGTATAAAGTTTTTCGTTCACAATCTGAGATGGAAATTGGACATGCCATCGGTACGATTGTAGCACAAGATTATATGTAATTTATCTTGATTATGGGAACGGTATAGTTTCAACTTCTTGTGCTAGTGCATTTTGTATGTATTGAACGGGACCGAGTAGAGATAGTTGTTTTAGACTGACTGACAAAAATATATTCTCTAAACTGTTAAATGTACTTATATTCTTAATCTTGATATAACTATTATGACATGTATATATTAATTATCGTTTTGATTTATTAAAATGTGAGATTCTGAGATGGGTCAATATATCTGGTAAGTTGGATGATAATAATATATATTGGTGAAATAATAAGTTAGTTGATGGAATCCATGTCTCATTATAGAGATTGATTGATATGCCATTTTGAGAAGCTTATAAGTTTTCATCGTATCAAACCTTGCAAGTGAATTTATGAATCCGACACATGAAATAAATTAAGCAGTGCTCTAAAGGAAATTAATCATTGAATTACATTCGTCAGTAATTTAATTTATTGATTAGTATCTGTAATCTTAACATGGAGAATTACATAAGTGTTTAATGGGGAATTTCGAAATATAAATAGAGGAGTGCAATTACGAATTTTTAGTGGAATGATTTGTAATTTATTATGGTAAGAATAATTCAAATTAATTTTTGGAATTATTTCCATAATAGGAAGCCTCAGTAATTAATTTTGTGGTCCCTCTAGTGCCCATATTTAACTAGACATAATGAACTAGAGGGACCACATAATTATGTTGTGGACCATATGGCTAGTCAGTTTTTAAGTTTTAACTATTATGGTTTAACTTATGGAGTTATCTTTGTTGTGTGATTTATGCTTTAAATCAATGATCTTGACCCATTGAATTTCTTAAATGGGTTTTATTTTTTCTCTTTCTCTCGTGATTAACTCGTATATGTATATTAAAGAACATTATAATTAATAAATGGTTACCATTAAGTGATTTGTTTATTTGGAATTATTAGAAGTTCTTAATATTCTATATATGTGAGATTACAATATATGAATTGAGAATTATGATTAATAAATAGGATTTAGAAAGTGATCTTTTTATTTGAGTCATTAGAATATCCTCAATGTTTCATGCATAAATTGTCCTAAGTGATATTGGTGGTGAACATTTATTTACATGAATAGAGATTTACCTTAATATGCTAGTAATGCTTAATTAATTCATGAGAATAGATATTAAAGGTTTTCATCGGTCTGAAAGGGAGAAACGTAATATCTTGAATTCTCAGATGTATTAATAGAAAGGATAATTTGATATAAGAAGGTGTTGTGTGTCTTAGACAAAGGAATGACACAACGTATGCCTTGTGCTCATGAGAAAATTACAAAAAGAGAATGAAATTTTGAATCAAGTTATTTTAATCTTTAACTATGCCTGAAACCATTTTATTTTTCAAATTTGATCATAGTCTATATGGTCATGAGTTTTATGATTTCTAGTTGACTAGAAATTTGATGGTTCCATCGAAAATCATTTAGATGGATTTTAGATAGTTTATCGGATTAAAATTTGATTTGAATATGATAAGGTCATTCTTCATGTCAGTTATATTTATCTTGAATCTGGAACATGATTACACATGGTGATTTAACATGAATTGATATGTGATGAGAATGTAGGTCATATTAATTTAATTCCTAAAGATGCTTAAATCACTTGAATTTGAATTTGGTCATAGCTTTGGAAATAAAGATTTTTATAGACTCCAATTGACCGGAAATTTGGTAAGTTCATTGGTAACGGCCTAGTAAGAAATACTCATTGGTATGTGGTCATATTTGTTTTGGTCGTTACTTTGGAATTTAAATGAGATCTATTTTGAAAATAATCCTTTATATCAGGTTTATTTATGTTAAATGTGGTACATGATTACACGTGATGAGTTAACATGATCGATATATGATAAGAATATAGATCTGATTATTTTTTCTTAAATCGTTTGAAACTATCAAATTTGGTAATTTGAGGTCGTTCAGATGATGTTTTTGAATATTTTTTGTATCTTCAAAATTAATTTTAATGAAAATTACTCGACTATGACATAGTGGTGGTAAAAATTGTTCTCTATGGTCTTCATGACTAAATTTTAGTGAAGTATTAAGTTCATGTGTTGGCTTTAGACCTTCCTCCATATCGGATGAAATTAATACAAGTCATTAAAATTTAATCTCTAGTTTTGATGATATGTATTGACTCTCCCTATCTGAGTAATATTTGATTGGATCAATGGATCTAGGGATAATGATATTCACTTGGCATAAATTAACATATACTCTCCATCTGAGTTAGCTTTTGTTCTAAATTTATTATAGTGAATATTTGACACCACATATGTATGTTATATGAGTACCTATTTTTCATCAAAATTTATCGTTCAAGATGCATGGATATCTATGAGGTGTGTTTTGAATTTTAATATTCAATGTATACATAAACATGCTGATTTTTTGAAAATAGTACTCAGATAATGTAAATAGTTTTTTAGAATTTCGTTCTTTGTTCTTGATTCGTATATCTATTTGATAATATGTGATAAGAATTACTGAACGGAAAATTTTAAATTCTATTTTGGCCAAACAACATTTTCAACCAAATTGATCATAGTTTTGGAATTCAAAAAAAAAAGGACTCTGATTGATCTGAAATTTGGTAGAATCATAAGAACGACCTAATAAGAAATATTTTTTTTCGGATCGTTATATGAGTTTCTTGGTCATATTTATTTATAGGGTTCCCTCCCTTGATTGCCAAGATTAAATTGTAGTGAAGTATTAGTTTCATGTGCTGGCTTAGACCTTCCTCCCTATCGGATGAAATTAATACAAGTCACTATGCATTTAATCGCTAGTTTTGATAATCTGTATTAACTCTCCTAAACTGAGTAATATATGATTGGATCAATGTAACTAGAGGATTTTCACTTAACTTGAACAAAAGTAGACTCTTCAACTGAGTTAGGTCTGTATAAGTTTATGGAGTGAATAATCGGTCATTGTACATGTGTATTGCATGAGTAGTTCTCCAATCCCATCGATTGGCTATTCGAGATGCATGTATATATATGTATAAATGAGCCCTGAATTTTGTTATTCGGGATTATTCGATATATTATGATCTATTTAATATATTATATCTCAAATTCTCAATAGACTTTGCAGACCCACTTAGTACTACTCAAGAATTTCTTTCGATAGAGATAAAATATTAATTCAAAGAATGCATTGTACGTGTACCTTATGTTAGAAGGAATTATTTTCAGTTTCTAACCAGATAAGAGATGGATACTTAATATATTTTTCTTGTAACTCTCTTATTATTGAGTTTGATGAATATTTTTAATTTTATCTCTTGTGTTATATTGATGCGTGAATTTTTTATTAGTTTTATCTCTCATGAATTGAATTATATTAATCTATCTCATAAGAGAAAATATCTTTTAAATTGAATGAAACTTATCTGTACCCTAGTGTCTAAGTCATTTATTTTGGATAGAACTTCGAGGTTGGTTAAAGGATGGACATAACGGTTCATTGAAGTGAAGTCACTACCAACGTATGAGTCCTGTTTAGAAGGAAAAATGACTAAGAGACCTTTCCTCTTAACAAGGAAATAGAGGTAGTGATGAGTCAGAATTAATCTATTCTGATTTGTGCGGTAAATGATCATTCAGGCTGAGGTAAATTTGAGTATTCTGAAATTTTCAGAAGGTTACTCATGATATGAATATATAATTTTGATGTTTTGTTAGTTTGAATGTCTTGATAAACTCAAATATTTATGAAAAATGAAAATAGCATTATGAAAATATATAACGTCACTGCAATCTGATTGTAGTGGAGTATACTTCTCTGCAGAGCTGATAAGTCACTTATCTGATAGAATAATTGCATTTCAATTGTCTACACCAGACACTCTATTATAGATTGGTGTAAAAGAGAAAAGAAATAGACTCTTATGAAGATGATAAGATAAATGATTGACTCATTCATAGTTATTTTGCTTCTTTTAGGATATGTTCTAAAAACTACATATCACATGCTGGATCTAATTCCTTTCAAATTAGTACCTTGGGCAACTATAGAACTAGTTGAATTTGACGTAAATCTAATTTGTGACATGTTCAGATATAGGATTGTCCAGTACATGTGCTGAGAGGGAGAATAAGTAAATTGGAATTAAGAAAGGAATGTGTGTGTTAATTGGATATCCTAAAGAATGAAAGAAGGTTTATTTTACTATCCTTAAGAAAATAAGGCAATTGTTGACACAACTGTTAGATTGATCATTCAGTAAATCATGTTCCTAGAAGTCTAGTTTTTCAAAGTAACAAATGATCAATTGTAAATTTCAAGAACATCTAGCCAACGTTCCACTAGTAGACATTACTACAGCAAATTAAAGAACTGAGCAAAGAAATAACAAATGAGTCAATTGTAAATTCAGACGCTCAAGAACATCTAGCCAGTATGTTAGAATTGACGTTCCATTGCATTTAAGTAGTGGGAGAAACGTTTATAGACATAAGAAAACTACTACCTCAAGTAGTGGAAGTGATGTTGAGCAAATTAAAGAACACTACATGAAGTTGTTAACATTTCAATACCGAAAGGTTTTGAAGAAAATATTAAGACTCAAGAATAAGTAGGTGTGATTATTGTAGTAGTACTTAGTCGTAGTGGGAGAATCATAACAAAGGTTGGTTTGTTTTGTATGCTTGAGAGTACTTTCATGATAGAACTCCTGAAAAGAAGTACATTCTTAGAGAGTTTCATGATAAGGTCCCTCAAGATCTAGTACAAAATTGATTTGTTACGTCGAAGCACTACTAGACGAAATTGCATGAGAAAACAACTTGGTAAATTTCTTTCAATAAAAATTAAAGGAATGCCTGTGAAAGTTGTAAATGCATAGTTAAGAGTCTAAGTGGGAGATTGTTAGGGTATATACTATTAATCATGTGTTTAGACATAGTATTCTAACAATTTTCAAGATTATAAATCTAAGTGAGAGATTGTTAGGGTATATACTATTAACCATGCATTTAGATATAGTACATTATAACAATTGTGATGGTTAAAAGTCTAAATGGGAGATTGTTGGGATATATACTATTAACCATATGTTTAGATATAGCATTTATTATAGAATAATTATTTATTCAATTTTAATAGATCATATATTCGTTTATGGTGTCTGTTTACTTATATAGTCGATGATTTAGTGTATAGAGTTTTAGCTTATACACAGAGGATTAAATCATCGGTTCTTATAAGTATAAAGTTTTTTGTTCACAATCTGAGATGGAAATTGGACATGCCATCGGTACGATTGTAGCACAAGATTATATGTATTTTATCTTGATTATGGAAACGGTATAGTTCCAACTTCTTGTGCTAGTGCATTTTGTATGTATTGAACGGGACTGAGTAGAGATAGTTGTTTTAGACTGACTGACAAAAACATATTCTCTAAACTGTTAAATGTACTTATATTCTTAATCTTGATATAACTATTATGATATGTATATATTAATTATCGTTTTGATTTATTAAAAGGTGAAATTCTGAGATGGGTCAATATATCTGGTAAGTTGGATGATAATAATATATATTGGTGAAATAATAAGTTAGTTGATGGAATCCATGTCTCATTATAGAGATTGATTGATATGCCTTTTTGAGAAGCTTATAAGTTTTCATCGTGTCAAACCTTGCAAGTGAATTTATGAATCCGACACATGAAATAAGTTAAGCAGTGCTATAAAGGAAATTAATCATTGAATTAAATTCGTCAGTAATTTAATTTATTGATTAGTATTTGTAATATTAACATGGGGAATTACATAAGTGTTTAAAGGGGAATTTCGAAATATAAATAGAGGAGTGCAATTACGAATATTTAGTGGAATGATTTGTAATTTATTATGGTAAGAATAATTCAAATTAATTTTTGGAATTATTTCCATAATAGGAAGTCTTAGTAATTAATTTTGTGGTCCCTCCAATGCCCATATTTAACTAGAACTCAGAATCCTATGGAAACATGAATTATAAGAAAACTGGATTTTCTTCTCCTTTTTGGATTGGGAGGAAATCTCTATAAATAGGGATTCTCCTAACCTAGAAAAAGACAAGAGGGTTTCTATTGATACTTGCCCACCAAAGTATTGAGAGAGTTCGGATGTGAACTTGGGATCACTGTAGAAGACCGTGGATTCACTTGAAGGTATCTGCTCACGCTTCAAGAGGTAATTCTTGAATTAAATTTCAGCAAGTTTATGTGTTGTAGCATGTTTATACGTGTTCTAGCATAAATGCATATTGATTGTCTATTATTCATGTAAGCAGTATGATTCTGGGTATGCTTCCGCTGTGCATATAGTTTTCCAACAGTAGGGTCAGTGTTGTTTCATCAATGCAAACTGCAGACGACGATGATCTCCAACAACGCCCATATTTCCTTCGGTACTTATGATGGGAGTTGTGTCTTATTTTTTTTGTACGTGTTTAGACTAGTTCCTTGGGAGTGTTTTCCGTCTTTTGTAAAAAGGGGTTTAATAAAGTTTGGTATTCATGTTGATGTTTCCTCAACAGTTTCTAGTATTAAAGATGTTTTCTTCATAACTCATTTATTTTCTGTATGTTTTGAGTTTTAACTGGATTGGTTGGTAAGGGTTCTCCTATTTTGGGATTAGGGATTAGAGTAGCTGCCTGTACGATCCGGTGGGTTGAATCGTGACAATGTGTTTAAAAATAATGCTAAATAGAATATATTAGCAATACTTACATTAATGATACTTGTATTAGTTATACATAGTTTATTCCTTATGCATTATTTGGTGAGTTATGACCAAAAGATATTTATCAGAAACACCAAAAAAGTCCCGTCAAATCTTAAAATTGCAATGGCAATAATTGTGCCACGCTCTAAGAACATAATAAAAATAGCATAAATTATCTTTAAAAATTGTTCCATACTCTAAAAACAGACCAAAAGTCACAACATAAAAATATTTCACCAAGCACCCAAAATATATAAAAAGTAGTAAAAGTTTACCTCAAAATATTACACCATACTCGAAAAAAGCATTTTAACGAAGTATTATTGATAGAGACAAATATTTTTGTACTTTATAAAAAATAATATCTAATTACAAATAACTTAACCTAACATTTTTTCATGATTTTCTGCGGGGAATAACGTGCAACGCACACACACACACGCATATGAAATAACTAAAAGGGTGTTTAAATTAATCAATCAATTTTGAGCCAGAGACAACATTTGACCTATAAATATCTTATGATTTTTTGGCGAGATTTGAACCTTTGATCTATATACAATAATTTTTTTAAAGACAATTAATAGGTCACATGAGCCTCGGTATTTTAATTATATGCACCCTAGACTGAAAATAAAGAGTACTCGATCAATATCTTGACATGATAATGATCTTTGACCTATATGCACTTGTGATGAAATTTTGTGGGAGACGAGTCCTATTTCAGTTAGGGTTTCTTGGAGGCTACTCTCTCTTAAGCCCTAGCTTATGCCTATATAAAAGTTATTATATTCCCCTAAAGAGGCATCTCAAATATTTCACAAATTCATGAAATATTCATAAATGGATCAAATCCAAATCATCCTAGTTCGAGAAATACGTCACTAACGACCCTCGAATCATGGAGAGATCTTATCATGAGAGAGAAGAATCAAGGTAGGAACATAATTGTACCCGCACTATTTATCAATAAAATATTCTTGTTTCTTTAGATTTTATTTATGGTTGATTTATTTTCCACATATTTAAAATTTGTTGGAAACAGTACTGTGTGATTTTCAAGCAAAGAAAATTAATCAATCATTCTTGAGCCTAGTGACGATCTTTGACCATATGTATTCTATGTTTTCATGCAAAGAATGCTAAACTGATTAATTAATTTTGAATTGATTTATTACTTTGTGTTTATGTGATTATGCCAGTATTTTTAGTGTATCAAACTAACAAAGAAATTGAAGAGAGAGTGAGAGAAACGATCAACTTACCTCCATCGAAGAAACGAAAGGAAAGAGGTGCAAATTGGTAAATTGTGAAGGGAGGAAAGGGATTAAATAGTCAAAATGAAGAAAGGGATTAAATAGTTAAAATGAAGAAAAGGATTGATTACTAATTAATTATATGTTAGCTTCACTAATCCAGTCAACTCCCATAAAGAGAGCCTTGTTGTAATATAGGATAGTTAGATGCACCATAATAAATGAGATAATATTGTTGTCATGATTTACAACATTAAAAATAAATTCTCTTTTAATTGTTTATTTAATAAATTAAGAGATGATTAGTTTTATTTTCAGTTTCACAATAGAATGCTATATTACTTCATATTGCACTACACTTAGTGAAAGATTTATTCAAGAAAATAAATAATGACAATTACATACTATTATTATTACATATAATGAATTATTATACACAAATTATTATTTTATATATATATTATTAATTAACGTGATATACACGTGCAAAACACGTAATACAATAGATAAAATTGTCATTTACTATTTTTCCCCTTAAATTATTATTTAATTTTCTTTATAATTTTTAAAACTAAAGAGTCCTGAAATAAATGGTACAAGAAAAATACATAGCAAGAGATATTAGTTAAAATTAATAATTAAGGAATTCGAAAATATATAGTAAAAGGAAAATATATTTTTTTAAAATTAAGAAAATTTTAGGCGTCTCAATAAAGACGCTGAGTTGCACTGGTTAGTTTCATTGTCTTTTCTTTCTTTCACTTATGAAAGTTGTCTTTATTTTCAATAGTTCACGATTAATTGATCTCTACTTGCAGATTTCTTCGTCTAAGTTAATTGACAAAAAGGACCAACTATTTTTTATTTATAGAGGTGAACAACACTCCGCAAACTATTTGCAATATAAGAGAATCTAAAAAATAATATAAAATGTGTACGCTTATAACAATATTAAGGATTTTCAAATATTTGTAGTATTCAAGTTAATAATATTGACATAACAAACACGTGCAACACACGTACTTTTCAGGAAGATCAAACCCCAACATAAACTTGTTGTAGGCCTTGTTATTAGTAGATAAGCTGAGATAGGTCTTAACAAAATCAGTACTAGAGTTTAAACTAAGCCAGAATTTGAAAACACACATGAATTTCATAAGTGATTTCACCAGTAGCTTAACGAGGATTTCATTGATGAGTTCTGTTGGCAGAATATAGAAGTTAAAGCTTGAATCTTGAATTGAAGTAGAGGAAAATGGAGCACTGGTAGTGCGTTTGCTCTGATTTTGGTGTCGATGGGAGGCTTCACATTCCATTTGTGTTGCAGAAATTCGAGAAAACAACAAGGTTTTTGATGTTCTTTTAGTGTAACTATGCTCTTATAAAGGGAATGTTACACCTCTAGACATAGTTTAATACAGATTACCATGAATGTGGAACTCGTGGAAGGTGAATGCTCTAATAACTCTGAGGTCCTCTAGATTGTTGTTTGATCCACGCGGCTTCTTTAATCAATCCGTTTTAGGTGAAAGCTTGACCATTTTGGAAACAAGAATTAGAGTCTTGCATAATATCTAATTTTGGATATTTCACGTTAATAAACATAATATACTCATTAAATAGTTAGGAGTCCTAATGTGGATGGGAAATAATTAAAAGTCAAATTCTATTCATTGAATAAGTAGGTGTCCTAACGTTTTAATTTACACTTTTTTTTATAAAAAAATTTAGACTCCTACTCCTAAATATGGCATATTTTTTCAAAAAATTTAAAAAATTAGTCATGTTGATTTTGTAGTATTTTAGACTCCTAATATGGAAACTCACGTTAATTTGTAGTATTTTTATAACTCCTAACTATGTTAATACTATTAGTGATTCTCTAAGACAAACCTTCATCATAAAATATTAATTAAAATCGTTTTTTGGTTTAAGATTTCTCTACTTCTACAAAGACGAAGTCAACCCAGATCACATACAAAAATTATTATATACAATGTCTCACATATCCATGAGAATCAAGTCACTCCCCCAACAAAAACATTTGGAGATCATAATTTATTTTTGTTGATTTACATGATTTTTACTCTTGATATCAATGGCGAAAATTTGTTAACTATATTTTTTTCTTCTCAATCATTCGTGTGATATAAAGTTATCATCTTCCTCGTTAAGTACATTTTTTATGTTATTCTTTAAAAGTTTTGTATTTAATAATAATATAACATATACATAACAATTTGTTCTTTTCATATATATATAATTAAATAAGACGATACACACGTGCAAAGCACGTACACTTAACTAGTATATTAAAAGCATGAGTGTCCTTATAAATGTTGTTTGAACTTTTTACCTTTTATTAAAAGACTTCACTTTAGACAAAATCTTCTTTTCACCATTTTTCTTCAATTATTATATCATTATTTTAATGTTATTAAATATTAACTATAACAAAAATTAAATAGAGAAGATTTTCTAATTATGATTAAATTCCCACACGGTGAATCTTTTTTCAATTTAAATACACTTGATAAAAAAAACTATCGAATTAAAAAAAATAGTAAATTAAAAAATTAATTGTCATTTAATATTTTTTAAACAATTATCATTTAATAATTCTCTTAATATTTAAAATATCAAAACCTACTAAATATGTTATTATATCCTAAAAGTTCTAGTAAACATATATTCATAAAAATAGACAACACCTGAATCAGTTGTTCATCTAAAATCAAATCCTTAAAGTTTACACTTTAAAATAAAAAAATATAACGAGTAATAAGGAATAAAATTAAAAATACTTCTTCATTTTTGTTTTATGTTTTTCATTAAATTTTTCTTTTAAAATTTCGTGGTATATTTACCTAAAATACTCCTGTGCTTTGTTATCAATAATTATTTTCTTGGTATATTCCTTATATACTTAATATATTGTTTGGGAAATCAAAATTTTGTATGATTTATCAAATTAATAAGAATGAAGCAGATTATAACATATTCTTAGATCAAATATTTGTGTTGAATGAAATTATTCAACCGATATATATATATATAAATATTATGGGTAGAATACAAGGCCCTCTCTTCATATTTATTTATCTAGTATTGATTTGGAACATCTATTAAGATATAATATAAAAAAATTACAACTTATTTTGTTTATTTTTTCTTAAGAGATGTATCGAAACATGAAAGAAAGGATTAATGTTTAAGAATGCATACTTGCGTGCTATAATTTCAATCTTTTTTAAAAAAAATTGTGATTGTTTTGTTGATTTTTTCTCTTTCAAAACTATATAATATAAAAAGAAAAAGTTAGAAGAGCTATTTGTTGGAATTCAAATCAAAGTCTTCATCTGTTTTTGTAAAAGTATGAAAACAAAATATACGAATTTAGAAAAGATTTAAGTTATATATATGTAGTAATTAATAGGGGAAAGCAAATTTATATTATTAGTGCTATATTTAACTAGTTTAGATCTATTTTAAGGTATAACTATAACAATTATCTGATATCGTGAGTTAATTTAATATGATGATCATATGATGTGAAAATAGAACCTATAGAAAGTTTATTAAGTTTAAGAAACTCAAAAGCTTCTTTGTTGTTTTAAAAGTGTTTATTTTAAAGTTAAGGTATTCGATTAAACTTATACTGAAAAATAAATATACAGAATAGTAGTAGAAATTATTTTAAAAAATAAAAATAAAGTTTGATCAAGCACAAGTACTTTAATATTGAGAGAATATTTTTTTAAAATTGATTAATCGAATATAGATTGATACTTTTGAAAAAAGAACTTTCTCAAAAAATACTCTTCAAAATTAGTGATTTAAAAGAATTGATCAAACAATCTATTAAATTCAGATGAAAAACAACACATTCATAACTGCACATGACATACATGCACGTCAGAAGCACCGTTACTACCTCCCACACGTAACGTACTCCCTCAGTCTACTTTTACTCGTCATTATAATACAATAGTAAAAGAGGCTAAAAGCACGCATGTCTTTGTCGATATGTATGAGTTTTGAAATTAAAATTGCATTAAAAGGGCACTTTTTTCATTTAAGTATTAAATTATCAAAAAGAAATTTCCAATAATCTATATCTAAAGATTACGTAAAAAATATTATAAATTATATAATTAACAACTTAAAATATTTTAATATCATATAAAAATTCATTGTCAAATAAAAATTTGATCGACTCTCCAAATTTCATTTGTGCCACATAAATTGAAATAGAGGGAAGAAATACATTTCTAATAATTAAAAAGGCATTTTGAATAATTTATATATTTGCAAATTACATTAAAAGTATTATAAATCACAATAATTAACAACTTAAATCAATTTAAAAATATAAAAAATTATGTCATGTTTTTTTACTTATAACTTTTTTAACCTTCTTATATGAAATCGTTATCATTTAGATAGGTATATTATTTATTTTAACATCAATTATTATTTTAAATAATTTATTTTTCTTGCTAAATTTTATTAATTGACGTGTTATACACGTGCAAAGCACGTACCGTAAACTAATATATATTGGAATGGAGGAGGTAACGTGTATAGAAGAAGTTCCCAATAATTTTGCATCTTTTTAAAATTGAGAGGAGTATAGTGTGTACATTGAAGGGGTGGGGCCTAATACTTTGAATAGAGGAGTTTTAATAATTATGTTGGTAGTAGTTTTCATTACGCATGACAAAATTGGCTTTGGATCCCTTCAAATTTGACTCTACTTTTGTTCTCTACTCACTAAATTCTCCAACAAAAACCTCACACCTAGGGGTGTGCAAAAACTGAACCAATCGATAAATCGAATCGAAAAAAGTGTTATTGGTTTATTGGATTAATGAGTTTTTAATGGTTTTATAAAAAATAATTATCGGGTTATCGGTTCGTTATTGGTTTTTTATATTGGGTTATTGGGTAAACCGATAACCCATTAAGACTAGGAGTTTACTATTTTTACCTATATATAAATATTAAATATTAATCTCAATACCTTACTAGTTACTGTCTTTGTTCTTAGCCTTCAATTCACACTTCATTGCGACTTTGAGTTCATAACTTCACATTATACAAAATGTCAAAACCTAAAGTAAGAACCCTATACCTCTCAATTTCTCAATGTGTTACACTTGTATAGCTCTTTTCATGTTTGTTATTATTATTTCTATTTTATTAGCATTTATAAAATTATATTATTGTCTTGTCGCATCAAATTTATTAGAGAAGGCATATATTTATTTTATAAGCATTTTCTTATTGGTTAAACCAAAAACCGAACCATTAAGGACCAAAATCGATAAACCGAAAACCGATAAAAAATATCTTATTGGTTTGGTTATTGGTTTAGCGTATTTAAAAATCGAAAACCGATAAACCGAACCGATAATACGTAAAACCGAACCGAACCGACCGATGCACACCCCTACTCACAACAACAATTTGTTTTATGTCAAGGAAAATATTTTCTTGAATCTTTTAGGAAAATAAGTGAATTTTTCTTTTTGTTTACCTGTATATGGTAGGTAAATAAAAATATTTGTATATAATATAAAAGAGATAAGTATTGAAAACACTCCTAAACTTAGTGTGAATTATTACTCTAGTCCCCCAACTATTCACAGCCTTAAAAACACCTCTCTACTTGGTTAAGTAATTTAAAAACACCCCTCTTATGCCACATGTCATCCACATATGCGTATATGTGGAATTGTTTGCTGATGTGGCGTACACATAAATATATATAGTAAAAAAAAACATTCAAATAATTAAATGCTAAAATTTAGTAATGAAGAACTTTTTAAAAAATAATTAATTTTTTCTTACCTCACCTCATCCCCTACCCAGGTACCCCAAACTCCCCCACCCCACCCCACCCCCTCACCCCCCAAAAAAATTTTAAAAAACTTTTTATCCAACACCACCGAGTACCCCGACTCTCCCCCCCCCCCCAAAAAAAAAATTACTTTTAAAATAAAATATTTTTTTCTTAACTACCCGCCAAAAAAAAGGTTTAAAAGAATTTTTTTGGGAGTGGATGGGTAGTGAGGTGTGAGGTTGGGGGTACTGGGTAGAGAATGAGGTGGAGTGATGAGAAAAATTAATTTTTAAAAAGAAAAAAAGTTTTTTATCTTCTTTAATTGCTAAATTCTTAGCATTTAATTATTTAATTATTTTTTAAATATTTTTCTATTACATATATCTATGTGTACGCCACGTCAGCAGAAAGTTCCACATATATGTACATGTGGCATAAGAGGGGTGTTTTTAAATTCACTTAATCAAGTAGAGGGGTGTTTTTAAGGCTGTCAATAGCTAGGGGACTAAAGTAATAATTCACGCTAAGTTTAGGGGTGTTTTCAATACTTATCTCAATATAAATTATATAAACTTATAACAAATATTTATTTTTCATATTTCGCTTTATTAACGATTAAACAATATTTTTTGAGGCCTTCACACTTATCATATTTCCTTTTTTTTTGTTGGAGTCTTCATGTCTGTACTTTAAAGGCGAACAATTAGTATTTCAAGCTAATAAAAAGCCCTAATTAACTCGTTTGACCGAAGAAGTGCACCGACTATTGAATCTTGAAAATGCCGCTTGCTTAATATTATTTATATAATAATAGGACTATATAGATAATATATTTATTTATAAACTAGTTTAGCCACACGTGCATTGCACGTGTATGTCTTTTCTGGAAATATAAATTATCAGATATTATTTAAGCTTAGTATTTGATAACTAAGGTTACATGAAAGAATAGTGTTGATTCTTCTATGAATATATAGTTTTAAAGGAGTTTCTATGTAGGAAAGTAGTTTTCATTACGCATGACAAAATTGGCTTTGGATCCCTTCAAATTTGACTGTACTTTTGTTCTCTACTCACTCAATTCTCCAACAAAAACCTCACACCAACATATTAAGAAAAATATTTTCTTGAAAAATACGTGTGTTTTAGAAAAATAAGTGAATCTTTCTTTTTGTTTTCTTGTACATGATATGTAAGTAAAAATATTTGTATATAATATAAACATATATAATGAGAGATGGGGTGAGTAATATGGAGGGGGGCTACGGTAGTGAAAATGAAAATAAGGTGTGTTGGAGGCGGAGAATGTGTTTGTGAATGTATTACAACAAACAATATAACGGAGATATCATACATTATAACAAAATATTTATTTTTTATATTCCGACTTCATTGACGACCAAACAATATTTTTAAATGCCTTCACACTTATTATATTTCCATTTTTTTTTGTTTGAGTCTTCATGTCTCTATTTTAAAGGCGAACAATTAGCATTCCAAGCTTAATAAAAAGCCCTAATTAGCTCGTTTGATCGAAAAAGTGCACCGACTATTGAATCGTGAAAAAGCCGCTTGCTTAATATTATTTGTATAATAATAGGATTATATAGATAAATATTAGATCTTATATTTATCTATATATTAGTTTCGTCGCATGTGTATGTCTTGTCTGAAAATATAAATTATCGGATATTATTTAAGCTTAGTATTTGATAACTAAGGTTACATGAAAGAATAATGTTGATTCTTCTATGAATATCTAATGAATATGGATGGCCCTAACATCACTTATTCGCCTGAGCCTATAAAGACGACAAAAAATAATTGTATGTCATTGCACATGTATGCAGAGTCTAGAAATTAATTTTACACGAAAAATATAGTAACTCTAATTTATGTCGATTCATGAAATACATTTTATCATAAAATAGTAGAAAAATATGTAAGAATAATTTTTTACTTATGGCCCAATTTTACTTGTGACCCAAGTAATAATATAAAGGGAAGATTATATAACTAAGCTAACATTTAATACCTAATTATACTACATGACTATAGTTTCACTTAATTATAGAAAATGGGTTATGTTTAAGAAAAGGGTTATGGTGGGTCCTAGCGTTTATGTATAAAACGTTTAGAATTCAATTTCCCTTTTATACAAACCTACCCACTATCTCTCTCTTCCACTCCCACATAATTATCTCCTTTATTCTCTCAACTCACCATAAATCTCTCAATCAAGCCACAAATCTCGCAACAGAATCAAATTCTAATTTTGAAAAAGCTGCCTCCTAATCGTTTAAATTCATTTTATTTTATTTTTTTACTCCATCAGTTTTTAATCGATTGTATTTGTATAATTTTTTCATTTTCCTCAAATTTTTCATAGTTTGAAAGCCAAAATCAAGATTCCTTCGGTTTAGTAATCACAATCGTTCTAATCATGGAGGAACAATCTCCATCAAAGAGAATCACTAGAGATATACATCTGCATGCAATAGAGTCGGTACGAAATTCATCCTTTTCGTTGGGTTTAACTCAAGACTTTGAAGCAATTGCAGATTCTATATTGCAAGATCTAAAAAAAAGAAAAGTACAAGAATCATCTTCCAGTCAAAATGACTCAAAAACAATCGGAGAAGATGATTATGTCGCAATGGATCAAAAATCATTGTGAAAGATGATTATGTTGAAATGGACCAACAAGTGGCAGACGACTTTAAGGTAGCCCGATTTTCACTTTTTCCTTTTTGTATATGGATAATTTCAGTTGTATATGACACAATAAATGAATTGTAATTTCAAATAATTGTATATGTTTCATAATTAACATCAAGCATATGCATGCATAACCAGTTGTGTTATTGCTTATAGTTATACAAGTCCAATTGATATATTTATACAACTACAACGATTTGTATAATGAAGTTATGTTATTTCTATACAAATATTTAAATAGGCCGAATTATACAAGTCCAATTGATATATTTATACAACGATTTGTTACTATATTATATTAACTTGTTGACTTAAAATACATAACGATTTTTATAAAATTCATCAAATACACAAATAAAACTGTAACATATGCAACTGATCGAATTAATCGGAAACTATTCAATTGCATTCACTTGTTGACTTAAAATATATAACGACTTGTATAAAATCTATCTAATATACAAAACAAACTGTAACATATACAAATCGTTAGAAGTAATGAAAAATTACTAAATTATTTTAACTTTTTGACTCAAAACATATAACGACTTGTATAAAATCTATCTAATATACAAATCAAATAGTAACATATACAAACTGTTACAAATACTTAAAATTACTCAATTTTATACACTTGTTTAATTAAAATTTATATCGATTTGTATAAAATCTATTTAATATACAAAACAAACAGTAACATACACAAAATGATACAACTAATCGAAAAACACTCAATTATATGTTTAGACAAAAAATCACTCACAAACAATCTTAGTGTGGAATTCGATACCAATTATATACATCTACAAATGAATAGTCTGTGTTTCCTCAAAAAGAAGAAGTTTTATTTTGGTATGTATCCTAATTAAACTAAACGATCTTTAATTAAGGCATTCATTAATTAACGCTTAATTAGTTAGATATAATTAAACATATTTTTTGTATAATTAATTATAAATAGGCTGAATTATACAAATCAGAAACGTAATAGCTATTTAAACTATAACTATGATGCGTAAATAGGCAAACTATAGTTAATGAGCCCTATTATATTTCCTATTGTAGCTATTTATGAAATTTTCCCCATAAATAATAATTAATGAAGAATAGATCTCGTCCGTACATCGATTACTTGATGAACGTACCGGATTAAGTCACAACCTCTATAAATTGGTCCTCACTCCACCCATTAGGATTACCACATATTCTCTACAACTGTGGTAACGTAAGGCTAGGGCAAGGAGGTAGAAACCAATTTACGACTAACGCTTCCGTTTTTCTCTGTGATGATGTCTTCCGCATCAGGTATGTGCCCCTAACGATCTCTATATAAGATTATTATGTTTAAGATCTTGATGTGTATTAAAGTATTTAAATCTTACAAAATAACTGTAGCATAGCTTTGAATAGCTATTTTTACACGAAAGAATATAAAAGAGACTCCTATGAAGGTAGCTTACGCTAACAATTTGAAATCTTGTTTGGAATAATAAAAATTGTATTTATTTTACAAAGACTAATTAATATTAGTGCAAAATGTAAAGAACAGTTTTCTATGGTGCAAATAGTAATTAAAATAGCAAGGAAATGGACTAATCTTAATTAGAGCATCTAATTGTTATGCTTTATTTACGCAGATCGTAATGGGGTGAAAAGCAAAGGAAACGATAGCTTATTATCTGAATAATATGGTTAGCTTCATTTTATTTAACCTATGCAGTTTTCATGAACAGAAAGATTTGCAAAGATCAAAAACTTGCAACAGCGAATAATTTAGTGGATTTAGGTTTTAATGTAGTGGAAATGCAGTTTCTAGGTTTGCGCTTGTTGCAAAGAATGTGTAATGACCTAGAAGGTCATTTTTGGAAATTTTCATAAAATTATCATTTTTTCCCTCCAGATAGTTGCTTTGAGTCATTTCTGATCAGTTTGTGGAGTTGATTTTAAAATTTGATTGAAAAGTTATAAGTTTTGGAAGGTCTAAAGTGGTTTTTGATAACAATCGGAGTTTCGAGTCTCGAAATGGAATTTCATCAGTTTCGGAATGTGAAATTTGGTCTAGGGGAGTCGTTGGTTTTAGGTTCGGGGCTGTTTTGAGGATTTGAGCCCTTGAATTGGAAGTTTGGGTGATTTTAGAATAAGAATTGACTTTGGTCAACATTAGGAGTTCAAATGCTCGGATCAGATTTTCGACGATTCCACTGGATACAAGAGATGATTTTAGGCCTAGGTGAGGTTTTGGTTGATTTTTTGGAGGTTCCGGGGGCAATTTGGTCTTTTTGAGCATTATATTAGTTTATTGCGATTTTGACAGGTTTTGGATCAAGGAGACCTCAAATTCGTGTTTTGATGGTTCCATTGAGTCCGTAACGTCGAGTTTAGTAGGGTAGCATATCTGATTTGTGTGCTCGGAGTTCCGAATGAATCCCGAGGGTCCATTCAAATTTTTTGATTCCTTGTGTGAATTGTTGGTTTATGTAATCTGGTGCAATGTAAATTGTTCATTGCGATCACGTGAATATCTTTCGCGATCGCGTAGGCTTGATTATCTGGTCATCGCGATCGCGTGAAGCCCAGTAGCGATCGCGAAGAGTAAATTTCACCTCGTAGAATGTTTTCTTAAAATCGGGGTTTCAACTCCATTTCACCATTTTTTGAAATATTGAGAGCTCGGTTTTGGCGATTTCAAAGGGTTTTCTCAAGAATCTTCGATTGGGTAACGATTTCTAACTCCCTAACTCTTTTACCCATTAATTAATTCATGATTTTGATGAATAAACTTGAGTTTTGATCCCAACTTTGAAGGTTTTTGAAAAGGTTTAAAGTTTTTGATAAATTGATGATTTAAGGCTTGATTTAACTTCATTTTTAAAATGGTTTTCACTGGTGATTAATTTCCAAATTCTTTGGGTAACGTAATTTTGTATAAATTTTCAGATTTAAACCTCGATTTTGGAATCAGGTTCTTGGGTCGATTTGACCTCGTTTTTCAAAATGCTTGATATGAGTGCTGTCAGTTGCGAAATCTTATGGTGATTACGTATTTGAATAGATTGCATTGATTTGGAGACTCAACGAAAAGGGAAAGCTCAAGTCCCTGAGTGATTGTTTGATTGATTGAGGCAAGTGAATTTCTTAACCTTTGTTAAGTATATAGAACCTCGTACTTCCTTATTGTATGTGTTGGGGAGTAATGAGATTTGGTGATGGGATGGACTTGTTCATATTGGATGATTATAATTATGAAAAAGGGGTAGTAAAAAGGCAACTTGATGATACATTGACATGTGATATGTTGTGAATGATTTGAATGGTTGGATTGATTCATTATTTGTGTTGTATCATGATTGTGTTGATATGAACTGTGTATTGATATCGAATTCATAATATTCTCATGATTTGTGTGAACATGCCTATTTTCATTGGTTCTGAAATATTGTGATGATTATGCCGAAGGAAAATGGTATCGGCTATGCCAAATGGAAATAGTTCCGGCGAGTGAGATATGCCAAAGGGAAATGGTTTTGGCGAGTGAGATATGCCGAAAGGAAATGATTCCGGCGGATAGATGGATCTTGTGAGTCTCCTATGAGTTCGGGCCTGATATTCAGCGGATGTGTATCGTTAGGACATACATGCACACTATACTTGCCATCTCATTTCATTGCATTGCACATCATTATCATATGTGAACTTATTAGTGTCTTTGGTGAAATTTGTGATTTACGAATTTGATACTTGATTGTTGGTAATCGTTGAAGTGTTGTTATTGAGCTATTTGTTATATGAACTGTGAACTATTAGATTGGGCTAATCTCTGTGCAGGTTATATTTATGGAGGTTTGGTTGGAGTGTTAGGAGTACCCGTATTCTATATTGCTTTACTTCGTGTTTAGTGGTTCGCTTGCTGAGTACTGTGTTGTTTGGTACTCATTCCTTAATTCTACACTTGTGTATGTTACAAGCCTAGATCTTCGTGATTATTCTTTCCCTCTTCGTCCGAGGTTTACAGTGGAGTGTTAAGAGGTAGTTGCTTGTTTCTCAACGGATCCTCTTACTTCTTTATATGCAATTATTCTTTTCTAGAAATAATGACATTGTTGTTGGTTTATTGAAGAGTAAGACCTTTAGTGTAATATAGATCAATTTTCTCAGGCAGTTTCGAATCTTATTTTTTTGTATCGTCATTTTATTTAGCTGTATATTTTTGAATTTATAGGGTTGTAAGTAACTAATTAATCTTGCTCCGTTATTATTTTGTTCTTATAGACTAACTTAGTTTAATTTTTACGGTGGATTTTTTTTTTTTGATTCTTTTTTCGAGGATAGTCCCATTGAACTAGGTATATTTTTTTAGGAGTAAATTATTAAAAATATTGTTAGGAGAAAATAAAAGTTAATACTAGCATATTTGAGCATATGTTTGAATGGTACTTCCTTGTGAGTGTGAATGGATTAATAAAATAATAAACTTTGTTATGTGACGATTATGCAATTCTATCAAAAGAATGGAGACGCAACATGCATAACTCAATTAAAAGGAGATAGAACAAATCATATTTTATCAAAGTTTTTCTTCACATACAATTTCCAAAAAAATGACGATATCAACGTACAATAGATTCGTTTGAGTATAACTATTTTATTCACAAAAAGTCTACTAACTACAACTTTAAGAAGATGGTGCACAAGATTGAAATGCGAAAATTTAAGCTTTTGAATTGAAATTCTCATCAGAAAAAGTTAAAACATACTATATTCTTTTTTGCTTGTAAAGTTTTTATCCCAATGAATTTTTCTTATCGATTTTTTAACTAGGCAATTAAAATGCATATTATTAAATATGTCCATTTTTAAAATTAAATTCCTTTTTAGTAAAATTTTACGAGTTAAGAGGAGTGCTATAAATAAAGGAAAAATTACCTAACTACACACTCTTTTTTACCATATTTTCTTATTTTCCCTACCGTTTCAAAAAATATCAAAAATCCCTTCTTTTGCTCCTATCATCCCCTTTTCCGGATACATCAATTTGAAATCCATACCCAAGATTTTCCTTCCTTTTTTCACGCCACAAATCTCTCCACAGTTACCTCCATTAATCCATTTTTGAATTTCAAATCTTTTCTCTTTTCAATTGATGATTTCAAGTTATTCAACAAGTAGAACTCTTTCCATCACTTCAGTTTTCAATTTTTTTTATTTTTTTCATCTTAAATTTTTTTTGATACGTATGGTATCATGTTTAATTGTTGTGCACTTTTTGTATCATGTTAAACTGTTGGGCAATTTTTGCATAATGGATTATTGTTTGTTATTTTTTGTATCATGTGTTACTGTTTGTTATTTTTGTATCATTTTTAACAGTTTGCTATTTTTGTATCATGCCCACTTTATTGATAAAAAATTATACATCCGAATTAATACCATATGTATCTGATACATATTAATGACTAATGTGTATCACACGTATCTTATACACATTAATGGTCATGACACATTCATACAAATTATTGCTAAATACACATTCTTTAGCAATGATACATTTATACAAACTAACACTACATGTATCGTCTGACACTTAATAACTATATACCAAACAGTAATGTATTGATCTAAAACCAAACACTTTACGCGCAATCTTTTTTTCTATAATGTATCTGGTAGGCTAATTTGAGATTCATAAAAGAAATATTTTGTCAAACAATAGTTTCATCACTTCTGTATCGTTCACACCTCACCTCACTTTCTCAGATTTCTGAATGTCTTAACAAAATTGAGATATTCATAATGTATCGACTCAAATTTTCGTCCAATTTGAATCAAAATTGAAAGGATTTTGGACGATTTGGGATTTCGTCCATCTCAAAAAAATGATTTCTAAATTTCTCAGTAAAATCAAGATATTCATAATGTATCTTCTCCAATTTTGCGAAATTTTTGAATGAAAATTGAAAGAATATTGGATGATTTGCTTGAAGAAATTTGAAATTTGAATCCAGGTGAGATGACTATGAAACATCAAGCAGATCTCGTACTACTTTCGATAAATGACATTGAATTGTCTTCCATTGCTAATGGCGGATTTGAGATTCACAAAAGAAATTGTTTGTCCAACAACTATTCCATCACTTTTGTATCGTTCATAACTCACATCGCTTTCCCATATTCTTGAATGTCTCAACAAAATAAATAAATTCATCATTTACCAGATAATTTTTTATTTTTTTTTGAATGTGGGACGATTTTGAGAGAGAAGTGAGAGAAGAAAATTTGAATTTTGAATTGTTTGAAGTTGTTATGACTTGGAAGAGATTGACATCAATGTGTTTTGTGTGATTTGCGTGATTTGTGGATTTCATATTAATGCTTATGATTTGTTTCCTTTTTAATGGTAACAGAACAGTTACTTAATGTATCAATTGTTATGTATCACGCATATTGGGATGTATCCAGATGACTCATATTTTAAGGGATTTTTGTAAATTAGAAAAAAGTAGGGATATGATGTAATTTACTTCTTACACTATAGGATTTAGGTAAGTTATACAAAAATAAATTTTAGGGGAACTTTCACATATAGCCACTCAAAATATTTTAATTATGCTCCATAGTTATAGTTTGCTAATTATGATTCGTAGCTACATGTTGTAGGAGGAGAGAGGCGAGCGAGATTGGGAGAGGGAGGAGAGAGGCGAGCGAGAGAGGACAGAGAGTGGAGAGAGGCGAACTGCATATGTATATCTGTCAAATAATTGTATATATGTAACTAATATACATATGTATTTGTATATCTGGCGAGCGAGAGTCGGAGAGGGAGGAGAGAGGCGAGCGAGAGAGGGCAGAGAGCGGAGAGAGGCTAATTGTACTTGTATATTTGTCATATAATTGTATATATACATATTTATAATTTGTATTTGTATATGTATAAGTGACGTAATTACAGTTAAAAATAAGCTGTGAGCCGTAATTAATTCAAACTATAGCTATGTTAGCTAATTAACTAGTATATGTTTGTTTATCCGTATAATTTCCCCTAAATTGTATATATATTATAAATTTATAATGAATATCTATTTTTTTTAATTTTTTTTTGAAGAAAAGTTAATACATGTCTTTGTATTCTTCACTTTATTTAAGTTAATAAACTATGTATCCCAGAAAATTCAGTTTTTCACTTGGACAGAGTTATAATTATGCCGGAGAGAGTGGAAACACAAGGTAAATGCTGCATTATAGTTCTGTCGGCTGCCGGCGACCACATATTTGGTCGCCGGGGAATTGGATTAGGTATTACGAGGTGGAAATCGAACCCTCGGTAATAGTAAAGTTGAAAGTTCAGTAGCCAGATGTGAATTAGTTGTTGATAAAGCTGAAATCAATATTATGGAAGACCGATTTCCGAATCCCAACAGGTAATTTGATTTCCAATTGAGTCTTAAATACTTTATATTTGTATGGATGGCTGGGTTAATGAATGCAAATATCACTATCATATGTTATTGTTATCCAATTTCATCCACACTTATTTGTGTGTTTACTTATAGTCATATTTTGAACTCCTTAGTGAAAATTGTGGCTTTACAGTTGGACTTCTTGCTAGTCTTAAGGTAAATTGGCACACAATAGTGTGGTTGAGGTTCAAATCCCAATGGAGTCAAAAAACTCTAGGTTTTCTTTTTATCTGTCCTAGCCTTGGTACCTGTTGTGGGTTGAAATAGTCGAGGTGTACGAAAGCTGGTCTGGACACCACGGTCATATGGTCTTGCTCTAAGAAGATCTAGTAAATCAAAGTACATTGTTTCCTTATTAGTTCATTCCGTAGGAATTCCATTTATATAACTTTAAACTCCTTATTTTATCCTTAAATAAGATGGTATGACATATTTAAAACTACATGTACCAAAAGTCTTTCTTTCTTAAACAGTTAAACGGCATGTTGAGTCACATAAATTGGTATGGAATGGAGAGAGTATATGTTTTTATAAAAATTGTATTCAAATTATTGACATTGATTGAGCATGAGATAAGTAGTGCACGTGGACTCATAGCTTATATGTTGGTTCGACTATCGAGACATTTGTATGTTAATGTCAAATATGGTGGAGCAGTTTATGCATTTTTTCAATTTGGAACTTTGAACACATTAGTTACTTGATCGTCTATCTTTAAACTTTAGATTTTAGATACACAACTCGTAGAGTAATGAGATGTTAATGTCTTGTCATATAGTTGATCCACACTTGATTATAGTTGGATGAGATGGTTCTATGAATTACAATCAAAATTTGCTAGATTCATATAGTTCTTTTTATGGAGTTCGTTTCATAATTACACTTATTGTTGACGTAGACACAACATCTGCTTTTGGGAAAGATAAGTACCGAATGTGATAGCTGGCCTTTCTGCTCGGTGTGTAGGGACTAGGCATAAGACCAGTGCGAGGAGTTATGCTTTGTGGAAATATAAGTAGACTCAACAGCACATTCTTGGTAATAGCTTATCAGCTATTCAACTTTGCAAGGATTTGACTAATGATATCTATCTTCGAGTGTTCTTTACTATGAAATCCTAAGTTGCGCGGACTCTTCACTTACGTTGCCGCACCCGTGTCGGATTCTTCAAAAATACAATACTTTTGGAGAATCCAACACGCACCCGTAGACATTTTTGAAGAGTCCGAGCAACATAGATGAAATCTCATTCACAAAAGAGGGGCTTGGAAATACAGAAGATTAAACAGAATATGAACTTGGGATAAAGAACTAATTTATCAATGCAGAGCTAATGAGTTCTAGTTCGATTGGTTTGATTCCCACCTCTGCTAAACTGGACAATGAAAAAAAATCTCATGTTGGTAGCTCATGCCTCATAGTGCGCTCTTTCTGAATGTTTTGGTAACCACACTTTCTCTTGTTTATCTTTATATAAAAATTTTCTGGAAGAAAAGAAAGGGACACAGAGAGCATAGGGGAGATAACCTTTTTATTTATCCATTGCTTTTTATCTTATTCAAATAAGCACATTCTTGCCATTTCTCAGGAGCTAAAATTTCATCATGTTCTTGTATCCTTTTTATTGAAAAGATTACAAGTTTGTCAAATGTCTGATTAGATTGTCAAGTTAATTTGTGCTCTCTCCGTTTAAAAAAGAATGCCTCTTTCCTTTTTCAGAAACTCTTTAATTCTAACTTTTTATATGACATGTTTAAGACCACAAGATTAAAGGGTATTTTGGTACATTCTACGTATCTTTAATTTAAGACCATGAGATTCAAAAATCTTCTTTACTTTCTTAAACTCTGTGCCAAGTCAAAATCAGGCAAACAAATTGAAACGGAGGGAGTAGCTATTTCTTGTTGGAGTGAAATAGACCTAGATAGAGTTGAACGGATATAAAATATTTATATATTTCTCCTCAACTAAATTGGGATTGAGGCAGTGGAGATAAATGTTGCAATTTATTGTTGATTTTTTAATCTTATTTGTGTGAGCACATTCTTTGTGGCTTTTAGTAGAAGGGGCTATAATATTGTATTCAGAAGGCCATTCAATGATTGTGAATTATTGCGGGATTTTTGTTTTCTGTTGCAGCAGCTGTCTAATTCATACGTTATCACCACTCACAAGCCTGATGTGTTTTCATGGAAAGGAACTGCAGATGGCCAGTTTATGGTTAAGTCAGGTTATCAATTTCTCTCCAGAAGCGTTTCTCCTAATTCAGTCTGGCCGTAGAAAACAATCTGGAAGAGTGCTGCACCAGAAAAGGTAGCTTGCATCACTTGGCTTAAACTATGCAATATATGAGTACTTTGTGAATGCTAAGAAGAGGATTGCAGCTGTCTTTTCTTTCATTTGTTGAGAATAAATTCAATAATAAGAGTGTGCTCTTTTTAACAACTTAAACTTTTAGATGAGATGGTCACACACTTCAACACTTTATCAGAGCAGCCCATTCCAATTATTGTTTACCGATGTTGAACCCTCATATTAATTGCCTATGCTCTAGATGTCTAGCCCTAGGCGTGAGGTTCAACATGGTGGAGTGTTGAAGAGTCCCACATCGGATGAAAAAGGGATGTGTGGTCTCCTTATATGACATTGGACAATCCTTCCCTCGTGAGCTAGCTTTTGGGGTTGAATTAGGCTCAAGATTCATTTCTTTACATGGTATTATAGTAAGAGAGGTCCTAGGATTAAATCTCACCGCCATCCATTATCAAAAATTACTTCCACATGCTTAACCCATGAAAAAAGAATTAGGCCCGCACGTGAGGGGGCGAGTTGAGAATACAATTGAATAATAAAAGTGTGCTTTCTCTAACAACTTAAGCTTTTAGATGAGATGGTCGCACACTTCAACAATTTTTGACCTCTCTTCAACTATTGGGGGTTAAGGTTTGGAATGCCATCCTAGTGGCCATTTGGTTGTCCACTCGTAAGAAAAGGAAAACAAAACATTTTGAGAGCAAATGAGAATATGTTAGTATAATCAATACTAATGTTTTTCTACACTTTCTTTATGGTGCAATATGGCTTCATTTAATGATGTCGAAGGTTGTACTTGTGCTGAGGGTCTTTCGAAAACAACCTCTCTATCTCCATGAGGGTAGTGGTAAGGTCTGCGTACATTCTACTCTCTCCAGACCTCACTTGTGAGATATCACTGGGTATGTTGTTGTAGTTGTTAATGATGTCGAAGCCAAGATTGAAATTTTTGACCTCTTTACTCAGTTTGTAATGATGCTAATTGTACATATTCTCAAACACTCACTTGATGCTGGTTATCAATAAGCTTATCCTGCCGATAAAAAAAAAGAAGGGGCTAAAATAGCTTTTCCTATACATGTGAGTATTTCCTTATGTTCTTGTATCCCTATTAAGATATATCAACTTATATTGATAGTTAATTTGTGATTATTTAGTATTTGGATGAAATGGATCTGAATAGAATGCGGATATGTAGTGTACGTATTGCCGACCCCAACTAATTTGGGACTGAAGCGTGGTTGATTTACTAGTTGATGCCTTGATAAAATATTTGTATATAAGGAAACACAAGTTTTTGCTAATACAGGCATTTCTGAATTACCCAAAGGTTTTTGCCAATCGGATTCCTCGCCCTAAAAGAATATTATTAGTTTTTTACTATAGCAAAAAAGATTATTATTAGTTTTGTCGTGTTTGAAAGAGTAGTGTAGAGTAGCTAGTGTATCTTTCTAAAGCCTATATTCAATATTCTTGTTGCGTGTGGAAATTTTCATGGCAGTTTTTTTTTGTAAAGATACAATGCCGACATGTGCTGATCTAATGATGATAAGGTTCATGCAAAAGATACCTCTAGGCAGCGAATCAGACAAACAGAACACTGTACCAACACCGACAACATTGATATATAAAGTTTGGATTCCTCGATGCTGTTCTTCATTGTGGCTTCTGGCGTTGGAGATATTCTCTTCCTCTTTTAAGGTTCATTAGATCTCTATTTCCTTTTATTGCAATTCCTATTTCTCAAATTTTTCCTCTTTAAATTTGCCTTGCATTTTGGTAAATCATCCTATGTTACTCTTGAATGGTCTTGTGATTTATGATTCTTCTATTTGATTATGTTTGTACTTCATTAGCAAACCATGAGTAAACTTGAAAAATTGTTAGTTGCCCGACCCTCATGCAAGGAATTCTTCAAGAAAACATCCTGTATAAGCCCGATGTTGACCTGTTTCAGATTAGTTGAGTGTCACCATGCACTAGGCTAAGATGGTGATTGTGGTAGAGGAAGAAGAAATCAGAGATCCACGATACTCAATTTGACTCTTCCGTTGAGTTATGTTAGTGCTATTGGGATCTCAATTTGTTAAGGTAATGAATTTATTGCACGATGCTTAGAAGTGCAATTCCCACTACACCCTAGCCATCAAATGAATTCTCTTTTTGTCCAAACTTCCTTATTGAAGATTGAAATAGATACTTCTTGAATCATCTGTATCCTCATCGGTTCAGATTGCAATGCATATGCTTAAGTTCTAAAAGAGATGATTTATCATCTTGAACTTTAAGAAAGTTTTATGTTGAGATTGACTTGAAAATAATTTGAGAATGAACGTTCACAGCATTACGCTTAAACTTTGTGCTTGAATATGAAACCATTCTGGTATAATCTGCAAACATTATTATTATGACAAGGTAGATGAGACAACCTTATAACAAGGCCCAAATAGAACTAATTGTTTTTACAGAACGGTGCTCTTCACTTCTGTTTTATTTTATCGTTACTCATGTGCAACTACTTATCTCAACTTTTTAAAGATTTGATCTACTTCTTTGTGAAATACCGACTAAGGCTGGGACTGATCATGCTTGCTTTTGATAAAAGGGTATAGCGGGAAGGAGCTTTATAAGGGCTAACAATCTGACAATTTGAAGTATGCAGATATTTTCACTGTAAGTGAACGTGAGGGAGTCTCACAGGACAGCTTTTTGGGGCCTTGACAGATCTTGGCCATTATGTCAATCGTGGTAATCATAGTTTTAAAATTAATAAAATTACTCACTCATCATTCATCTCTTCTAGAAGTTATGATGGTGAATATTTAGTAATTTTTGTTTTGACTTGTGGTCGTCCTTATCAAGTGCTTCCTTTTAGTTCCTCAGGAGTTTTGAATCTTAAATTAAGTTTGACCATGACAATTGTGAGTATTTGAATAAACTAGTTTTTGTGTTAGAAGTGAAAAATGATATTTGAAAATTGGCCTAGTTATGTGTGGCCATGAATATAAATTGAAATGATTTTTTGAATTTTTGTGATTAACTTGGAGTGAAAAAAGTAAAAACAACTTTTTGGTGTTTCTCAAATTCCTAAAAATTCCAGAATTTTATGACGTAACGTGTTTTCCAGAGCTCAACTCCGGGAAAAAGTAAAACATTTCATGGTCAAACGCCCCTGAAGCACTTGTATATTTCGTGCATTTGCCTTTGTTTCCTTTGAATCAAGTGGTGAAAGTCATGCAGCCAAGAGCACAAGATGTTTTCAATGTCCTTAATGGCTGTGCTACTTGCTTGTATTACTCTTATCTTGCATGGTTTCCGAAATGGTGGTTCTTTTCCCGTAAACCAGAGTATTTGTTCTATGTACTTGTATAGATGTCAAGAAATATTTACCAGTATTTAGTTTAGTCTTGTGTTGACACTGCAATTTCTTTACTACCAGCGTAAATTCTTTTCAAGCCCAACAAGATTGTCATCGGTCGTTCTGACTATCCTAGGTAAAGTTTCTGCCTCATTTTTTTTTGCTTCTTTTCTTGCAAATTCTTTATGTGGTTCCTGTCTATTAATTATCCATTCGTTAAACTGTTTGGCAGCTCTTGTCCTCTACGCTATAAGCCCCCCTGACGACTCATGGTTTGTTGTGGTAACTTCCGCCCTACTTAAGCTGAATATTAGTGAGCATTTTTCTTGACTCATTGGTGGCATAGTATTTTGACATAATGCTGGCAAATTTTCCGGTGCAGGGCGCCATTGCTGTACATGTTGTTCCGGTGATAATAGTCGTTATGATATATGAAATTTGTTCTATACGTCAAGCTAGAGACAGAGCAAGGCGTGCATCCGTTAACCACTTGATTGATTGTGATGAACTCCATCACTATGTGCCTTCATTAGAAGCATTTCCCACCAGAAGACGATTGCAAGACCTGAGGCTCCAAGTTGCTCTTCTAAACCGTGAAATTAATGAGTTTGGTATGTTTGCTATGGCTATCTGCTAAAACTTTTTCTAGCAATAGTTTTGCTGTGTATATGTTCTTGGAATCATTATCATAGGCTCACCTTTCAAGATTCTGTCAGGAAAATAAAAACAATCCTTTTCTTATTATATGGTTGTTTCCATGTGCAGAACACCTTACCTACGGAGAGTTGTCTTCTGCTAATATCTTCGGAATTCCTTCCATGAATGACGAAGAGATAAATGCTTTACCTGTTTACGATTGCAAAGACACTGATCTAGAGAGGTAAGTCACAAGCATTTTAAGTCGTGCTTTTTTCTCTCAAGCCTAGAATTCACTTAAATTCCTGTGCACATAGAGTAGGATGATTGAACAACTGGAAGGTAAATGTGTGGTTTCAAATCTAGAGTAATACTAGTTGGTCACATTCTCTTCAGCTAACTACTAAAAACTTTTGCATATATTTATTAACAATAAAAAAAAGCTTTTGAATATATTTTTGAGAGAATGGGGAAAATAAAAAGGTTAGAAATATGAAACTGTGCAACAAAGAGATTAATGATTTGTGCATTCATCTAGTTTGTTCGAAGAACCAAATGTTAAGTTGAAAGTTGCATACTTTTCGATGAGTTTATTTGTATTGAAATTTTTATGGCCAATTTTGTATTGAAGTTTTTATGGACAATGGTAAGTTTATGGAAACTCAATCTTTTTCTTCTCCTCAACTATTTAGTTAATCGATTCTGTATTGGTCTTTCCTGCAGTGAGGATGCACCACCGAAACAGGTCTCATCTTCTTCAACCTCACCCTCTACCTCAGCCTCAGCCCAGGTATTTCCTTTCATATGCTCAAGGGTTATTCCGCAATACTATATGTAGCTTGGTGACCTCTTCACGTCTATTTTAGCTTCCCCTGGTTTTCCCTTAGTTGCTTGTTGTCTTCTCTTTATTGGATAATATTTGCAAATCCAGAAGCAGTAATATAAAAAATCAATTCTCTCAGAGCTATTTGCCTTAGATTGTCAAGAGAGGGGGGGAACCTAAAACTCTCATGATATCTGTATATGCATCCCGTTAATGAGAATTCTAACAATATATTTTTCTAGCTCCACCATATGCTTGTCCTATCTGGTCATATGAGATGAACCTTTTGTGTTCTTCTGTGCTTGTTTTTACGAAATCCTCCATTCAACTCGCTTAAAACATTTGGTTTTGTTCTCAGTATTTGTAATGTGCTCGTTTCAAATGAAGCAGGAATCTATGACGATAGGTATGCCAGACAATGATGGTTCATCTGATGAATTGATATGTAATATTTGCTTGGAACCAGTTATGGAGGGAGACCTTGTTTGTTGCTTTCCATGCATCCATCAGGTTTCTTCCTTTCCTCTATAATAGATCACGTACAACGATTTCCCTAAATCACAGTATGGTGGACATAGATCTGAGTTGAAGCTCAATTTCAACGATTATGGATAAAATTCACTCAATGTAATCACTATAATTACCATTTCCTTATCTTTGAGGCTTGAATAAACGCCAGTAATTCAGAAATTAAGGAAACTGTGCTACTGTTCTCCCAATCTGCTGAAAATGTTTTCTAAAAGTACTGATCTTGGCACTTTTTCTTGTTCTATTCCACAAACTTAATCTTGGTCTTGAATTTCGCACTCTTGTCAGTGTTCACTTATCTTTTTTTTTTTTTTTGCAGTTTCATGCCGCATGCCTTGATAAATGGCTCGAACTGAGTGTGTCATGTCCAGTCTGTAACTTATGCTGAAGTCAGGAAGTATGAAATGGTGTGAGGAGTTACAAAGCTTAAAACTCTTATGGTCGAAGAATAAATGAATTCTTATAAGAATTCTCTACTATAGTTTGCAGACTTGTTGAAGCAGTATGTAAATTAATAGGCAGAAGCCTATACTATTTCCCTTTTCAAGTTGTGTGTGTTTGAAGTCTGGTTTGTTGAAGCAGTATGTAAACCAAAAGGCAGAAGCCTTTACTATTTCCCTTTTCAAGTTCTATGTAATGGAAGTTAAGTGTGTTGAAGTAGTATGTAACTTAATGTGCAAAAGCCTCTACTATTTTCCTTTTGAAGTTTTATGTATGTGAAGTTTCTCTTACTATGAAATCATGTTAAACCTCAATCCTCCGATTTTCGGATTGGAATAAAGGGGAGTAATGCTTTCTAGCACGGGACAAAAAATAAGACTACTTAGATCAGAATAGTATTCATAGAAATAATCTAACATAGAGTAGGATTGATCATGAAAGAGATTCATTGACAACAGTAAAGAGATAGACGTCTGATTCCAATACAATAGGTGTCTACCAGTGCAAGTTTTAGCTAATATTGTGATTAATGAGTGAGTAGGAGGAGTTAGATGCACCTTTTGCCCAATGGAAGTAATGAGGCTAGTCTCCCACTTCCCTCCTAAATGAAGAGGTAGTGGGATTGCGTATGCACATTTATTTATATTTTTTTTCTATTTTTGGATTACCATAAAGAATCTTTCTAAAATAATCACTTCATATTCATATCAACGCATCATTTTGTGTCATTAATTATACATTGGCGCAATAAAAGCTACTTAATCAATTTATTTACTTTTAAAGTATACAATTTTCTAAGTGGCAAACTATGAAATTAATCTTCCATGGATTATTTTACTCTTCCAAGTTGATACCAAATTAGCCCTCCATGATAAATGATTATACGTAAAAAAAAATACCTTTTTTTTCTTATCATAATTCAAGAGATGAAGAAAATCATTTTTCCTTTAATCAAGTTCTCATTAATCAACTTAGATTTAGTTCTTCAAATTGTAAAATGAAAGAAAAATACATAGTTAACTAATTAGCTGCCCCTTCCCATTTACGTCTCTATCCACTAAACTAATTACAAAATCTATGCATAATTAGTGACTTTAGTAGTCTAATTATTTATTTTTATATATTTATATTAGTCTAATATAGTTAATTAATATTTTATCTTAAAATAAAATAAAGACAAAAAAAGAAGAAGAGAAAAGGACAAAAATATAAATAGAAGATAAACTAACCGAGAAAAAAGGAAAAAAGGAAAAAGGGAAAAAAAGAAAAAAAAAGACAAAAAACGAAAAAAAACAAAAATAAAAAGGATTAAAAGAACAAAAAATACAGCTAGGCCTAAGGAGGAAATGTCGTGTACGATTTGAATTGACAACCAAACCGAAAGGAAATTTGTAGGTATATTAGATTAAAATAAAAGGATAATTAAATAAGTCCAAGTAGGTAATTTGTGAACTTTTTCTTTGTAATAATTGTTAACTTATTAAAAAATATTAAATTTTAAAAATATGATGTAATGTGAATTGAGAAATGGTCAAAAATAAAATGGAGGAAAAATGAAATCTGAACAAAGTTTATTTTAAGGTGTAATGTGAATTGAAAATGCTGAAAAATAAAATCTTAACAAGGTTTATTTTTCTCTTATTGATGAGGAAGATGAAATTTTTTGTACTTATATATAGAAGTATTTCTGATTGATTGATATATATATATATATTTCTTTTTCTGATATTAATTTACATAGAATTTAATTTAAAATTCACCAATATTTACTTTCCAACATTTCAAGCGATTTATTTAAAATTTGCAAAAAAAATTTAAATGAAAAGATATTGCCTTTTGTGAACAGGCAGGTTCGCACCTACACTTTTTACTACTATATGTATACATGATTATGATTATGATAGTCAAGATGCAATAGGAAGGACTGGAAACGTTTTGTATAATGAAAAGATGAGGACATAATACCATTAGACAATTACTCTTTAGTGAAATTATCACAATTTACTACGTAAAGTTGAAAGATAATGTGTGAGATCCATTTACAAAAGACCTAACTAGAGAAACGGTTGATAAATCATCAAAGAGAATGGAGTTATGACTGAGAATAAATCATCATAATGATAACTTTACCCTAGTTGGAGATCCCAAAATCTAGCTTCAAAGAGATCAAACAAAGTTATGAATGACAGTTCAACATTGTCGCTAAATTAAATCCTTTCTCATATATAATGTCAAGACTTTTTAATGATTTCTAAGTTTGGCATGACATGATCAAACAATGTATCTATGGGTCACACGTTTAGAAATCACTTATGTGAGTATGAAGTGTAAACCACTTAAAGGAGAATTAGTGAAAGGTCAATTCTCTACGTATTCATGAAATCATGTGGTGTTCATGGCTAAAACGAACACAACAATGAGAATCAAGAATGATTGTTGATTTGTGTGACATATGTTATCTAGGTATACATAAAGTTCGACGGTTTAAGAATATATCAAATCTATCGATTGATCAAGTATACTCAATGTATGTTCACTATGAAAAATTAATTAAAAAAAAATCTACTTAACCAAATGCGATTAATCCTTACTATCACACATATTTTTCATGCATACTTTCATAATATAGTCATTCCACATTCATACAAAGGAATGTTGGGTTTTATTTAAAGATTAAACTTACAAGATAAGGTGCAAATGTAATGTGAGTTAAGAAATGGTTGGAAATGAAATGGAGGAAAAATAAAATTTGAATAAAGTTCATTTCTTCCTCATTGGTGAAAAAGATGAGAAATTTTGTGCATATGTATAGAAATACTTCTAGCTCTTAAAGAGATGAGAAGAGAGTCTCCCCATGCCATCGTCATCGCTCGACTTCGAATTTAAATTTGATGATAATTTTTAGGATCAAATTTATTTTCCATTTTCAATATTTGATTTCCTTTTCTATTATTAATTTATGCGAAACTTAATTTAAAATTCACGAAAATATTCTCCAATGGTTCACGTGATTTATTTCAAATTTAAGGATTTTTTTCTAAAATGAATCGACACTGTCTTTCGTGAACATGCATGTTCGAACCTATTGTTTGGCTATAAATTTGTCACACACTGAAAATAGTTAGATGTGATGGTTAATTACTTAATTTTCTGGCATGGTATGAATTTTTAGCCATCATATGAAAAGTAGTAGTGAAGTAGCCACACTTCAACACAAAAGTAAAATTTGGATAAAATCTTCATGCTTAAAATATGAAAAAACTTATAAAGATTTGTACCTTATTAATCGTTTCTTCATTTGAACTTATAAAAATTTGAGCCCTATGATCGTTTCTTCGTTTTGAACTTATAAATATTTGAACCCCATGAATAGTTCATGCAGTTTGAAACTCCAATAAACTTTTGAACCCCATAAGTATTTCCTTGAGTTTCACTTGTTGATCCTTCGAATTTCAATATCGTTTACTGAAGTTGTTTCGTGTTTTAATTTGGAGTACTTTTGTCCAATTATTTGTAAATAGAGAAAGGTCTAAATAGAACTTGGATTATGTTGTAACTTATAACCAATTACTTGTAGAACTTGCTACGCGTGAAATATATGTGTAATTGTTCAATAAAAAAATATCATAGATCTGACTAGATTCTATTTTAATTAGCTTCCAAAGGTACTTGCATAAATAAATAAAGGTAGAGTTACTTATTACATATTTTGTTCCCACATCGTTTGTGAACGATAACTTTTGTTAATACATATAATGATGACATAACACATCTAAACGCCGAGCCTTGTAACGTGGGCTTGTAACCTAAGTGGGGGCAACAATGTGGAAGGATGTTAGGCTGTTCCAAATGGTTGGACTTTGGTTGGCATTAGTCTGGCTTGCCCTATCCAAGCATGGAGTTGAGTCACGTGGTCCAGACGAAAGTATGGGCTGCTTGACTCTTAGAGTGGGGTGGACTGCGTGAGGCTGGTTTCACAGAGCAATGAACAGCTCCCGCGCTGTGCAGTGGAAGGATAACGAGCTGGTGCTCTCCAAGTCCAACAAAAACCTGATGGGCTGCCTAATTAAACCACCACTTTTTTTCATTAATAATTGGCTTGGCCAACAGGCAAAGTTTACCCATATGTGAGATAAGTGATTGATGAAATAGTCTGTGGACTTGCAAAGCTTAAAACTCATCGTGTGAATAAATTGATTCTTATAAGAATTCTCAATGCATTTTATAGACAAGCTTGTTGAAGGAGTATGTAAATTTATATTTACAAGCAGCAAACTCTACTATTTTTCTTTTGAAGTTCTTTTAATTTGAAGCTACTCTCACTATGAAATCATGTTAAAACTTATGTTAGTAGTAAACCATGTTTTTTTTTGGTATTATTTCATGCTATATCACGCAGAAAAGAGTTGCATCAATTGTTTTTCAAGCAATTTAATTAAAAGGAAATACATTTTAGTTGTACTCTAGGTTGTTTGAGATTGTAATCGGGAACAAGGAACAAGATTAAGCCTTTAAAAATGCAAACGAGTATCTTGATGTCAGTTGTCGGTCCCAATCTTCCGATTATCGAATGGGAACAAGGAGTTACATATTCATAATGATGCATCACTCTGTGCCATTGAATGTATGTTGACTTTTCCAATTTTTCAATGTTTGGTTTAAGGGTGTCAATTGAGCCGACCCGTCTGATTTCGTCCCATTAAGGCCAGCCCAATAACGGCCCGAGTCTAGGAAGCCCGGGACTGGCACTTGGCCCCCTTACTTAGTGTACTAGGTCGGTCCGGGTATTTTTTGGCCTTAGCCCAGTAAGGCCGGCCCAGTAAGAGACCGGTCGACAGCCCACCAGTCCACCGGCCCGGTAATTAATTTATTATTATTATTGTACAAGTCCGTTAGGTCACTTTTTCAGAAAGTGGCCGTTGGCCCAACGGACTTATATAGTAAAAAAATAAAATTTTGAAGTACGGTTTCCAATCTGCTCGGTAGCACTTTCAGTAAGTCCTCATCATTCGAGGACGACCTCTATCTTTAGTTTGGTATTACATTTTTAGTTTTCATAGAGTTAGCTAGGGGCTTGTCCTAGCAACTCACTTTAGTAGAGGCTATCTGACAGTCAATTTAGCTTCAACTTATGTTTATTCATATACTTGTCTATTCGTATATGTGTGAGCTTTAATAGACTATTTCAGTTTAGCTTTCGAATTCAATTATTTTCAGTTGTTAATTTTACGTTTTTCAGTGTCATGTCAAACCATAGGTTAGCTTGGGGTAACTTGTGGCTCTAAGAACCGTGTTACGACTAGGGGATAGTCTTACGTCGTAACACTAATTTAGTAAATGAGTTTATATGAAATTTAAGCCAGAAAAAAAATGGAATCTAGAATAGTATTCTCTAAGGCTGATGTAATTGTATCGGGTGCATTACATACTTGTATTGAGTGCTTATGTGCTCCAGAATAAAAAGAAATAAGATACTTTATTCCATTACATACTTCTATCGAGTTGAAAATTCAAGCACAATCCCTCTTGGAATATTGAATATACTAATAAAGTCGATAAATATTAGATAAACTCATACTATAGATATTTCACCATATCACGGAGCTAACCTTGATGTAAAATGTAAATGCACTAATCTTGACGGAGATGGAACATAAAATAAAATAAATAAGTGTACGGGGGTTTTCTTTGATCCATCACTTTTACACTGTTTACTACTTCAATAAAATATTTCAATTGATTTACCATTCTAGACAACACAAAACATCATTAAAGACTAAAGATAAAACAAATAAAAAATATTTGACTTAATAACATAAAAATTCCATAACCTTCTATTTTGTGGTCTAAAATCTCATATAAATGAATATTTGAAGACTAACAATAAGTGACTTAATAACAAAGACAACCATATTAGCAGATTCAATCATTGATAAAGACTTCTACAAGCATAGCTCCAATATCAAGAACTTCAATAACCAATTCAATGAGAATTATTAGTTCAGGAACTCTCATCTTCTTCTGGCTCAAGGACAACATTTAAATCAAACTTAAAATGCTCACCCAAAATAGCACTTTTTGTTTCATTTAAAATTTTCTTTACCCGCAACATCATTGCCACCTTCTGCTCCTCCATGTGTTTATCCGGAGGTATTTCTAAGCCAGGGTGCATAATCTTATACAATAATATTCGCTTTTTTTCTTTCTCATTAAGTGCTTGCAATTCTTTGCGAAGATCTTCAAATACCTCTAATCCATTTGATTTGCCCTCAGCATGATCACGTTGGCGATCCTCTAGTTTCACTTTTAAGAATTTATCAATTATTTCTTCTATACTTGTGGAACCATAAGAAAATGGTTTTCCACCAGGTGAAAAGAGAATAACACCAACTTCCTCTCCGCTTCGAGTTGCAAGCTTTTCTGCATCTTGGAACAAGGTTTTTTTCCTTTTGGAAAAACTAATAGTGCGTGCTCTCGCGGACTCAATCAACTTCATCTCAATCTTTTGCTTACCTTTCTTGGTCTCGTTTTCCATCACAAAAGAAGATAATATAAAGAAGAAAATAAGATGTTTTTGTTGAATAAGGTTGAGCAATTCTGAGAGGAACGATTGCGTAATTTATAGTAGGTGCGTGAGTGTATTTGTCACGAGTATTGTAACATTAATTTAATATTTTCATATCATAAGTCTATTGTTATCACACTTATTATCATTTTTTTTATATTATAACTCTATTTCACGTGTATTGCTACAGTTATTTGGTGTTTTTGTATTATGTGAATCTATTAGGTGGTTACCATGGTTTCTAACAAAAATTGTCTTCTTATTTATTCGGATGCAATTGATAAGTAATAATGTTGAATTGAATCTAAAGATAAATGGAAAATAATTTATTATTTTTATTTAATATTTTCATATTATGAGTCTATTTGTCATGTGTATTGTCATGTTTATTATTTATTTTCATATTATGAGTCTATTTGTCAAGTGTTTTGTCGTTTAGTGTTTTCATATAATGTGAATCTATTACATGATTACCATGATTTCTAACGGAAGTTGTCTACTTATTTTTTCCACTACAACTGTAAAGTAATAATATTGAATTGAATCTAAAGATAAATAAAAAATAACAATGATTTAATTTATTTACATATATAATGTTAATTTGGAACGGGAGCCTTGAATCACCGGTAAAATTTTCTATGTGACCTATAGGCCACAAATTTGAGCCTTTGAAACAGGTACTAATACTTGCATTAGGATAGACTGTCTACCTCCCACTCCTTGGGTGTAGTCCTTTTTTTGGACTCCGCTAACGCATGATGTTAACCTTTTTAAAAAAATATTTATATATTATTAATTCTATAACTATGAATATAAAGGAAACATACCAGATAGCTAGTAGTATTTTTTATTTACACTTACATTTTCTTCTAATGTGATTCCACAAATAGATCTCAACAACTCCATCTAAATAAAACATTATAAGATGATTTTACACCTCTAGTTAGTTACATTTATTGTTATTTTTTTAACCTTGATTGGCTTAATTGATATTGTGAACTAAGTACTTCCCTTTTTTGGCATTATTTTTTATCACTTTCAATGTTATTTTCAAGATTTTCTTTAAGTAACATCGATGATTTATGCCCAATAACATAAAATTCATAATGCATATAACTCACATAATATTGTGCTCTCTAATACACTTTAGATTTCTAGTTAAATTATTCTATAAAAAGTTCATGTCCTTTTATATATTTCATCCGAAATACACAAGGTATGATTTAACACCTGATTTATTTTAGTACTAATATGTACATTGACAATACTTGTTGGCTTAACCAATTCTTAGTTCTTTTTTCTCCTATCTTTCTCAATTGCCATTTGGATCAGTCCTGACTTTCAGTTACATCATTTTTCGTTGGGCCAATCACCACTTTCTGAAAAGTGGTCAAAATGGCTATTTTTTTTAAAAAAATTTAATACACAATAATTTTTTTCTATAAATACACAATAATTTTTCATACAACAAATCTTCTAATTCTCTCTCAATTTCTCAATTCTCTCTAGTGATAGTATTGTTATATTATATTTTGCAATTAACAATATCAAGTGAAAGTTTTCAGCTTTCAAATATTCAACATTTCATCAATTTTACGGTTCTTTCTTTATCTCTGGCAATTTGGTATATTCGTTCCTTCTCTTATTTTTATTTAGTATATTAATTCTAGAATATTTAATCATATTATTTTTGTGTTTATAATTTTTTCATTTTAATTTGCATAATGAAAAGGATAAAAAAATGATTAGAAATGTTAAAAATTTGTGTCCCGAAAGTAGTAGTGGTAGTAAGAAAAAATGTTTCTGGTAGAGATAGAACAAGTAAATTTCATTCTCGTATACCTGACGCACCACCTAGTGAAATTGGAGAAATATGTATAGGTACACACGATATAAATGAATTAGAGTTACAAGAAAATTACTGTATAGAAGAACAAAATAAAGTAGAAGTAGAACAGAATAATAATGATAATGATGATGATGTTACACCAACTAGTCCTGCTATTATTATTGACAATGCTCAATCTAGTGTAAGAATAATTTCTTACTTATGGCCCAAGTTTTGGTCCAAGTTTACTTGTGACCCAAGTAATACCATAAATAATATTTAATGAAGAATAGATCTCGTTCGTACATCGGTTACTTGATGGACCTACCGGATTAAGTCATAACATCTATAAATTGGTCCTCCCTCCACCCATTAGCGTTACTACATATTCTCTAAATTATTTCCATTGCAGCCGGCTGTGGTAACGTAAGGCTAGGGCAAGAGGGTAGAAACCAATTTATGACTAACGCTTCCACTTCTCTCTGTGACGATGTCTTCCCCACCCGTAACGATCTCTATGTAAGATTATCGTGTTCAAGATTCTGATGTGTATTAAAGTATTTAAACTTACATGTGATATCAGAGCCTGATTGTTTGAACGGATAATCTTCATATATCTTCTGCAACTAATTAAAATAAGTAGAAAAAATTATCACGGGCATCAACCTACTATTTGTTATTTTGTCCAAACATCACATCAGATGTCCGAAGGTGCAAGCAGAGTTGTGATGAAACGGGTCATGTGAAGATGTGCTCGTAAGATTGTTTAAATGGTTGGCATGTGTAGTTTGTCCTCTGATTTTTATTTATTTATTTATTTTGTTTTCCAAAGCTATTTGCAGTATTGTTACTAGCTAATTTTTATTTGTCGCACGGAAAACACTCTTAAGTTAAATGAAAAAAAAAAAAAAATCTTGTAAGTTTAATTTTGTCCAATCAAATTATTTTTAAATTTATCGTTGAATCCTTTTGTAGTAGCTTAATTTTGTGCTTGACTATTTAAGGTGTTTAGACTCTTAAGTTAATGAACTGTTGTTAGCAAAGTTTAATTTGCACAAATTTTGAAAATCTTAATCTTCCCATAATGTAATAATTATGTTTTTTTTAGGTTGTGCAATAAATTAAAGTGGTCATTATACTAAGAAATAAATAATATGTGTGTACTTAGTGCAATACAGTTTGTTAGTTACCAAAGTGGCCAAACTAGAGAAATTAACGTTTACACATATAATATTTATGATCACTTGATGCATGTATTATGTTTCTATAGTTTGTTAGTCACCAAAGTGGCCAAACTAGTATGGTTAAGAAAAATATGCATTCATAAAATTGTCATGTATCTATGAAAATTAATGAAATGCCTATATTGAAAATAAATAGATAAATTGACTTTCACTATTGCTAGAACTTAAGAATTTACCCAAAAGTGAATCTATCATTCTACGAATAGTGAACATTATGAGGTAAATTAATATTTTTAGTCAAACATATATTGTATATCCAAAGATGTTGCATATGTTTGATTAAAAATATTTAATTGCCTATTAAAGACAAAAATGACATTTAAATTATGATAGTGTATCGTAGTATCTATCCAAAGGAGAATTACGATATACTTTTATCGTTTTTACTGAATTCACATTATTTTCTTATTTGTGGGCATGTATATCTATTTTGTAGTTATTCCTTTTCATTCGCATGCTTCGGCTGTTACTGTGTTCAATGGATTGAACTTCTCTGAATGACATGAACAAGTCCAATTCCACTTAGGTGTGATGGATCTTGACTTGGTTCTGCTGAATGAGAAACCTGCTTCCATTACTGATAAGAGCAGTGAGGATGAGAAGTCTTTTCATAAATCATGGGAGTGCTCTAATAGATTGAGCCTTATGTTCATGTGAATGACTGTTACTAACAACATTAAAGTACTATTCCATAAACAGAAAGTTCCAGGGAATACATGAAGTTTGTGGAGGAACGTTTTCGTTCTGCTAATAAGTCTCTCACTGGTACACTAATGGCTGAACTTACGACCATGAAGTTTGATGGGTCGCGAGTATGCAAAATCATATCATTGAGATGACTAACATTGCAGCAAGATTTCAGACCTTGGGGATGAAAGTGGATGACACCTTCTTGGTTCAGTTTATTCTGAACTCATTGCCTCTTGAGTATGGACCATTCCAAATTAACAATAACACTATTAAGAATAAATGAGATGTTAGTGAATTGTCCAGTATACTTACTTAAGAAGAGTCAAGACTTAAGAAACAAGGAGGTCATTCCATTAACCTCATGGGTCAAGGAGCTGGTAAAGGACTTAAAGTGAAGGCCAATAAGTTTAAGAAGAAGAAAGCACCTGCTAAAGTTCCACAAGATGCTCATAATGAACTCAAGGCTGATGTGTGTTGTTTCTGTAGAAAGAAAGGAAACTATTAGAAATATTGCGAGAAACGTAAAGCTTGATTTGAAAAGAAAGGTACATTTAATGCTTTTGTATGTTTCGAATCAAATTTAGTAGAAGTTCCTAATAATACTTGGTGGCTTGATTCTGGTGCAACTACTCATGTATCCATTACGTTATAGAGATTCACTACGATCTAAACTACAAATCCAAATAAGGATTTAGTGTTCATGGGAAATCGTATGAAGGCTCAAATTAAAGGCATATGGACTTATCTATTGATATTGGAGATTGGACATCACCTTGATCTATTACAGACTTTTTATGTTCCTTCAGTTTCTAGGAATTTGATTTCTCTTTCAAAACTTGATGTTTCTGGATTTGATTTTAAGTTCGGACGTGGATGTTTCAATTATATAAGAATACTATTTTTATGGTTCTGGTATTCTTTTTGATGGTTTATATTGATTGAAACTCGATAATATTTTTTTTGAATCCCTTCTTGCTATTCATTAAACTATTGGAATTAAACGTAGTTCACTGAATGAAAGTTCTGCTTACTTGTGGCACAAATGTTTGGGTCATGTATCCAAAGAAAGATTAAAAAGATTAGTAAAGAATGAGACTCTTCCGAATCTGAATTTTGCTGACCTTGACATATGTTTGGATTGCATTAAAGGAAAACATACTAAGAAAGGTGCCACAATGAGCACTAAGCTTCATGAAATTATACACACTGATTTGCGGATCCTTTGATGTTCCATCTTTTGGTGGAGAAAAATATTTTATCACCTTTATCGATGATTTTTCACGTTATGGATTTATCTATTTGTTGAAAGAAAAATCTCAAGCAACGGACATTCTCAAAGTGTACGTTAATGAGGTTGAAAGAAAATTAGATAGGAAAGTGAAAATCATTAGGTCATATAGAGGTGGTGAGTATTATGGAAAGTATAATGAATCATGATAATGTCCAGGTCTATTTGCAAAGTTCCTCAAAGAACATGGCATATGTGCATAGTATACTATGCCAGGAACACCTCAACAAAATGGAGTTGCAGAAAGGCCTAATCGAACATTTATGGATATGGTTAGGAGTATGATGAGTAATTCCTCATTACCCAAATTATTGTGGATGTATACTTTAAAATCGTTGTATATTTATTAAACAGGATTCCTAGTAAGGTAGTTCCAAAGACCGTTTTTGAACTGTGGACTAGAAGGAAGCCTAGTTTAAGACACCTGCATGTTTGGGGTTGTCCAACAGAAGCTAGAGTTTATAATCCACATGAAAAGAAATTAGATTCTCGAACAATAAGTGTTTACTTTATTGGTTATCTAGAGAAATCTAAAGGGTATGGGTTATACTGTCCAAATCATAGTTCGAGAATTATTGAAATTGGTAATGCAAGATTCATTGAGAATGGTGAAGTTAATGGGAGTGTTGAACGACAAAGTGTGGAAATTAATGAGGTAAGGGTAAATATTTCATTGCCCATGAATGTACCTACTTCCACACCAATAACAAATATTGTTCCTCTTGTTGAAGAACACTTTAATAATGTTGAACAACATATGGGTGAAACACTTCAGGAAGGAACTAACTCACAAGTATCTGACGCAAATGAACCACAAACAATGCCATTAAGAAAAACTCAAAGAGAAAGAAAATCGTCCATTTAAGATGATTATGTGATTTATTTGCAAGAGTCAGATTTTGACATTGGACTTAATAAAGATCTTGTTTCATTTTCATAGGCCATAGAAAGCACTGAGTCTGATAAATGGACTGATGACGTGAAAGAAGAGTTAAAATTCATGAAATACAACAAAGTTTGGAATCTAGTTCAATTGTCAGAAAGTTCTAAAAGAATCGGGTGTAGATGGGTCTTCAAGACAAAATGCGATTCAAATGGTAATATTGAACGATATAAAGTCAGACTTGTTGCCAAGGGTTATACTAAAAAAGGAGGCATTGATCATAAAGAGACCTTTCCACCGGTCTCAAAGAAAGACTCATTAAGAATTATTTTGGCTTTGGTAGCTCATTATGATTTAGAGTTACACCAAATGAATGTGAAAAATGTCTTTCTTAATGGAGACCTCGAAGAGGAAGTTTATATGGACCAACCAGAGGGTTTCAAAATTAAAGGAAAAGATCAAATGGTGTGTAAGCTAAAGAATTCAATATATGAACTCAAACAAGCCTCACGACAATGGTATATAAAGTTTAATGATATCATAATATCTTTTGGATTTAAGGAGATTATCGTTGATCGGTGTATATACAAAAAGATCAGTGGGAGTAAGTTTATATTTTTAGTCCTGTATGTTGATGACATTTTACTTGCTGCTAATGATTTAGGCATATTGCGTGAGATGAAAGACTTTCTCTCTATGAACTTTGAAATGAAAAATATAGGTGAGGCATCCTATGTTATAAGGATAGAAATATTCTGTGATAGATCACAAGGATTATTGGGACTGTTTCAAAAAGTCTATATCGAAAGAGTTCTAGAGAGATTTAACATGAACAATTGTTCAGCAGGAATTGTTCCTATTCAAAAAGGGGATAAATTTACTCTCATGCAATTCCCAAAGAATGATGTAGAACGAAAGGAAATGTAATCAATTCCTTACTCTTCTATTGTTGGAAGTTTGATGTATGTTCAAACTTGCACAAGACCGGATATTAGTTTTGCCATCGGAATGATAGGAAGATATCAAAGTAACCCTGGAATTGATCACTGGAAAGCTGGAAAGAAAGTCTTGAGGTATCTTAAAGGAACAAAGGATTACATGCTCATATATAGGAGATCTAATCACTTAGAAGTTACTGGATACTCGGATTCAGATTTTGCTGGATGTGTTGACACTAGAAAGTCCACCTTTGGTTACTTGTTCCTATTAGCTGAAGGAGCACTATCGTGGAAGAGTGCTAAACAATCTGTCATTGCTACATCCACAATGGAAGCAAAATTTGTGGCATGTTATGAAGCCTCAATTCATGCATTATGGCTGCGGAACTTTATTTCAGGACTTGGGGTTGTCGACACCATAACTAAGCCGCTGAAAATTTATTGTGATAATAATGCAGCAGTATTCTTCTCCAAGAACGATAAGTACTCTAAAGGTGTCAAACATATGAAATTAAAGTACTTTATTGTCAAGGAAGAAGTTCAGAAACAAAGAGTGTTACTTGAGAATATTAGAATTGATCTTATGATTGCAGATCCGTTAACAAAGGGCTTACAAGCAAAGACATTTAAAGAACATGTTCAAATTAAAGAATGGGTCTTGGTTGTACTTATGATTGATATATTTATGATGTTTTGACACTCTGAGCTCAATTATGTGTTTATGATATACATTAATAAATCTCTTGTTTCTCATAATGGTTTACACATTATTGTTTTGAGATATTACAAGTCTCTATGAGACATTATTGTGGACCGTAATGTTATATGTTTTATAGCGTATGAACCTAGTATGATTAGTTCCTAATGTAGTAGTATATGGAAGAAAGTATGTAGCATAAAATTATGTACAACCGCCATAACTCACATTATTAGTTTGTCATATTGTGGTATGTATGATGGGCATTATAGAAGAGATTTATTATATGCGCAACTAATGCTTATGAAATATTAATGTTATATGGTCATTGGGACAAGTGGGAGAATGTAAGAATAATTTCTTACTTATGGCCCAAGTTTACTTGTGACTCAAGTAATACCATAAATAATATTTAATTAAGAATAGATCTCGTCCGTACATCGTTTACTTGATAGACGTACTGGATTAAGTCATAACCTCTATAAATTTGTCCTTCCTCCACCCATTAGGGTTACCACAGATTCTCTACATTATTTCCATCGCTGACGGCTGTGGTAACGTAAGGCTAGGGTAAGGAGGTAGAAACCAATTTACGACTAACGCTTCCGCTTCTCTCTGTGACGATGTCTTCCCCATCAGGTATGTGCCCCTAATGATCTCTATGTAAGATTATCATGTTTAAGATCCTGATATGTATTAAAGTATTTAAACTTACATCTAGAACTTATAATCTACCTCCACGACCTGTAAAAGAAAGAAAAAAAATAGTGTAGTATGACATTATTTTACTCGAGTAGCTAGAACAACTAAAGTTGAGTGTATTTGTGGATCCCTATATGAGCATAATACCAGGGGTAATAAAGGTGGGACAGATCATTTGATTAGATATCTAGATGAAAAATACCCTGATTGGAAAGAGCGAATAGCACAAGACATCGATTTTACTGAACCAGTCCAAGGTAAATTAAATTCACAGACCGAAAAATTAATTGGGATATATAATAAATTAAGGGATCCTAAAGAGTTAGTGAAAATGATAGTTTATGGTTGTCTACCTTTTTCATTTGCTTCTTCTGATGCTTTTATTCATTGTATACAATTAGTTTATAATCCCATGTTTAAAGGTATTCCTAAAAGTACTTGTCGATTAGATATTTTTAGACTACATGGACACTATGCATACTATTTACGTTGGTTATTTATAAATCTTCCATATAGAATTTCTCTTTCTTCTAATCTTGGTCGCGCTATAAATAAAAATGATTATTTAACTGCTACTTGTCATTGGATAGATAGTGAATTTGTCATGCAAAAAAGTATTTTAGCATTTCAATATGATGAAGACCGTAGGCATACTGCACAATTTATTTCTAAATCAATCTCTATGGTTATAAAATATTATAGTCTTGAATACAAAGATACTGCTATTGAATCATTGAAAGTCGAGCTTAATCCCTCTTTACAGGATATTTTTCATGTTAGATGTGCTTGTCATATATATAATTGAATTATAAAGATAGTCTTTATTTTTTTGAGCCTGTAATTGAAAAAGTTAGGCATACAATTAGTTTTAATCAAGGAAACAATAGAATGGCTAGACATAAAGAATTTAAAAGAAAATGTGAGGAAAATAATCTTAGAGCAAGATTAATGCCCGAAGAAATAGATACTAGGTGGAATTCTACTTGTGATTTCTTAAAAACTTTCTATATTTATAGAGTGCCTTTAACTACAACTTTTAACCAATATGCATATAAATTTCTCGAAATAATGTTGCAAGAATCTGATTGGGTAAAAATTAATGATATTGTTATTTTTCTAGAAAATTTTTATGCCGCTACTGTTGTATTTTTCGATGCTTATTATCCTACGGTTTGTAATGTTTTAGCTTATGTAGCCCTCCTTTCTATATTGCTTAGTGAGTATAAAATTAAAGAAGATTACACATAGACTGTTACTGAAATGATTGAAACATTTTAAAAATATATTTTTTCCTATTTCTTCTATTTATTTGATTGGTGCTATATTAAATCCGAGTATGAAATTTGTTACTATATCTGAATTTGTTCGCATTATATATAATACTTTAGATATTCAAAATGATGAGGAACCTAGTATGTTTAAGATTATGGGTGATACAAATGCTCATATTCAATAATTATATAATCATTATGTCAATTTACTTGATAATGCTACGCCTACTCATATTGTTCCTCTATCTCATCCTTCTGACGAACCATCATCTTCTAAAAGACAGGCACAAGGTATACCTGCCTATTATGTTACTAATTTATCTGTTTGGAATAGAATACAACCTACATCACAAAGTAGCATAAATCAGGACGAGCTTAATTATTATTTGAGACAGGCCTCGGAGCACTATCAAAACAATGTTAGCACACTGGAATGGTGGAAGAACAACCAAAAATAATATCCAGTACTTTTCACCATGGTGAGGGATGTGCTAAATGTTCCAATGTCAACTGTTGCATCAAAGAGAGCACTTAGTCAAGGAAGGCAGTAGATCAGAGATAATCGACATTCATTGGGGAGCAATGCCATGAATATTTTTAGTTTGCTTCAGAGATTGGATTAGATCTGAGTGAAGAAATAAAGAAAAAACACAAAATATAGAAGAAGAAGAACTTGAAGTAATAATGTCAATTAAAGATCTTTCGGCACAAGCAAGTCCAAGTTACGAATTAGTTGATTTTGAAAATTATGAGCCACTTCCTGTTAATGTTAATACACATGAATTGAAAAAATGATTCGAATTATGTAGAATTTACATTTATTAGAGACGAATAAATGTAAGCTTGTAACTTTGTATGTTTTGAATTTTATCAACATATTAATAAAGTCAAAGGCTCATTGAGTCTTTGCATTTCTTAATTTCTTTTTTCATAAATTAGTATATCTTCAATTAGATATTTTTAATTACTTTATATAGCCATATATTGAAAATTAAATTTTTAGTCACTATAATAAGTCAATTATATATATATGTTGTAACTATTTTATTATTTATATAGTATATTGTGTGTGTCTTTAGTTATATTATAAGTATATATATATAAATACTAAAATGTAATCAATCTATTGTCATAAATAGTTATAATTATTACAAAATTAAATAGATAACAATACACTATATTGATAATTGACTCAAACTTTTGAATTAATAATTACTAAACGGCGATTAAAAAAAAAGATTTACCTGGCCCGGCTGGCGGGCCAAAATTTGGACCCGGCCCATCAGGCCTGATAGAATAGCTTAACTAGGCACGGGCCGATTTTTTTCTCCTCCTTTTACTGTTCCGACCGGTACCAACCCGGCCCATTATTGGTGCACCGGGTCCGACCCAGTCTGGTATATTGGTTAGAGTTTTTCTTAGTGGACCGGGCTGGCCCAGCCCGGTCTAGTGAACAGGTTTATTTTGATTGGCCAAAATTTGGGAAAATATTTTTCATAGGAAAATAAATTCCATCAAAAATGAGGAAAAATGAGTTTTCAGTAAAAATAGAAAAATCAAGTTCTACAAATAGCATCCTATATTGTTTGTCTCCTCCCGATCATTCAATGCTCTCCACCCTATTTTCACCTCCAACTCTCTAAATTATACATAAATTTCGATGGTCAGTAATGCATAATAATGTTCTATTCTATTCAGGGAGGAACTAATCAAAACCTTAGAAAATTGTGAGTGGATCAAAATCTTTTTAGGAAATACAGTTTTCTGTGGGCTTAGAACTTTATTAATTCGTTGTTATTAAACACAACACTCACTTTTTTTTCTTTTTGGTTCAAACTCACAACCTTAGAGTTGAAATGAGGGATTCATACCATTTGAGCAACTCCCACTTGTCAATTTATGTTTATACTTTGAATACAAGAATAACAAAAAATAGATGTGATGGTTAGTTTTTGGGTATGTCATGAATTTTTAGCCACCTTATGAAAAGTAGTAGTGAAATAGCCACTTTAACGCAAAAGTAAAATTTAGATAAAATTCTCATTCTTAAAATATGGAAGAATTGAATTAATAAAGGTTTTGAACCTCATTAATCGTTCTTTGATTTGAACTTATAAATGTTTGAACCCCATGAATCGTTCCTTGATTTTGAACTTATAAAGATTTGAATCCCATGAATTGTTCATGTGGTTTGAAACTCCAATAAACTTTTGAACCCCACGAATCATTCCTTGAGTTTCACTTGTTGATCCTTTGAATTCCAATATAGTTTACTGAAGTTGTTTTGTGTTTAATTTGGAGTATTTTTGTCCAATATTTCGTAAATACAAAAAGGTACAAAATAGAGCTTTGATTATGTTGTAACTTGCATCCAATTCAATTGGAATTCCTAGTAGCACTTTCTACGCGTGAAATATATCTAAATGTTCAATAAATAATATCATAGATCTGACTAGATTCTATTTTAACAAACTTCCAAAGGTACATAAATAAATAAAAAGTAAAGTAGAGAGTTATAACATATTTTATTCCCACATCGTTAGTTAACGATGACTTTTGTTAATACATATAGTGATGACATAAGACATCTAAATGCCGAGCCTTGTAACGTGGGCTTGTAACCTAAGTGGGGGCAACAATGTGGTGGGATGTTAGGCTGTTCCAGATGGCTGGGCTTTGGTTGGTATTAGTCTGGCTTGCCCTATCTAAGCACAAAGTTGAGTCACGTGGTCCTGACAAAAGTATGGGCTGCTTGGCTCTTAGAGTGGGGTAGACTGCGTGAGGCTGGTTTCACAGAGAAACGAACAGCTCCCGCTTTGTGCAGTGGAAGGATAACGAGCCGGTGCTCTCCAAGTTCAACAAAAACTTGATGGGCTGTTTAATTAAACCACCACTTTTTTTTTTTGCAAAGATTAAAACTCATTATGTGATTAAATGAATTCTTACAAGAATTCTCAATGCATTTTACAAGCTTGTTGAAGCAGTATGTAAATTTTAATAGGCAGAACACTACTATTTTCCTTTTGAACTTCTTTGAATTTGAAGCTACTCTCACTATGAAATCATGGTAAAACTCGTGTTAATAGTAGTAAACCATGTGTTTTTGCTGGCTTTCATGCTAGTGTTTGCAACAAATTTTAAAGTGACATAAAAATAAATTACAATCACAAATAAAATATGAAGAAACATAATTTTATTCATCAAGATTGTGAGTGCAAATCTGTTGATCCCTTGATTCCTCTGCAATAAGATTTATCCATGATTCGAGATTCCTCTCTCATAAGATTTATCCATGATTCGAGGAACGTTATTCATCAAGATTGTGAGTACAAATCTTTATGAATATTCCATGAATTTGCGAAATATTCGAGATTCCTTTTCAAGGGAATATAGTATCCTTTATATAGGCATGAACTAGGGTTTAGGATTGAGTAGCCTCCAAGAATCCTAATTGAATACACTGAGTCCCAACTTGAATTGAACATGTTTTGTAGAGTTCCATAAAATTTAAATGTCTACAAATGCCCCCTGCTTCAAGGTTTGTCGGGAGTGTAGACTTGTTGAAACTTGAAGACGAGGCTTGAAGTACACATTCTTCCACCTTCGCGATTTTGTGACATCACATTTGTAGATTTGATTTGTGAGAGAAGAGATGAAGGGCAGATTTGGTCCCACTGGGCATACCAATTTGTTTGCAATAAATTTTAAAGTGACAAAAAAATAAATTACAATCACAAATAAAATATGAAGAAATATAATTTTATTCATCAAGATTGAGTACAAATCTGTTGATCTCTTGATTCCTCTCTCATAAGATTTATCCATGATTCGAGGAACGTTAATGACATATTTCTCGAAGTAGGATGATTGATTTTGATCTCTTTATGAATATTCCATGAAATTGCGGAGTATTCGAGATGCCTTTTCAAGGGAATATAGTACCCTTTATATAGACATGAACTAGGGTTTAGGGCTGAGTAGCCTCCAAGAATCCTAATTGGAATTGAACACACCTTGTAGAGTCCCAACTCGAATTGAACACGTCTTGTAGAGTCCCACAAAGCTTCAATGTCTACAGCTAGATCATATATCACACAGAAAAGAGTTGCGTCAATTGCTTTTCAAGTAATTTAATTAAAGAGGAAATACATTTGTACTCTAGATTGTAACTGGGAACAAGGAACACGATTAATCCTTTAAGCATGTAGACAAATGTTTTGATGTCAGTGTCAGGCCCAATCCTCCAATTTTTGAATGGGAACAAGAGGTTACATATTCATAATGACGCATCACTCTATGCCATTGAATGTTTAAGTGTGTGGCCATCTCATCTAACAACTTGAGATTCGATCACAAGACCTTTGCCTTCTTTGATACCATGTTGAGGTGTGTTACCATCTCATCTAAAGGTTTAAGCTGCTAGAGAAATCACATTTTTATTAGTTAATTGTATTCTCTATTGAGATAAACCTGTGGTGATCAGTTTGTTAGTATTTTAAGTTTGAATATTTGAATTAGCTTAAATAAGTCAACTTGTAGATAAGATTAAGTTGTTAGATTAGTTCTTAAAGTTAGTTGAGTTAGTTACATTTACTTGTATTAAAGTAGATGCAATCAATGGATAAAAATCATCCAAGTTTGCTTCTACTTCTCAATCTAGTTATGATATCAGAGCCACTCTAAACTCTCACGAGTCTGATCCAACTTTCTTTTAGTATGTCTCTACCTGCTACCACCAGTAACAATGGCGTTGTAGTTCTGCCTACCACTCATATGGTACAGTATAATCCATCTGCTCAATTACCTATCAAGCTGCAAGGTAACCTCAACTTTGCTACATGGAAATCACAACTAGTAATGCTATTCAACGGACACAAACTCATCGAACACTTCACTGGAACCAAACCTACTCCACCAGCCATCATCACCCAAAATGATAACACTATCGAAAATCCTGAATTTGAAACGTAGTTTTGCCAAGATCAACTTATCCAACCGACAATGATTACATCAATTGATCCTACCATTGCTCCCACAGTTGTAACAGCTTCCTCGGCAAAATTGGCCTGGGAACTCCTTTATATGGATCATGCTGATAGAAACTTGTATATTTATGCTGATGCTGATTGGACAAGCGATCCAAGTGATCAAATTTCAACACCGGGTCATATGCTCTTCTTAGGACCAAACTCCATCTCTTGGTCCTCCAGGAAGCAACAATTAGTTACTCGGTCATTCATATAAGCTGAGTATAAATCGGTGGCCAATGCACTCTCTGAGCTTACATGGGTCCAAAATCTATTGGATGAATTGTAGTACCATATCTCACAAATGCCAATTGTTTTCTGTGATAAAATTGGCATATCATATCTTAGCAAGCATCCAATTTTTCACACTAAGATGAAACACATTGCGGTGAACTTTTATTATCTTTGCAACAGTATGAACTCTAGCAAAGTGATTCTCAAATATCTTTCTTCTATGGATCAAGTTGTAGACACTCTAACCAAGCCGCTGCCCAAAACGGCCTCTCTTCGATATTTATCCAAGTTAGGTATTATTGCACCACACCTAACTTGAGGGGGTTGTATTGAGATCTGTGGTGAATGGTGATCAATTTGTTAGTATTTTAAGTTTGAATATCTGAATTAGTTTGAATAAGTTAACTTGTAGATAAGATTAAGTTGTTAGATTAATTCCTTAAAGTTTGTCGAGTTAGTTACCTTTAAGTAAGTTGAGTTAGTTACATTCACTTGTATTTAAATAGATATAATCAATGAATAAAAATCATCCTAGTTTGCTTCTAATTCTCAATCTCTTTATTCTCAACACTGAATGTATGTTGGCTTTTCCAATTTCAATGTTTGGTTGGTCAAAATTTGGGAAAATATTTTCTCTAAGAAATTAAATTTAATAAAAATGAGGAAAATAACTTGCCCAATAAAAGTAGGAAAATGAAGTTCTACAAGTAGTATCTTACATTTGTTTGTCTCCTCCCTACCATTCAACACACTCCACCCCCATGACCTTTATCCTCCACCACCCCCACACCCTATTTTCACCTCCAACTCTCTAGATTATATATAAATTTAAATTGTCAGTATTGCATAATTGTGTTCTTTGGGAGGAGCTAATTCAAATCTTGAATAATTTTAAAGGAATTAAATTCTCTAAGGAAACACATTTTTCTTTAGTCAGTTGTTATTAGACACATCTCCTACCTTTTTTCTCCCTTAGTAACTCAAACTCAAAAACAGACTCATCTCCTACCTTTTTTCTCCCTTAGTAACTCAAATTCAAAATCTTAAGATTAAAGTGGGGGATGCTTACCATCCGAGTAATTCCCACTTGTCAATTTATGCTTATACTTGAATAACAGTAATAACAAAAAATAGATATGATGGTTAGTTTTTGAGTATGTTATAAATTTTTAGCCACCATTTGAAAAGTAGTTGTGAAATAGCCACACTGTAACACAAATATAAAATTTAGATGAGATAGTCATACTTAAACTATGAAAGAATTTATAAAGGTTTAAACCTCATTAATCATTCTTTGATTTTGAACTTACAAATGTTTGAACCACATGAACCGTTTCTTGATTTTGAACTTACAAATGTTTGAATCCTATGAACCGTTTCTTGATTTTGAACTTATAAAGATTTGAACCCCATAAGTTGTTCATGTGGTTCAAAACTCCAACAAACTTTTGAACCCCATAAATTGTTCATATGTTTACCATCCAAACAATTTCCACTTGTCAATTTATGTTTATACTTTGTGTTAGTGTGACATTTTAATTTTAATAATAACGCGTCCTTTGCAATGCCACATTGTATGTCACTTCTGTCCGTTGGGCATTGCATCCCTTCTCATTTATGTGTAACACATTAAGTGGCATATGCTATATGTTACAATCCTCTAATAATTGTGTAGCATTTGGTTTTGTGAATTAATGGCATTAAATGTCTTCTTTATTCTTATTAGTTTTTGGTCAAATGTGGCCATTAGTGTCATTAGGTTTTAGGCCATTCATTTACGCACATTATTACCCACATTCTTTCTATTCATGGCAAAGAAGAATTCCTTATTTTTAAATAGTGATAGTCTTACTTTGTTTTGAGGAGAAAAAATGTATAAGAAAACATAGAGTGAAAAAGATCACGAGGAGTACTATATTGTGTTTATATTGAGATTAGTGTAGTGAAAGAGAGAGTTGAGACAAAAAAACAGCCTTCAACTAATTCACATTACAAAAGAGAGTAATTATTGAAGGAAGGTGTTCTTTTAGTGAGCTTTGGACTCTTCAACTAATCCGGAGTTGTTTGAGTTGTACGATGTTGTTGGGTTGTTGTAGCCTGGAGGGGACAAGTCAAAAGATATATTGTTGGATCAGTGTAGATTATACCGCAGTGGGTTTGAATCTCCTTAAAGAGAGCGAGATATCCGCGTCTCAGCCTGAATATTTTTTAATTCTTTTTTGTCATTTTATTTTCAACTGTAATTTATTATAATTTGTGGTATATACACTTTGAAGGCAGAAACAATAATAATTAGATGTGATGGTTAGTTATCGGGCATGTTATGAATATTTAGCCACCATTTGAAAAGTAGTAGTGAAACAGCCACACTTTAATGCAAAAATAAAATTTAGATAAAATCCTCATACTTAAAATATGGAAGAACTTATAAAGGTTTGAATCTCATTAATCATTTTCTTGTTTTTGAACTTATAAATGTTTGAACCCCATGATTCGTTCCTTGGTTTTAAACTTATAATGATTTGAACCCCATGAATCGTTCATGGCATTCAAAACTCTAACAAACTTTTGAACCTCATAATTCGTTCCTTGAGTTTCACTTGCTAATCCTTAAATTTCCGATTAATAGCGTTAGCTAAAGTTATTTTGTGTTTTAATTTGTAGTATTTTTGTAAAAAAAAATTTGTAAATAGAGAAAGGTATATAATAGAGCTTTGATTATGTTGTAACTTGTAACCATTTCAATTGCAATTCCTTGTACCACTTTCTACGCATGACAGACATCTAAACATTATAAAGAATAATATCTTAGATCTGACTAGATTCTATTTTAGTCAACCTCTAAAGGTACATAAATAAATAAATAAATGTAGAGTTACTCATAACATGTTTTGTTCCCACATCGTTTGTGAACGATGACTTTTGTTAATACATATAATGATACAACATGACTTCTTAATGCCGAGCCTTGTAACGTGGGCTTGTAACCTAAGTTGGGGCAACAATGTGGTGGGATGTTAGGCTGTTCTAGATGGCTGGGCTTTCGGGTGGCGTTACTCTGGCTTGCCCTATCCAAGCACAGAGTTGAGTCATGTGGTCCAGACGAAAGTATGGGCTGCTTGGCTCTTAGAGAGGGGTGGACTGCGTGAGGCTGGTTTCACAGAGCAACGAATAGTTCCCGCTCTGTGCAGTGGAAGGATAACGAGCCGGTGCTCTCCAAGTCCAATAAAACCTGATGGGCTATCTAATTAAACCACCACTTTTTTGCAAAGCTTAAAACTCGTTATGTGAATAAATGAATTCTTATAAGAATTCTCAGTGCATTTTACAAGCTAGTTGAAGCAGTATGTAAATTTAATAGGCAGAAAACTCTACTATCTCCCTTTTGAAGTTCTTTGAATTGGAAGCTTCTTTAAAACTTGTAAAACATGTTTTTATGCTAATATTTCATGCTATATCACGCAGAAAAGAGTTGCATTTAATTAAAGAGCAGATACATTTTAATTGTACTTTAGGTTGTTCGGGATTGTAACCAGGAACAAGGAATAAGATTAAGCCTCTAAGAATGTAAACGAGTGTTTTTTGGTCAGCTATCGAAACCCAATCCTCCAATTTTTTTATTAGAACAAGGAGTTACATATTTATACTGGCACATCACTCTGTGCCATCGAATGTATGTTCATGCAATAAGAGCCTTTTGAGCACACCGTCTATTTAGTGTGTTTGGTATGAAAGAAAAAGAAATTCTCTCTCTAGAGAAACCCTAAAATATAAAACCCTAGATCCGGCATGACGGAACCCACCACCGGTGGGATCAACCCGCCGAAGGAATTCCCACCCTTACCTACGCAAGACAATCCAAACCCACAAAAAAGTTAATGTAAGAGATCAAAACATCAATCAATACGCCCAATTTCTCAAACTTAAACTGATGAACTCATCAGAGATGAAAGTTCCCCCCAAACTAGTGATCATGTTACATGAGGAACCAAATATCACATGGAAAGCCTCGGAAGTAAGATTCCTTATCATATAGGAAAAGTTGCAGTACGCCATTATTGGCAAATTTTCTTATGTCAAACTAGATATTGTGGAGCTGAGAAGGACAATACCAGGGCAATGTAGAATCAAGAGTGAATGTACAATAGGGGTATTGGACTCTAGGCATATTTTGATCAGACTCACTATTTTGGAGGATTACATGCAATTGTTATCAACAACAACCTTTTATGTGTAGGCTAGAGAAAATTATTGGTAGATGAGAACCCTGAAGTGGGATCTATGGTTCGAATCGGATGTAGCAACTTCAATAAGAGTGGCATGGATTTTGTTCCCAGATCTACCCTCTAACTTTTTTGCAAAGGAAGAAATTTTCTCAATGGCTGTAGCAGTGGGCAAACCACTAATGGTAGATATGGCAACGAAAAACCAGACGAGACCCAGTTGTGTTAGGGTCAAAATTGAAGTGGATTTGACAGCTAAATTGCCACAAAGGGTGAGGATTATTGAAGAGGATGATGATACAGGAGCCATTAAGTATAAGTGGGTTAAGGTACAATAGATTATATGCCCAAATATTGTAAGGAATGTTGTTTACAAGTCCATGATGAACACAATTGTTGGGTTTTGAACCCAAAACTATATGATACTAAAGGTGAAGATGAAAGAAAGAAAGAAAGAAAGAGGAGGAGGTAACAAAAATAGGAACTGGTGGAGAACCATATAAGGTACTGACAAATGGAAGAGTGATAGGACAGAAGCAGAACAAACAAGAATGGATAATCAGAAGAAGAAACAAATAAAAAAGGGATAAATATGGACATATAGAAGGGGTGAATGATGTGCACGTTGAGAATTCTTTTGAGACATTGGATACTTTGGAGGGAGAAGAAAATGAGCAGAATTAAGAAGAAGAGACCAAAAATAAGGAGGAAAGCACTAAAGAGTGGGTGGAGAAAAACTTTGGTTAGACAAACATAGAACAAAAAGAAAAGGCAGACACAAAAATAGTAGAAAGGGCACACGCATACCATTGTAGGGAGGAAAACATGGAGATAGAGAAGGAATGTGAGAGGACCACAAAACATGCTCCAAGAGAATAATAGGGTTTGCAAAAAGAAGAGGGGAAGGATGATGCCACGGAGGGGACTTTGGTACTATATGAAGCCAACAATGATGAAGGCCTCCCACTAGCAATGTTGAAAGACAGCCAGAAAGAAACACAGGAAACTAATGAGGTAAATAGAGACAAGGACGACTTGAGCCAGACTATTGCAAACGTTACCATAGAGGGGGATTTGTCACCAAAGTAGACTAGAAAGCTAAGGAAATCCCATGCTAAACCTAAGAAAAAGTCCTAATACATGTGCAGAAAATGATGGCCCAGTTTTATTGAAGCAGCTGTATTGGAGGAAGAGGAAGATACTGGACAAAGTGGAGCAATCTATGTGTTCTGGAGAATGAAGGGGGGAGGGGATGTTAGGAATTAGATTTATGACTGACCTTTCAATGGCTTTGTTTTGTAAACTATGGCGGAACTTACGAACTAAGCCATCTTTATGGAGTGAGTTTATGAGAAACAAATACTGTAAAAATACTCATGCTAATGGAGTCATGTAGAATATTGGTGGTGGAGGCTCACAAGTGTGGAAGAAAATGCTTCAAGCACGGGAGCTAGTTGAGCATCAAATCCAATGGAAATTGAAATTGAAGACGGGGGCAGTCTCGGTATGGCATGATAACTGGATAGGACTAGGGGATCTCTATACCATTATAGGAGAGAATTATGAATGGGATGATACCTACCAGAAGACGATTGAACTAATCAAACAGGGTGGATGGGATGTTGATATTTTAAATGATATACTCCCGCAAGAATTGGTTAACCACATTCTACAACATATTCATCCACCTAGTAGTGAAGTGGGGAAGATACACCTTGTTGGATATTGGAAACAAGGGGAATGTTCACTATTAAATCAGCATGGCAGTATATCAAACATAAAAAAGGGCCCAATAGAATTTACAAGTGGATGTGGACAAAGCTTAAAAAGGTAAACTAACAATAATTGAAAAACTAAAGCTTCTTGATTAAGAACACGAAATCCAGATCAAAACCACGATCAAAATATCCAAATGAGTGAAAAAAAAACTAGAAACTATCATTTCTACCCGATAAGAACTTGTCTTCAAGTATCGATGATAATGTCAAAAAAAATAAAACCTAGGAAATTAAAATAATCTTGGAAAAGAGTCCTACACGAAGTAGGAAACAAAATAGTCGACTAGTTCACGAGCACGCTGAACGACCCGTGAAGATTTTCACGGCCTGTCAATGCCTCTCGTGAACCAACACTTAGAAAAATTCAACACTTCTTCAACTTCAACTTACACCACGGGCGACTGTACGGTCTGTTAACATTTGACGGCCCGTATAGGGTCTCGTTCAGTCTCACTTAAAGTTTTCTTTCTTCCAAGTCACTTCACGATCATGTTCACGGACCGTACAAAGGTTCACGACCCGTTTAGCCATCCATTCATAGCTGCTTATCTTCAATTTTCCGGCTTTCTCTTCCAACTACTTTTGAAACACTTTTCCTGCACATTAAACAAAAGAAACATCATATCCACACAAACCATGCTTGATTTATTGCACTAGTCCTTTGTTTTGGGCTTGTGCTACAAATTCACAACACATCACATAAAAGTGATGGGAAGAAAGATCATCAACAGTGGTAAATTAAAATGCCCCTACTTAGGAGTATCACCAATAAAGGGATACGGGGACAGGGAAGGCTGCAACATAAGTTTTTCACGAGAATAATAATTACAAAGGTGAAAAAAATGGTGAAATGCCATAATCTAGCCTATTCTAAACCAGCCAGCAAAAAGGGACTCAACAAAATGGGAGGATCTGGGTCAGGTTTGAATGGCTAAACCTGGACGAAGCTTTAGCACCCATAAAACGGAGGATTGAAGCTTCCCTTGCACTCCATATGCACACCACCAACAGGAATGCAAAGGTTAGAGATGAGCTGAAGGAGATGTGCATAAAAGTGAAGTCTTACAAAGTACTAAAACAACTCATCCATGGACAAGATCCATCAGCAAAAGAGGTAGAACACAACCCTACGAACTTGAAAGCACAACTGAAAGAACCAAAGAGATTAGTTTCATTTTTGGAAGGACCAGTAAGAATAACGAGCTACTTACTCCTGAAACACATACAACCAGCAAATCCAGCTTATTGATGACCCACAACAACAGGAATCGAAAACTAGTGTTCTTCCAAGGAGGTAACATGGCCTTAAGGGAAAGAGGAGGAAAAGAAGACCTCCTTAATGAGTTGGGAAGCATTACCGGGTCGCGCCATTTCTTTAATGCATATTTTCACATTTACGAGTCAACTTTTAGAAATTACGTGACTTTCTTGGTTTTTTGTGTGTATTAGCCCAAAGATCTGGCGTGTTGGAGCACCTAGAAATTTTTTTTTGAAAAAACTTTATGAGGACCTCCATAATGAGTTGGGGAAGCCTTAAAGAGGGTGGGTCGCGCCATTTTTTTAGAGAATATTTTTGCATTTACGAGTCAACTTTTAGGAATTATGTGACTTTCTTGGTTGTTCGTGTGTATTAGTCCATGGATCTAGCATATTAAAGCACCTAGAAATGTTTTCTAAAATTTTTTATGAGAACCTCCGTAATGAGTTAGGGAAGCATTACAGAGGGTCGCGCCATTTTTAAGGCATATTTTAGCTTTTACGAGTCAACTTTTAAAAATTAAGTAACTTTCTTGATTTTTCATATATATTAGCCCATGGATCTAGCGCATTGGAGCACCAAAAAATATTTTCTGAAAAAACTTTATGAGGACCTCCGTAATGAACTGGGGAAGCATTACGGAGGATTGCGACATTTTTTTAAGGCATATTTTCACATTTACGAGATAACTTTTAGAAATTACGCGACTTTCTTGGTTTTTCGTGTGTATTAGCCCATGGATTTGGCGCGTTCAATCACCAGAAAATTATTTCTAAAAAAACTTTATAAGGACCTCCGTAATGAGTTGGGGAAAAATTACAGAGGGTCACACAATTTTGAAGGCATATTTTCTCATTTATGAGCCAACTTTTAGAAATTACGCGATTTTCTTGGGTTTTTGTGTATTAACCACGGATCTGGCGCGTTGAAGCACTAAGAAATTTTTTCTGAAAAAACTTTATGAGGACCTCTATAATAAGTTGGAGAAGCATTACGGAAGGTCGCGCCATTTTTAAGACATATTTTCACATTTACGAGTCAAATTTTAGAATTACGCGACTTTCTGTGTTTTTGTATCTATTAGCCCATGGTTCTGACGCGTTGGAGCACCCGAATGTTTTTTTTAAAAAAACTTTATGAGGACTTTGTAATGAGTTGGGAAGCATTATGGAGGGTCGCGCTATTTTTAAGGCATATTTTCACATTTACAAGCTAACTTTTAGAAATTACTCGACTTTCTCAATTTTTATCCCATGGATTTAGCGTGTTGGAGCACCCGGAAATTTTTTCATAAAATACTTTATGAGAACTTCCGTAATAAGTTAGGAAAGCATTACGGAGGGACGCACCATGTTTAAGACATATTTTTGCATTTACGAGTTACCTTTTAGGAAATACATGACTTTCTTGGGTTTTCATGTGTATTAGCCCATGGATCTAGCGCGTTGGAGCACCTGAAAAAAATTTCTGAAATTTTTTTTATAAGAATCTCCGCAATGAGTTGGAGAAACATTACGGAGGGTGGCGCCATTATTTTAAGGCATATTTTCGTATTTACGAGCCAATTTTTTGGAATTACGTGACTTTCTTGATTTTTCGTGTGTATTAGCCCATTGATATGACGCGTTAGAGCAGCCAATTTGTTTTTTGAAAAAACTTTATGAGGACCTCCTTAATAAGTTAGGGAAGCATTACAGAGGGCCACACAATTTTTAAAGTATATTTTCACATTCACGAGTCAACTTTTAGAAATTACGCGACTTTATTGGGTTTTCGTGTGTATTAGCCCATGGATCTGGCTCATTGGAGTACCAGAAATTTTTTTTGAAAAAAGCTTTATGAGAACCTCCGTCATGAGCTGAGAAAGAATTACGAAGGGTTGTGCCATTTTTTAAGGCATATTTTCGCATTTACAAGCCAATTTTAGGCATTACGCGACTTTCTTGATTTTTCGTGTGTATTAGCCCATGTATTTGGTGCATTGGACCACCCAGAAACTTTTCTAGAATAAACTTTATGATGACCTATCTAATGAGTTGGGGAACCATTACAGAGGATCGCCCTATTTCTTAAGACATATTTTTGCATTTACGAGTCAACCTTTAGGAATTACGTGATTTTCTCAATTTTTCGTGTAAATTGGCCCATGGATATGGTGCGTTGGAGCACCCAAAAATTTTTTCCGTAAAAACCTTATGAGGACGCCCTTAATGAGTTGGGGAAGCATTATGGAGGGTCGGACCATTTTTTAAAGCATATTTTCGTATTTACGAGCCAACTTTTAGGAATTATTCGACTCTCTCAATTTTTCATGTGTATTAGCCCATAGATCTAACGCGGTTGAACACCCAAAAATTTATACTGAAAAAACTTTACGAGGACTTCCGTAATGAGTTGGGGAACCATTACGGAGGGTTGCGCCATTTTTAAGTCAAATTTTCAAATTTACGAGATAATTTTTAGGAATTACGCGAATTTCTTAGTTTTTCATGTGTATTAACACATGGATCTGGCGCTTTGGAGCACCTAGAAAGTTTTTCTGAAAAAAATTTATGAGGACCTTCCTAATGAGTTGGGGAAGCATTACAGAGGGCCAAGCCCTTTTTTTAATGAATATTTTCACATTTACGAGCTAACTTTAAGAAATTACGTGACTTTCTGATTTTTTCGTGTGTATTAGCATATGGATCTTGCGCATTGGAGCATGTAGAATTTTTTTTCTGAAAAAACTTTATGAGGATTACCGTAATGAGTTGGGAAAGCATTACGGAGAGTCGCACCATTTTTAAGGGATATGTTTTGCATTTACGAGCCAACTTTTAAAAATTACGTGACTTGCTCGGTTATTCGTGTGTATTAGCCCATGGATCTGGTGCGTTAGAGCACCCGAAAATATTTTCTGAAAAAACTTTATGAGGACCTCCGTAATGAGTTGGAAAAGTATTACAGAGAGTCGCGCCATTTTTAAGGCATATTTACGCATTTGCGAGCGATCTTTTAGGATTTACGTGACTTTACTGGTTTTTTTGGTGTATAAGCCCATGGATCTTGCGCATTGGAGCACCCGAATTTTTTTCTGAAAATACTTTATGACGACTTCTGTAATGAGTTAGGGAAGCATTACGGCCGGTCGCACCATTTTTTAAGGTATATTTTTGCATTTACAAGATAACTTTTGAGAATAATGCGACTTTCTTAGTTTTTCGTGAATATTAGTCCATGGATCTGGCGCGTTGGAGCACCCAGAAATGTATTGTGAAATTTTTTTATGAGAACCTCAGTAATGAGTTGAGGAAGCATTACGTAAGGTCGCGTCATTTTTTAAAGAATATTTTCACATTTACGAGCCAACTTTTAAGAATTACGCGACTTTCTTAGTTTTTCGTGTGTATTAGCCATGGATATTTTGCTTTGGAACACGCAAAAATTTATACTGAAAAAATGTTATAAGGACCTCCATAATGAGTTAGGGAAGCATTACAGAGGGTCGAGCCATTTTTAAGTCATATTTTCGCATTTACGAGATAACTTTGAGGAATTACGCAACTTTCTTGGTTTGTTCGTGTGTAATAGCCCACGGATATGGCACGTTGGAGCACCAAAAAAAATTTTCTGAAAATTTTTTATGAGGACCTCCGTAATGAGTTGGGGAAGCATTATGGAGGGTCGCGCCATTTTTTAATGCATATTTTCACATTTACGAGCCAACTTTTAGAAATTACGCAACTTTCTTAGTTTTTCGTGTGTATTAGCCCATGGATCTGGCGCGTAGGAGCACGTAGAAATTTTTTCTAAAAAAACTTTATGAGGACCTCCGTAATGAGTTGAGAAAGCATTACGGAAGGTCGTACAAGTTTTTAAAACATATTTTCGCATTTATGAGCCAACTTTTAGGAATTATGTGACTTTCTCGATTTTTCGTGTGTATTAGCCCATGGATCTGATGCGTTGGAACACCCGAAAATATTTTCTGAAATTTTTTTACGAGGACCTCTGTAATGAGTTGGGAAAGCATAACGAGGGTCGCACAATTTTTAAAGGCATATTTTTATATTTACGAGCCAACTTTTAGAAATTACCCAGCTTTCTTGATTTTTTGAGTGTATTAGCTTATGGATCTGGTGCATTGGAGCACGCAAAAATATTTTCTGAAAAAAAGTTTTATGTGAACCTCAGTAATGAGTTGGGAAATATTACGGAGGGTCGCACCATTTTTTTATGTATATTTTATCATTTACGAGACAACTTTTGGGAATTACACCATTTTCTTGAGTTTACGTGTGTATAAACCCATCGATGTGGCATGTTGGAGCACCTAAATTTTTTTTAAAAAAACTTTTTTAGGACCTCCGTAATGAGTTGGGGAAGCATTTCGGAGGATCATGCCATTTTTAATGCATATTTTCGCATTTACGAACAACTTTTAGAAATAATGAGACTTTCTTGGTTTTTCATGAGTATTAGCCTATGAATCAGGCGCATTTATGCACCCAAATTTTTTTTCTCAAAAACGTAATTAGGACCTCCGTAATGAATTGGGGAAACATTATGGAGGGTTGCGCCATTTTTAAAGGCATTTTTTCACATTTACGAGCCAACTTTTAGGAATTACGCGACTTTCTTGGTTTTCGTGTATATTAGCCCATGGATCTAGCGTGTTGAAGCAACTAGAAATTTATTCTGAAATATCTTTATGAGGACCTCTGTAATGAGATGGGGAATCATTACAAAGAGTCGCGCCATTTTTTAAAGGCATATTTTTGCATTTACGAGCCAACTTTTAGGAATTACGTGACTTTTTTATTTTTTATATGTATTAGCCCATGGATTTGGTGCGTTGGAGCACCCATAATTTTTTACTAAAAATAATTTATGAGGACCTCGTAATGAGTTAGGGAAGCAGTACGGAGGGTCTCGTTATTTTTAAAGTATATTTTCGCATTTACAAGCCAACTTTTAGGAATTACGTGACTTTCTCAGTTTTTCGTGTATATTAGACCATGGATCTGACGCGTTGTAGCACCCAAAATTTTTTACTGAAATAACTTTATGAGGACCTCTGTAATGAGTTCGAGAAGCATTAAGGAGGGTTGCACTATTTTTAAGGCATATTTTCACATTTATGAGTGTACTTTTAGGAATTACGCGACTTTCTTGGTTTTTCGTGTGTATTGGCCCATGGATATGGCGAGTTGGAACACCTGAAAATTTTTTCTAAAAAAACTTTTTGAGGACCTATGTTAAGTTGGGGAAGCATTACAGAGGGTCGTGTCATTTTTATAAGACATATTTTCGCAATTACGAGCCAACTTTTAGGAAATACGTGACTTTATTAGGTTTTCATGTGTATTAGCTCATGGATCTGACACGTTAGAGCACTCGAGATTTCTTTTCTGAAAAAATATTATTAGGACCTCTGTAATGAGTTCGAGAAGCACTACGGAGGGTCACACCATTTTTTAAAGACATATTTTTGCATTTACGAGTCAAATTTTAGGAATTACGTGACTTTCTTAGTTTTTTATTTGTATTAGCCCATGGATCTGGCGCGTTAGAGCACCCTTAAATTTTTTCTGAAAAAACTTAATGAGGACCTCTGTAATGAGTTGGGGATGCATTACGAAGGGTTGCACCATTTTAAAGGCATTTTTTCGCATTTATGAGCCAACTTTTAGGAGTTACGCACTTTCTTGATTTTTCGTGTGTATTAGCTCATGGATCTGGCGCATTGAAGCACTCAGAAAGTTTTTCAGAAAAAACTTTATGAGAACCTCTGTAATGAGTTGGGGAAGCATTATAGAGGATCGCGTCATTTTTAAGGTATATTTTCGCATTTATGTGCCAACTTTTAAGAATCACGTGACTTTCTTGATTTTTCGTCTGTATTAGCCTATGGATCTGGCGCGTTGGAGCACCCGGAATTTTTTTATGAAGAAACTTTATGAGGGCCTCCGTAATGAGTTGGGGAAGCATTACCGAGGGTCGCGCCATTTTTAAGGCATATTATCACATTTACGAGCCAATTATTAGGAATTACGCGATTTTCTTAGTTTTTCTGTGTATTAGCCCATGGATTTGGCGCTTTGGAGCATCCGAAAAAAAATTTTGAAATTTTTTTATGAGAACATCTGTAGTGAGGTTGTGAAGCATTATGGAAGGTCGCGTCATTTTTTATGGCATATTTTGGCATTTACGAGCCAACTTTTGAGTATTACGCGACTTTTTTGGTTTCTCATGTGTATTAGTCCATGTATCTGGCACGTTGGAGTATCCGAAATTTTTTCTAAAAAACCTTATGAGGACCTCTGTAATCAGTTAAGGAAGCATTACGGAGTGTCACGCTTTATAAGGCGTATTTTCACATTTACGAGCCAACTTTTAGGAATTATGTGACTTTCTTGGTTTTCCATGTGTATATTAGCCCATTGATTTGGTGCATTGGAGCACCCAGAAATGTTTTCTGAAAAAACTTTATGAAAACCTCTGTAATGAGTTGAGAAGCATTACAGAGGATTGCACCATTTTTTATGGCATATTTTTGCATTAACGAACCAACTTTTTAGAATTACGTGATTTTTTTTATTTTTCGTGAATACTAGCCCATGGATCTGGTGCGTTGGAGCACCTAAAAATTTTTCCTGAAAAAACTTTATGAGGATCTCCATAATGAGTTGGGGAAGCATTACGAATGGTCACACCATTTTTTAAGGAATATTTTTGCATTTACGAGCTAACTTTTAAGAATTAAGCGACTTTATTGGTTTTTAATGTGTATTAGCCCATGGATCTGGCGCGTTGGAGCATTCAAAATTTTTTTCTGAAAAAACTATATATGGACCTCCGTAATGAGTTAGCCACGCCCCGAGCCTACACCCTAGACATGGCCGGCACTCGAGAACCATTGCTGGTCTCCAAGCGAACCTTCGGCCTGACTGACTACTTAGCAAAAGACTTACTCAAGAAATGATAGGCTCAAATAGAATTAAATCAGTTAAATTCAAATACTCATCTCATAAAATCTGGAAAATACTCAATAACAATACTTATAGTTTGTAAAACAACTCAAAAGAAAGTAAATCCTGAGAGATACCTCGACTTTGTCTATCTATGAAGCCTCTACTATTAAGGAAGGATGTCTAGACAAGACCCACGACATCTCAAAGCTACTAACTAGAAAGTAAATGTGAAGTCCTCCGGAATACAAGGAGGCTCACCAAAAGCTAACTAGAGTGTAGAGTAATCTCAACGAAGAACATGTTGATGATCTTAAACACCTGTATCTGCATCATAAAAGGATGCATGTCGAATGACATCAATACATTTGAATGTATGAGTATGTAATATAGCTTAAGCGAAATAACTTAATGAAATGACTGCAATAGATATAACATAAACTCAACTGAATGTATAGAATTGAAGGAATGAAATCATTTAAACTTTACAAAAATACTTACTGATCTCTGAAACTCAACATAATAAGTGATATATAAAAATACACTTTAACTCTATTGGGAGATTCTCTAACCGACAACCATCACTATGAGCTAAATGATGATGCAGCATCTTGTCCACACTGCCAGAGCTGTCCTATACCTTGCCAGGATATAGAACATCACTATGAGCTAAATGTTGGCAAGACATGGTTTCCGGGGGCTGTGAGTTGTCTGAACTCTTCCCCATATCGGTGCTCAATACTACTCCCAATAATATATACTCTTGCTCAAATGTATAAACATACTCTTTCTCTGGTTTGAGATAATTGCTCAAACTAATCTCTTAAAAGAGGTAACTGCTCTGAAATATCTCTGAAATTCATTGCTCATTTAGAAAATAATGTTTCTCTTTGATCAATGTAAAAATACATTTTGGGTTGAGACAATTACTCAAAAGGGGCCTCTTTAAGAGGTAATTGCTCTGTACTCAATCTTTCTGACAACTCTTTTACTTTTCTCAAAATAATATTCTCTTTCTTCATGTAAAAATGAAACCTTTGGGAAATACTTAGTTTCCTTATTCTCTTGCTTAAATCTTGGTTAATACTCTTTCTCAAAAATTCAGTTTAAAGCAAAAATGTTGGCTTTAAAAGATTATCAAAACTTATAACTCAAAATAGGGTTCATGCCGAAATATAGACATGAACAACTCAACTCAAGGATCTCAATAACAATATAGAAAACTCAATACTCAGAACTCAACAATATTATTCATCTCAAGAATACTCAATTATTAGGGTTCATGCTAAAATATAGTCATGAACGAATCAACTCAAGAATCTCAACGCATACCATGTAGCAATTCAATAATTAGGAATATAATTTCAAAAATCAGGAACTCAAGAACTCAACATCATAACTCATTTGAAGAATACTCAAATCTAAGGATAGACCTAGATTACTCTTTTACTGATTTGAAAGTAGATGTAGGGCGTGAGGACGAACTAGTCCAACACTATGATAGCCTTACATACCTGGAAGAACAAAGTTCTTGGCGAAATCGATGAAACTCGAAGAACGCTCGAAACCCTTGCTTTTCTCCTCTTGGACCTTTCTCTAATGACTTGAAGTGTTAATGAACGTAAAAGAACTAATTAACACTTTCTAAGCCCTAAATTAGATGTAAGCCGTCGTGGTTTAGGCTTTGAATAGGGATTAAAATGACTTAGTTTAAGTACCAAATGCATAGGGGAAAGATGTAATGACCTTTGGGTCATCTTTATGTTTATGCCTCCTATTTGTCGTTTAGAGCTTTCCTGTAGTGACCCCAAGTCATTTATGACTTGCTGGGACTGACAATTCGGTCACCTAGTTGTTCGTTTGGTTTTTATGCGAGTTTTAGTGTTTTGGGAGCTTTTGAACCTTGAACGGTCATTTTTTATCAGAAGTTCAGGAAGATCATCTCAGAATCTAATTCTGATGATTCCATAGCTCCAAAAGGGTCATTTTGGCTAGTTGCATGGTTGGCCTGACTCCCGAGGCTTTTAGTGTGTGTCTGTGCAATTAGGCATTTTAACTTTTAAGTTGAAGCCTAAATTTGACTTTAGTCAACATTATGGGTAAATGAGCTTGGATGAGAATTGTGTCAATGCGGTTAGCTCTAAAATGTTGACTTTAGTCTAGAACGACCCTTCGTTTAGGTCCCGAGGCTTCTGGGTTGATTCCAAGGCCCTTTGTAGAAATGGGCTTAAAATGAAAATTGGATGTGGGACCCACTTTTTATCGAAACAAACTCGTATGGAAATTTCGATGGTTCTGTTGAGTCTAGAAAGCCAATTTCGATGGGGTAGCATAGTTCATTTGCGTGCACGGGGTTCCGAATGAATCCTGGGCACCCCGTTGAAGTTTGGAGGCCCAAGCCCTTTGATGTCAGCTAAGGCGTCGCGGTCACGAACGGCCAGCCTCGTGGTCGCGAAGGGCTGGTGCCCTGGGCCTCGCGTTAGCACACGATCAACCGGTTCCGCGACCGGCCACCGACCGGGCCTCCTTATTTAACCCCTGGTCGCGACCAGCCTTGGGCCTTCAAGGTAAAATTGCAATTTCTCCCTCGTTTTAACTTCGATTTTGGTGATTCAAAGTTCCACGCGCTCGTTGTTGCTGGGGCTACATGGTGGAGTGAATGGATTGTGTCAGTGACACTCCGTCCGAGGTAAAAAGGGCACGAAAAACTGATCATATCATTATCATATATATCATATCATATCATATATCATATCATCATCATCGTCATATATTACAAAAAGTGGGAAGATCCTAACCTCAAAGTTGGAGTACCATTTTGCCCCTATAATAAATTAAATAATATAATATGAATTAATATTAATATTATATAATGTTAATTATTAATTAATATAAATGTTGACCCATTATAATTCTCAGCTTTTATGCCTAGGTCCTTTAGGCTTCTTTACAGATTCTTTTACTCCTTTAGCTTCCAGCAGTTGATAAAACTTTTCATATACTTTGACAGACTATAAAATGCACTACGAAGAATGTATCTTCAAGTCACTTCTTTATCAAATTATTTTCTTTCTTCTTTTTAAAAATTTTGGCTTAGTGTGTTCTTCTTCTTTGCTACAAAGATACAATGCATTTTCATTCACTATCTTGTAATTACTACCATCTGTTTAATAAACATTAATTTTAGGCATGAACAAACAAGCTTTCACATTCCCAAGCTGTTAATTATTATATGTGTAGTAAAACACAAATCAAAGCTATGTCACTAACGATCATTATATCCCTATTAAAAATCACAACCCCTAACCTCAATCATTTTACCATTCGAATTTTCTTCCTTCTATACTTGTATGTAGACCAGTAGACTCATCACAAGTCATTGTTATTCTGCCAAGTTAGTGCTGGTTCGAGCCAAAATTCTCAAGTCAAACTTGTCATGTTACCGTTAAACTTCGATGATCATGTGCTTTTCAGAAAATGACTTGGTTGAACTTTTAGGACCTTTTTGTTGTAGTATGTACAATATGTAATTAAATTTTTTTTTTTGACAATATATATTTTAATGATAAAATTTGGTCATGTTAAAAATAGAGATCCTGTATACAAATTTGTTCATTGTTACCCCCTTCTAAATTTGTCTCGTGCCTGTTAATTTCATTAAAGGTTTTACATGTGTATTTATTAAATTATTCAATCAGGAGTTCATTGATATATTTATACCATGAGAGACTATATTATCTTAATTAGTTTCACGTATTCCTTGTTTGATAGCAAATGCACCGTTCCATTTTTATGTTTTTTTAATGAATAAAATGTAAATGATAAAATTAATATTGCTTATTTCAACATTTTCTATTTTAAACTTAGCTTTTTAAATATATAGAAAAATTTATAATAATAATAATAATAATAAGGAACAAACGTGCAAAGCACGTTCCCAGCCACTAATATATTTAAATTCTCAAGAAATAATATCATAGATTTGACTAGATTCTATTTTAACTAACTTCTAAAGGTACATAAATAAATAAAGGTAGAGTTACTCATAACATGTTTTGCTCCCACATCGTTTGTGAACAATGACTTTTGTGAATACATATAATGATCCAGCATGACTTCTAAATGCCGAGCCTTCTAACATGGGCTTGTAACCTAAGTGGGGGCAACAATATGGTGGAATGTTAGGCTGTTCCAGATGGCTGGGCTTTGGTTGGCGTTAGTCTGGCCTGCCCTATCCAAGCACAGAGTTGAGTCACGTGGTCCAAACGAATGTATGGGCTGCTTGATTCTTAGAGTGGGGTGGACTGCGTGAGGCTGGTTTCACAGAGCAACGAATAGCTCCCGCTCTGTGCAGTGGAAGGATAATGAGCCGGTGCTCTCCAAGTCTAAACAAAACCTGGTGGGCTGCTTAATTAAACCACCACTTTTTTGCTAAGCTTAAAACTCATTATGTGAATAAATGAATTCTTATAAGAATTCTCAGTGCATTTTACAAGTTTGTTAAAGCAGTATGTAAACTCTACTATTTTCCTTTTGAAATTCTTTGAATATGAAGCTTCTCTCACTTTGAAATCATGTTAAAACTTATGTTAGTAGTACTAAACTATGTTTTTTGCTAATATTTCATGCTATATCACCCAGAAAATAGTTGCATGGATTGCTTTTCAAGCAATTTGATTAAGAGGAAATCCATTTTAATTGTACTCTAGGTTGTTTGAGATTGTAATTGGGACATGGAATAAGATTAAGCCTTTAAGCATGTAGACAAGTGCTTTGTTGTCAGCTGTCGCCCCTAATCCTTCAATATTTGGAGTGGAATAAGGAGTTACATATTCATATTGACGCATCACTCTGTGCCGCTGATTGTATTTTGGCGAAATATGGGTCTCTTGATCACTTCATCTCCTTTTAGGGTGTATAGTATGAAGGAAAACATTCTTCGAAAAATTATTTCCCAATGTTTGGTTGGTCAAAATTTTAAAAAATATTTTCTCTAGAAAAATAAATTCCATAAAAATGCGAAAAATGACTTTCCCTATAAAACTAAGAAAAATCAAATTCTACAAGTATCATCATCCTATATTTGTTTGCCACCTCCTGACCATTCAACACACTCCACCCCCATAGCCTCTATCCTCACCACCTCCGCACCCTATTTCTACCTCCAACTCTCTAGATTATACATTAATTTCGATTGCAAGTGTTAATGAAAAATACCGTTCCGTTCTATCTTGGGAGGAACTAATCCAAATCTTGGACAATTGTGAGGGGATTAAATTATTTAAGGAAAAACAGTTTTCTATAGGTTAGAACTTTATAATTAATGTGTTGGATATTTTGTACATATTGAGGTCTTAAATTGAATAGCCACATATGTTCATGAAAGAACATGACTATATTGAAAGTCATCTCTTGAATTAGGCTAAGAAAAATCTGCAGGTATATACAAGGGTTTTCTTGTATCCTGAAGGGAATTTCTTGTATTTTCCCCAATATGTATACGAACAATATGAGGGATGCTTACCATCTGAACAACTCTTATTTCTCAATTTATATTTACACTTTAATGCAGGAACAACAATAAATAGGTGTGATGGTTAGTTTTCGGGCATGTTATGAATTTTTAGCCACCATTTGAGAAGTAGTAATGAAATAGCTAAACTTTAACACAAAAAATAAAATTTGGATGAAATCCTCATGCTTAAAATATGGAAGAACATATAAAGGTTTAAACCTCATTAATTGTTCCTTGGTTTTGAACATATAAAAATTAGAACCCCATAAATCATTCATATGTAAAACTTCAACAAACTTTTGAACCTCATGAATCGTTCCTTTGATTTCACTTGTTAATCCTTCGAACAAAGAAGAAAATTCAGCCCACTGAATGCATAGTGTCCCCTTAAGAAAATTATTCCCCTCAGGTATTCGAGGTTAATGGAATATATCCTCCCAGGATAGAACGATCTTGCTCACCGGTGTATCGGTACCTATAACCACGGTGTCAGCGAACCACAACGGCAGTAAAATACATTTAGAATACTAGATTTAGTAGTAGAAGAAGTCCAAAAAATTGGTTCTTTCATTGTTGAAAGATAAGAGAAAACCCTCTATTTATAGACAACAAAGGGTAGTGTGAACATATGTTTATTGTGCCTTATCGGAAAGGTCACAACCCTTTGAAAAGCTACAACCCTTCGGAAAGGTCACAACCTTTCATAAAAGTCATAACTTTTCATAAAAGTCACAACTCTTCATAAAAGTCTCAACTTTTCATTAAAGTCACAACTCTTCATAAAAGTCGCAACTCTTCATTTTCCATCCACACCTTTTAAAATCCAACAATACTCCGCATGAATGATGAATGACTCTAAGACAAAGAAATGGACAAGTGTGTATACTTTACAAGCAATAATTAATTGCATATGGATAAGTAGATTTTCCTTTGAACTTTCCGTAGTGAACATATGTTGGATATACTCAGTCAATCGGTAGATTTGATATCTTTGAAACCGTCGAGCTTTGGTGTATACCTAGACAACCATATGTCACACAATCAACTCTTTACCATTTATGGTTCTTACGGTTGTGTTCATTTCAGCCATGAACACCTCCTGGTTTCATGAGTATATAGAGAATAGGCTTTTTACAATGATTCTCTTTGAAACGGTTTCCACTTCACACTCATATAGGTGATTTCTAACACGTGTTATCGCGTAGATACACTATTTGGTCAAATCTGCCAAACTTAGCAAATTATTAAAAAATTTAAGCTTTATTAACTCGTTAACAAACCTTAATGTTTTATCCTTGTTCCTCAGCATTGTCTTCATCATGAGAATGGATTGAGTTGGTTGACAATACCGAACCGTCAGTCACAACTTTGTTTTTCTCTTTGAACCTATCTCTTGGGATCTTCAATCTGCTAGGTAGAGTTATCGCCATGATAACTTGTCCTAAGCCGTAAACCCATTCCCTTAGATGATCTTTCAACTACCTCTCTAACTAGGCCTTTTGTTAGTGGATCTAATATATTATCTCTTGACTTTACATAGTCAATTGTAATAATTTCACTTGAGATTAGTTGTCTTACGGTATTATGTCTCCGTCGTATATGACGAGATTTCCCGTTGTACATGACGCTCCCTGCCCTACCTATTGCTGCTTGACTATCACAATATATGCATATAGGTCCCAATGGTTTGGGCCAGAATGGAATGTCCTCTAATAAATTCCGGAGCCATTCATCTTTTTCACCGGCCTTATCTAAGGCAATAAATTCAGATTCCATTGTTGAGTGAGCGTACATGTCTGTTTGGATCATTTCCAAGAGACTGCTCCTCCACCAAGGGTAAACACATACCCACTTGTAGATTTTACTTCATTTGACCCGGTGATCCAATTTGGATCACTATATCCTTCAATCATGGCAGGATATTTATTATGATGTAAGGCATAGTGTTGTGTATGTTTCAGATACCACCAATACACATTTCATTGCCATCCAGTGAGTGTGGTTAGGATTACTAGTGAACCGACTCAGCTTGCTAATAGCACATGCTTTATCTGGTCACGTACAATTCATAATATAAATCAAACTTTCCAACACTCTGGCATAGCCCAATTGAGAGTCACTTTCACCTTCATTCTTTTGAAATGTAAAGCTTATATCAATTGGAGTCTTGACGTCGTTGAAATTCAAGTAATTGAACTTGTCCAATACTCTTTGTAACACCTCGAATTGGAGAAAGGCTAGAAAAGGGTCAAGCGGGCATGTCAAGAACCCAAAAGTGGAGCATGGAACCCTCCACGGAGCCCTATATAGGCCGTGTAAGGGACCACGGTCCGTTGGACACTCGTGGTATGATTCCAGAACCTGCCCCAAACAGTGTCCCTCCCACGGATGCCTAGACACCTCGTGGTGAGGTTGATGGACCGTCTAAGGGGTCGTCAAGTGGCCCCCTTAGAAGGGGCTTCTTCCCTAGTCACCAGTCAAGGGCCACAGACGTCTAAACGGCCCATGAAGCTTCACACGGACCGTTATGTCGTCCGTGAAGGAGACTTGTCAGACTTATAGTTTAGGGTCATATTCAAGTGATCATATTTTTTAGTACAAAATGAATTAGGTAGCCCATAACCTATCAAATTAAAGATCTTTAAGTCCTCTTTCCAACGCCATCGAGTTTTCTCCATTTGAAGTTTGGAGTAAACTGTTATGCCCAAAATAGTGAAGCCCTGTCACACAGAAATTCTTCACGACCCTCTTCACGGGCCATCATGATCTAGACGACCCGTGAAGCCCTCCTTGAAGTTAGTTCGGCAATGTTTAAGTCAAGGGCTATTGGGTCTTTTTTCTATTGTTTTAACTCGATACTACGTCGTTTTGCCTTCTACCCTAAGCCCTATATAATAATTTTTACCGCCAAAATCACCCAATTCAATTCATTCTCTCAAATTCCCAAAATAAGATCAAGTCATTCTCTCCAATATTTCTCTCTCTAAAGTTGAAGAAAAAGGCTAGGGTTACAAATCAAGTCTCAAATTTCACCATTGATTTCAAGCTTTTGGCATCAAGGTATGATAGTATTCATCTATGGAGTCCTTTCCTCCATAGGGTTTAAATTCTCCAATTTTCAAGTTAGAAATCTCAAATTGAAGTTAGGGTTTTCTTCCATGTTATGGGTTCCCTTCAATGTTGATATAATTGATTGTTTTATGAACTATTATGCATGAATTGAGATAATTCAATGTGTTTAAGATGAATCCCCATGAACCCATGCATAACCCATGTTTTCTAAGCTATGATGATATAATGTGGGTTTTGAACTATGAAAGGTGAGTTTATGAAGATATGCATATTCTTTATGAAAATGATGAAAATGATTTAAGATTGCTTTGAGAGTAAAGCATAAATGTTGTTATTGTTGTTGTTGTGAAAGGATTTCTCACATACTACTCAATACATACATGTGAAAGGATTTCTCACATAATGATTCTTAGAGTTTAAAGGTTTTCTCAACTAAACTTTGAATCAAGACTAAGGAGCTATTCTAAATTACGTAAGCTTGGACTAGTCCATGGAAGATGAAACATCTATAAAAATGATTTTAGCTTGGATTGGTAACTCTAGTTGTACCTTTCCATGGATAATAAGATGAATAAGAATTATGACTATTCCGTGGGATTTATTCTTAGCACCGAGAGGATATTGAGATGGAAGCTCTCTCGTAGCTAGAGGCCGGGTTTCTAATAGCAATCTCCTTATCCCATACCTATGTGCCCCCATAAGATGATTGTCTTAGATAGACATTAGCTAGTGGATCCACGTAAGCTAGAAGTTCATGGTCTTACCTTGGCAAGTAGGACACCCTTTTTCGATGTGGGGCAGATATTGGATTTCATGTTATAGCTCACATGGTCTCTATGTCAGTTAAGGCTACTTCCCACAATAATGATGAACTAAGGTTACTTCAAGAAGTATCTCACAAGTGTTCAAAGATGAGTTTTACTTGCATTGACCATGATTACGATGATGTTTTCTAACCTCTTATTTTATGGTTTTAACTTGGTCTTTGCATGACATGAAATGTCCCTTTTTAGCATGATTTTTATAACTCTATGCATTGCTATCATACTTGGTACATCTTTGTACTAACGCATACTCTTGCCTACATTGTTTTACTAATATAGGGCGAGACGACTGCTCTCCATCCACTCGTGGGTAGAGATTGCCTTAGTAGATATTGAAGATTGGTGAGTCCTCATGTTTCGAGGACCGAACTTTATTGCTTATTGTCTTTACTTCCTTTCAGTATTGTATGTATGTACGGGTTACGCCCCGATCACTCTTGATGTACTAGATAGCTTTAAGACTATGTTAGACTTCCACTACATTTGATAAACTCTTATGATTTGAAATTGTCTTTTTAAATCTCTTGATTTTCTATTATCTTGTATGATGTATGCTAAGTGGCTTGTATAGGGTCTCTCGGGGTCTTATACGCCATGTCACGTCTAGGGTCTTCTTTGGGTCGTGACACTCTTTCAATTTAATGAGATTGAGATAATGCTAGTCATTGAGGAGCTTTATAAATTCTGATTCCTAAGATCAAATCAGCAACTCCCAAGTCCCTTATATCGAACTTGCTAGATAGCATGCGCTTAGTAGCATTTATATCATCAATATCTTTACTCATTATTAACATGTCATCAACATACAAACAAACAATGACTTCATGATTCGGAATGTTTTTAATGTAGACCCATTTAACACACTCATTGATTTTGAATCCATTTGCCAACATCGTTTGGTCAAATTTAGCATACCATTGTTTGGGTGCTTGTTTGAGCTCATAAAGCGATTTAACAAGTTTACACACTTTCTTTTCTTTACCAGGAACTACAAACCCCTCAGGTTGTTCCATGTAAATTTCTTCCTCCAACTCTTCATTTAAGAAGGTTGTCTTAACAGCCATTTGATAGATTTCAAGATCATGCACGACCGCTAGTGCTATTAACAATCTAATAGATATTATCCTTGTTACTGGAGAGTATGTATCAAAGTAATCGAGACCTTCCTTTAGTCTGTATGCTTTGACTACAAGTCTAACCTTAAATTTGTCAATAGTCCCATCAACTTTTATTTTTCCTTTAAAGATTCATTTTGATCCTAAAGATTTATTTCCTGGAAGAAGATCAATCAATTCTCAAGTATGGTTATTCAAAGTTGATTCAACCTCACTATTGACTGCTTCTTTCCAAAATGTTGACTCAGAAGAAGACATCGATGCTTTTAATGTTTGAGGCTCATTTTCAAGCAGGAGTGCTACAAAATTTGGTCCAAAATAAGTAGATTTTCGTTGACGTTTACTACGCCTAGGATCCTCTCTATGTGGTATATTTTCCTTTGGTTCTTTCCATGGTCGCTTAGATCTTTCTCTTGACGACTCACATTCAGTTTTGTATGGACAAATGTGTTCAAAGAACTCAGCATTATCTTACTCAATTACCGTATTAACATGAATTTCAAGATTATCAAATTTATGAATCAAAAATCGATAGGCCTTGATGTTCACAACATATCCAACGAATACACAATTCACTGTTTTAGGTCCAATTTTCACCCTCTTGGGCAAAGGAACTTGTACCTTGGCTAGACACCCCCATACTTTGAGATATTTCAAGTTGGGTTTCCTTCCTTTCTATTTCTCATATGGAATAGATTGTGTCCTAAACAAACAAAAAAAATTGTTACTTTTTGTTGTTCCCTTTTGCAGTAAGGATAGATCTCCACACAAGTTTTGTGGTAAACAGGAACTTATAAGTAATGCATCCATCATTTCCTTCAAAATTCAGTTTTTTCTTCTATTATGCAGTTCCATTAGATTGAGGTGAGTAGGGCAGTAGTTTGATGGATAATTCCACTTTTCAAACATATTTCTGCAAAAGGAGATTTATATTCTCCATCCCTATCACTTCTTATCTTTTTCCCAACTGATTTCCAACTTCAATTTTATATTGCCTAGACGTTACTATTGCTTCATCCTTACCATTCAGCAAATAACCGTATCTAATGCAATTGTCAATAAAAGTTATGAGATTTTTTTTCCCACCACGAGATGGTATTGACTTCATATCACAAATGTTAGTGTAAATCAACTCTAAGGGATTAGAATTCCTTTCAACAGATTTATAAGAATGCTTAGCATACTTAGATTCAGCACAAACTTGACATTTTTATTTATTGCACTCAAAGTTAGACAACTTATAAGTTGATCAGTTTTTCTTACAAGGTTTTGTAATTGACATGTCCCAAGCGTTCATATCACAAACAATTTGACTCAATCAAGTAAGAAAAAATAAAATTATTGAGTTTGAAAAGACCTCCGTGAGGTAGCTTTGTCTCACTAGTATTTTGTTCCTACTTATTACAATTTTGTCTGATACAAATATTGTTTAGAGTCAACACCTTGTCAAATGTCTTTTTCAAAAGGACCTTTTCATAACTTTCTATTTGATTGTTATAGAATTACCCATGAACATAGTCTCATCGGGTCCAATAAGGGCAATATGACCCAAATATTTCTTTTACAACACAAACATGACATACGACTTTCCACAAATATTCATGTCTATACAAATAGTTGTATTTTAATTGACAAATCTTTTCATGAAAAAAAATCACAACATTTTAAGTAACACTCTTTCATAAAACAACACAACTATTTTGAATAAGTGTATATATAATTTGGTAGTTTTATACTAGTCATACCATATACTAGTAAAAGAGAAACTCAACGACGACAATATCAAATATACTCAAAGAATTTTGTGGGTCAAACATAATACACGAATGTCATTGAATCTCAAATCTTGTGCTCCAAATTTAAATTAAACACTAAGTCTAATTTTATCTTTATCATAAGCAAAGAAGCCTCACATTTTAAATATGATCTCAAAAATATTTTTCAAGTATTTAAAAAATAATTTTTCCACATATTTTTTTCATACTATCAAAATACCATTGGCAGCAAGAAACATCTTTTGAAAATATTATTCTACAAAAGAGTTATAGTGCTTCAATTCCCTTTGACAATCTTTACACAATGTCAAAGTTCATTCCATAGAGGCACCTATTGCAGGCACAAAATTACAAACTTTAAGTTACTGTTTTTTTTTCTATCACAATTAGACATACCACTTAGTATTTAGAATACTTACAATAAAGACAAAACTTTTGTACAATTTGTTTCTATTTAACAATGAAGTTTTATATTCTTCAAATCGTCAACCAAATGAACTTTGAATGTGGATGAAGTTTTCATGACTTCAAATCAGTTTCAAATTCAAACGGAGTAGAAAACCAAAAGTACAACACTGACTTATTAGGTGAAGTTTTCAAATCATGCACAATCTAATTTATCCAGAGCAGAAACTACAAAAGTTTTTAGTCTACAATAATCAGACACAATCAAATTTCACAAATCAGACACAATCAAATTTCACATGGAGTATAAAACTACAAAAGTTTTTTTAGTCTCCAAACAGAATAAACATATTCTTAGATTATCACATAGATATGCTTTTCTTTTTGAATAGCCTTCCAACTGAAAAACATTTTGACATAATATCTTATCAAACTATCTCATTCTGCAAACTAAATAATTTTAAAGGCAACACTATTTGCCAAGGAAAATTCATTCAAAAAACATATGATTTGCAGATTTTTTTCCAAAGACACACATGATAAATATCAAATGAGTTAACTTTTAAAAACTATTTTCCACCTTAGATAAATAATAAGAATATTAGCTGGTGTAATCTTTAACCGAAATACCACCAATTTCTCTAGTACATTCTCACTTCGACCTTGCTAAATAAGGCACCAAATTCTGGAGAAGTAGTGCATTAATTTTCTACTTCCATAATATGTTTCCCTCAATCACTAGAATACAAGTAATACCAGCAGTATATTAATTTTCTTAAGATTGTTGTTCATCATGTATTCCTAAGATACTTAGAACAAAAACTTTGAAGAACTTGGTAAGAAACAACAAAGTTTAAAGAGTATTTTCAAAACTAGAAAATTAAAACTTGTAGAGAAAATTGAATCAGAAACAGATTAGAAACATTATACAAAATATTTTTCTCAAAGAAGAAAATCGAGCCCACTGAATGCACAATGTCCCCTTAAGGAAATTATTCTCTTCAAGTACCCGAGGTTAATGTAATATATCCTCCCAGGATAGAATGATCTTACTCACCGGTGTATCGGTACCTATAACCACAGTATCAGCGAACCACTCAACGGTAGTAAAGTACACTTAGAATACTAGATTTAGTAGTAGAAGAAGAAGTCCAAAAAATTGGTTCTTTCATTGTTGAAAAATAAGAGGAGACCCTCTATTTATAGACATAAAGGGTAGTGTGCACATATGTTTATTGTGTCTTATTGGAAAGGTCACAACCCTTTGAAAAGCCACAACCCTTCGGAAAGGTTACAACCTTTCATATGAGTCACAACTTTTCATAAAAGTCGCAACTCTTCATAAAAGTCTCAAATTTTCATTAAAGTCACAACTCTTCATTTTCCATTCACACATTTTAAAACCCAACAAAAACTATATTATTTTTCTTTTGAAGTTCTTTTAATTTGAAGCATTATGAAATCATGTTAAAACTTATGTTAGTAGTAAGCCATGTACTCTAGGTTGTTTGAGACTGTAATCGGGAACAAGGAACAAGATTAAGCCTTTAAAAATGTAGACGAGTGTTTTGATGTTAGTTGTCGGTCTCAATCCTTTGATTTTCGAATGGGAACAAGGAGTTACATATTCATAATGACGCATCACTCCGTGCCATTGAATGTATGTTGGCTTTTCAATTTTTCAATGTTTGGTTGGTCAAATTTCAAAATTTGCGAAAACATTTTTCCTAGGAAAATAAACTCCATAAAAATGAGGAAAATGAGTTTTTCAATAAAAGTATGAAAATCAAGTTCTACAAATAGCATCCTATATTTGTTTGTCTCCTCCCGTGGCCAATATCCCCCACCACCCCACCCTATTTTCACTTCCAACTCTCTAGAATATACATAATTTTCGATTGTCAGTATTGCAGAATAATGTTCTATTCTATTCAGGGAGGAACTAATCAAAACCGTGGAAAATTGTGAGTTGATCAAAATCTGTTGGCTCAGAACTTTATTAATCTGTTGTTATTAAACACAACTCCTACTCTTTTTCTTTCTTGGTGACTCAAACTCACAACCTTAAAGTTGAAGTGAGGGATTTATATCATCTGAGCAACTCCCACATGTCAATTTATGTTTATACTTAAGTATAGGAATGACAAAAATTAGGTGTTATGGTTAGTTATTGGGTATGTTATGAATTTTAGCCACCTTTTGAAAAGTAGTAGTGAAATAGCCACACTTTAACGCAAAAATATAATTAGATAAAATCCTCATGCTTAAACTAGGGAAGAATTTATGAAGGTTTGAACATCATTAATCATTCTTTGATTTTAAACCTACGAATGTTTGAGCCCCATGAATCGTTTCTTGATTTTGAACTCATAAAAATTTGAACCCCATTAATCGTTCATGTGGTTCAAAACTCCAACAAACTTTTGAAGCCCATGCATCGTTCCTTGAGTTTCCCTTGTTAAACCTATGAATTCCAATAGCGTTAATTTGCTGAAGTTATTTGGTGTTTTAGTTTGGAGTATTTTTGTCCAACTTTTGTAAATAGAGAAAGGTATAAAATAGAGCTTTGATTATGTTGTAACTTGTAACCATTTTAATTGCAATTCCTTGTAGCACTTTCTACGTATGACATATATCTAGATATTAAAGAAATAATATCATAGATCTGACTAGATTCTATTTTAATTAATTAGCTTCTAAAGGTACATAAATAAATAAAGGTAAACTTATGCATAACATGTTTTGTTCCCACATCGTTTGTGAATGATGACTTTTGTTAATACATATAATGATACAACGTGACTTCTAAATGCCGAGCCTTGTAACGTGGGCTTGTAACCTAAGTAGGGGCAACAATGTGGTGGGATGTTGAGCTGTTCCAGATGGCTGGGCTTTGGTTGGCATTAGTCTGGCTTGCCCTATCCAAGCACGGAGTTGAGTCACGTGGTCCAAACGAAAGTATGGGCTGCTTGGCTCTTAGAGTGGGGTGGACTGCGTGAGGCTGGTTTCACAGAGCAACGAATAGTTCCCGCTCTGTGCAGTGGAAGGATAACGAGCCGGTGCTCTCCAGGTCCAACAAAAACCTGATGGACTGCTTAATTAAACCACCACTTTTTTTCATCTATAATTGGCTTGGTCCAAGTTTACCCAAATGTATGATATGTGAAAAAATGAATTCTTAAAAGAGAACTCCTCTATTTTCCTTTTGAAGTTCTTTGAATTTGAGCCTTCTCTCACTATGAATTCATGTTAAAACTTGTGTTAGTTGTAGTAAACCATGTTTTTTTGCTAATATGTCCTGCTATATCACACTGAAAAGAGTTGCATCAATTGTTTTTCAAGCAATTTAATTAAGAGGAAAATACATTTTAATTGTACAATAGGTTGTTTGAGATTGTAACCAGGAACAAGGAATAAGATTAAGCCATTGAGCATGTAGACGAGTGTTTTGTTGTCAGTTGTAAGCCCCAATCCTCCAATTTTTTAATGGGAACACGAAGCTACATATTCATAATGATGCATCACTTTGTGCCAATGTTTGTTGCTTTTTTAATTTTTCAATGTTTGGTCCATCAAAATTTGAGAAAACATTTTCTATAGGAAAATAAATTTCATAAAAATGAGAAAATGACTTTCCCAATAAAAGTAGAAAAATCAAGTTATACAAGTAGCATCCTGTATTTGTTTGTCTCCTCCCGACCATTCAACACACTCCACCCCCACACCCTATTTTCACCTCTCTTCTGATTGACAGTATTGCATAATAGTGTTTTGTTTTATTTTGGGAGGAACTAATTCAAACCTTTAACAATTGTGAGGGGATTAAATTTTTTTAAGGAAATACAATTTTCTATTAAACATAACTTCCATCTTTTTTCTCAATTGGTGACTCTAACTCATAATCTTAAAGTTGAAGAGGAGGGTGCTTACGATCCGAGCAACTCCAACTTGTCAATATATGTTTTTACTTTGAATGAAGGAATAACCAAAATTAGGTGTGATGGTTAGTTTCCAGGTATGTTATGAATTTTTATCCACCATTTGGAAATTAGTAATGAAATAGCCCCACTTTAATGCAAAACTAAAATTTAGGTAAAATACTCATGCTTAAACTAAGAACTTATAAAGGTTTGAATGCCATGAATCATTCCTTGATTTTGAACTTATAAAGATTTGTACCCTATGAATCATTCATGTGGTTCAAAACTCCAACAAACTTTTAGCTGGGTGACCAGAGTGATCAGCTTAAGGGGAAGTTTCGCAGGTTTGTGTTTTGAACCCCATGACTCATTCCTTGAGTTTTACTTGTTAATCCTTCAAATTACAATAGCGTTGAAGTTGTTTCGTGTTTTAGTTTGGAGCATGTTTGTCCAATTTTTATAAATAGAGAAAGGTACAAAATATATCTTTGATTTTGTAACTTATAACTGTTCAAGAAATAAATATCATAGATTTGACTAGATTTTATTTTAATTAACTTCCAAAGACACATAAATAAATAAATAAATGTAGAGTTAATCATATGTAACATGTTTTGTTCCCACATCGTTTGTGAAGGATGACTTTTGTTAATACATATAATGATACAACATAACTTCTAAACGCCGAGCCTTGTAACGTGGGCTTGTAACCTAAGTAGGGGCAAGAATGTGGTGGAATGTTAGGCTGTTCCAGATGGCTGAGCTTAGGTTGGCATTAGTCTGGCCTGCCCTATCCAAGCATGGAGTTGAGTCACGTGGTCCAAACGAAAGTATGGGCTTCTTGGCTCTTAGAGAGGGGTGGACTGCGTGAGGCTGGCTTCACAGAGCAACGAATAGTTCCCGCTCTATGTAGTGGAAGGATAATGAGTCGGTGCACTCCAAGTCCAATAAAAACCTGATGGGCTACTTAATTAAACCACCACTTTTTTGCAAAGTTTAAAACTCATGTAAACCATGTCTTTTGCCAATATGGGCTTCTTGGCTCTTAGAGAGGGGTGGACTGCGTGAGGCTGGCTTCACAGAGCAACGAATAGTTCCCGCTCTATGTAGTGGAAGGATAACGAGTCGGTGCACTCCAAGTCCAATAAAAACCTGATGGGCTACTTAATTAAACCACCACTTTTTTGCAAAGTTTAAAACTCATGTAAACCATGTCTTTTGCCAATATTTCATGCTATATCACACAGAAGAGTTGCATCAATTGCCTTTTAAGCAATTTAATTAAAGAGGAAATACATTTTAATTGTTTGAGATTGTAATCAGGAGCAAGGAATAAAATTAAGCCTTTAAGAATGTAGATGAGTGTTTTGTTGTCAGTTGTTGACCTCTTGATCACTTCATTTGATGGGAAGGAAAACATTCTCCGGAAAATGTTTTTCAATCTTTGATTTGTCAAAATTTTGGAAAACATTTTCTCTAGGAAAATAAAGTTGATAAAAATGAGAAAAATGACTTTTCATTTCTTAATAAAAGTAGGAAAATCAAGTACTATAAGTAGCATCCTATATTTGTTCGTCTCCTCGACCGTTAAATACACTCCACCTCCGCATCCTATTTTCACCTCCAACTCCCTAGATTATATGTTAATTTTGGTCACCAGTATATTACAGAATTATGTTCCGTTCTATCATGCGAGGAACTAATCCAAACCTTGGACAATTGTGAGGGGATTAAATTCTTTAAGAAAACACTGTATTATGTGGGCTTAGAACTTTATTAATTTTTGGTTATTTAGTTTGTGTATACTTTTTTCTACTCCTCCCTAGGAGCTCCCACCTTTTTGCTCCCTTGTGACTCGGACTCACAATCTTAGGGTTAAAGTGATGGGCGTTTACCATCTGAGCAACTCTCACTTGTCAATTTATGTTTATACTTTGAATGCAGAAACAACAACAATTAGGTGTGATGGTTAGTTTTCGGGCATCTTATGAATTTTTAGCCACCATTTGAAAAGTAGTAGTGAAGCAGCCACACTTTAACGCAAAAATAAAATTTAGATAAAATCCTCATGCTTAAAATATGGAAGAACTTATAAAGGTTTCAACCTCATTAATCGTTTTTTTGATTTTGAACTTGTAAATGTTTGAACCACATGAATCATTTCTTGATTTTAAACTTTTGAACCTCATAATTCGTTCCTTGGGTTTCACTTCTTAATCCTTCGAATTCCAATAGAGTTTGCTGAAGTTGTTTTGTGTTATAGTTTGGAGTATTTTATTTGTCCAATTTTTTGCAAATAGAGAAAGATATAAAACATAGCTTTTGATTAATGTTGTAACCATTTCAATTGCAATTCCTTGTAGCACTATCTACGCATGACAAATATCTAAATATTAAAGAAACAATATCATAGCTCAGACTAGATTATATATTTTAATTAACTTCGAAAGATGCATAAATAAATAAAGGTAAACTTACTCATCACATGTTTTGTTCCCACATCGTTTGTGAACAATGACTTAAGTTAATACATATAATGATACAACATGACTTCTAAACGCTGAGCCTTGTAATGTGGGCTTGTACCCAAAGTTGGGGCAACAATGTGGTGCGATGTTAGGCTATTCCAGATGGCTGGGGCTTTCGTTAGCATTAGTCTGGCCTGCCCTATCCAAGCACGAGTCATGTGGTCCATATGAAAGTATGGACTTCCTGGCTCTTAGAGTGGAGTGGACTGCGTAAACTACCACTTTTTTCTTGGTCCAAGTTTACTCAAATGTGAGATAAGTGATGATGAAATAGTCTGAGGACTTTGAACTCCACTATTTTCCTTTTGAAGTTCTTTGAATTTGAGGCATCTCTCACTGTAAATTCATGCTAAAACTTGTGTTAGTAGTAGTAAACCATGTTGTTTTGCTAATATTTCATGCTATATCACACTGAAAAGAGTTGCATCAATTGCTTTTCAAGCAATTTAATTAAGAGGAAATACATTTTAATTGTACTCTAGGTTGTTTGAGATTGTAACCAGGAACAAGGAATAAGATTAAGCTATTAAGCATGTAGATGAGTGTTTTGTTGTCAATTGTAAGCCCCAATCCTCCAATTTTTTAACGGGAACACGAAGTTACATATTCATAATGACGCATCACTTTGTGCCAATGTTTGTTGCTTTTTTAATTTTTCAATGTTTGGTCCATCAAAATTTGAGAAAACATTTTCTATAGGAAAATAAATTTCATAAAAATGAGAAAATGACTTTCCCAATAAAAGTAGAAAAATCAAGTTATACAAGTAGCATCCTGTATTTGTTTGTCTCCTCCCGACCATTCAACACACTCCACCCCCACACCCTATTTTCACCTCTCTTCTGATTGACAGTATTGCATAATAGTGTTTTGTTTTATTTTGGGAGGATCGGAACTAATTCAAACCTTTAACAATTGTGAGGGGATTAATTTTTTTTAAGGAAATACAGTTTTCTGTGGTCTGTTGTTGAACATAACTTCCATCCTTTTTCTCTGTTGGTGACTCATACTCATAATCTTAAGATTGAAATGGAGGATGCTTACTATCCGAGCAACTCCAACTTGTCAATATATGTTTTTATTTATCTATTGTAATTAAAATCTTCCAAAGGTACATAAATAAATAAAAGAAGAGTTAATCATATGTAACATGTTTTGTTCCCACATCGTTTGTGAAGGATGACCTTTGTGAATACTTATAATGATACAACATGACTTCTAAATGCCGAGCCTTGTAACGTGGTCTTGTAACCTAAGTAGGGGCAACAATGTGGTGGGATGTTAAGCTGTTCCAGATGGCTGGGCTTTGGTTGGCGTTAGTCTGGCTTGCCCTATCCAAGCACGGAGTTGAGTCACATGGTCCAAACGAAAGTATAGGCTGCTTGATTCTTAGAGTGGGGTGGACTGCGTGAGGTTGGTTTCACAGAGCAACGAATAGTTCCCGCTTTGTGCAGTGGAAGGATAACGAGCCGGTGCTCTCCAAGTCCAACAAAAACCTGATGGACTGCTTAATTAAACCACCACTTTTTTCCATCTGTAATTTTGGTTTGGTCCAAGTTTACTCATATGTGAGATAAGTGATGATGGAATTAGGAGTTACATATTTATACTGACGCATCACTCTGTGTCACTGAATGTATGTTCGCGAAATAAAAGTCTCTAGATCACTTCATCTACTTTCAGGTGTCTTTGGTATGGAGGAAATTTTTCTCCAGAAAATGTTTTTCAATTGTTAAATGTTTGGTTGGTTAAAATTTTGGAAAACATTTTTTCTAGGAAAATAAGTTTTATAAAAGGGAAAAGGGCCAGATATACCCCTCAACTTTGCCATTTAAAGCTGATATACCCCTCGTTATGAAAGTGGCTCATATATGCCCCTACTATTATAGAAATGGCTCACATATACCCTTTTACTCTAACGGAAGTGAAAAAAATTAATTTTAATTTAATTTTTAATTATTTTTTTAAAAAAATATAATCTATATGGGGTATATTTGATCCTGTTCACACGTTTTTATTTTTATTTTTATTTCAACGACTAATTTAAATTTATTATTTTGATGGTCAATGTTTTTTTATGTTTCACTAATTTTCTTGTAAAATTTATTATAGATGCCCCAAATTTTTTTACAAATACAAAAACTAAATTAAAATTATAGCCGAAAAAATAGTTTTAAATGATAATATAGCCACAAAATAGTTAGTTTTAAATTTTTTTTCTTTACACTAAAGAATTATAGAAAAAATAAGAATAAGAAACTCAAATGATGATAATCAAAAAAGTCAAAAAATAATTTATGTATGAAAAAGATTAAAATATACCTTGAACTTTGCTATAATGGTCATATATATCCCTACATGATTTTAAAAAAAATTAAAAGTCAAAAATATAGATTTAAAACTAACTTTTTCACTTCCGTTAGATGAAGGGTATATGTGAGCTTCTTTTGTAACGGTAGGGGTATATGTGAGTCATTTGTATAACGGTAAGGGTATATATGAGCCACTTTCATAACAAGGGGTATATCAAGGTTCTAAATGGCAAAGTTGAGGGGTATATTAGGCCCTTTTCCCTTTATAAAAATGAAGAAAATGATTTTCTCAATAAAAGTAGGAAAGAAAAGTTACACAAGTGGTATACTACATTGTTTGTCTCGTCATGTTGAAGTGTGTGACCATCTCATCTAAAAACTTAAGCTATTAGAGAGAGAGAACACACTTTTGATTAATAGTATTTTCAACACACACCCTCACGTGCGGGCATCACGTGCGGGCCTGATTTTTTTTAATGGGTCAAGCACGTGGAAATTCTTTTTTGATATTTGGGTGACGAGCTTAAGAGCACACTTTTGATTAATAGTATTCTCAACACCTCCCGACCCTTCAACATACTCCCCAATCCATTCCCACCAACTCCATATCCTATCCTTACCTCCAACTCTCATAATATTTGTCCTGATTATACATTTACTTTTTTAAACAATATTTTGCTCATGTACCAAACATAATAAAATAAGATTAAAAAATACTTATTTTTTGAAAAAACCATTTTTCCAAAATATATTTTTCGTGAAAAACATTTTTCCAAAATATATTTTTCGTGAAAAACGTTTTCCTTTCTTACCAAATACATCATGAAGGTGGGATAATTGTCCTTTCTTAATGCCTAGGAATACATCATATGAGGCCTTCTGCAGTGTCTAGGTTCTGAGTGGCAAACCATGAAATAATTCAAGATACTAAGTAAGTGGGAAAAGAAAAGGACAGGACAGGATTAAAGAGAAAGGTATAAAATAGAGCTTGATTATGTTGTAAAACCATTTCAATTGCAAACTTCTTAAATGTTCAAGAAATAGTATCATAGATTTGACTAAATTCCATTTTAATTAACTTCTAAAGGTAGATAAATAAATAAAAATAAAGCTACTCATAACATGTTTCATTCCCACATCGTTTAATAATAATGACTTTTGCGAGTATATATATGGATGACATAAGACTTTCAAATGCCGAGACTTGTAACGTGGGCCTGTAACCTAAGTGGGGGCAATAATGTGGTGGAATGTTGGGCTTTGGTTGACATTAGTCTGGCCTGCCCTATCCAAGCACGGAGTTGAAGTCATGTGGTCCATTAATTGTCTCTTAGAGTGGGGCGGATTTCATGAGTCTGGTTTCACAGACTAACGAATAGTTTTCGTTCTGTGTCGGTGCCTTTTTGTGTCTGTATTTTGTGGTTTATGAAATAATTTTCTTACCTTTCTTGTTTTTTCTAGCTCGGAAAGAATCTTTACTTGTGTAATTATTGTCTTTACTTGTGTAATTCCTAAGTTTATACCATATTGAATTGGAATTCAAAGAGATTCAATTTTATAAAAATCAACATTAGTAATACAAAGTTTGATTGCTCCATTTTAGTTTCCTCATACATAATATCTACATAAGTTATGCACAAATTTATATATTATTTTATGCCAGATAAAATATGAAATATGCATGAATGTGAATATTAGGTAATACATAGATTATTAAATCTTAAAATGATCAAACTAACCCTTATAATATGAGTAATTATTTCTCCTTTACAAAAAAAATATTTTTATGATATTCAATAAAGTAAAAGTTGTTGATCATCCGTAAAATTAACCCTGATTGAAACAACTGTTTAAAGCTTTATCATGTATCGTCTAGTTTTATTTCCTCTACTTACGAACGAGACATAATGAATACTATATTGTTTAGACTAGTCTCTCGATATAATGACTCTTTTTAAGTCTTTATATTTGAATAAATATCTTCATACCAAAATAGAAAAAGCCCCTCCCAATTAAGTATTGGCTAGGCTTTGCATGGTTGACATATGCATCAAGGGACTTTGTCAAAATTCATTTGGTGATTTATCCTAGGAAATATAGACTATGTGAGTTGCCATCTATGGTGCTAAGATTCAATACTTAAATTTGAACTTTGAAAGAACCATCTAATAATTTCTTCTATTCTTGTTGGCAAATATATTATATTATCCTGTTTCCATTATTAAACAACATTTCCCCTTTTTAGAAGCATTGGAGTTTATGTTCTCCACACTACTATATTATATGTTATACTTTATAATTAAATATGGTATTCCACGAGGGAGGTCAGAGATCATTCTCCCTGTTAATGCCTTCTCAATCGCTTGTCACACCAGGTAAATTTAGTGCAGTTTACATCTCTTATGTGGTTTGGAAACTACTCCTTTTGTTCCAGTTTATATGAATTACTTTCCTTTTTAGTCGGTCTAAACAAAAATGACATATTTATATATTAAGTAACAATTTAGCTTTAAAATTCTTATTTTATCCTTAATGAAATGATTTATCGCCACATAAATATCTATCACTTATTTTATACCACAAGTTTCAAAAGTTTTTCTTTCTTAAATTTCGTGTCAAATCAAACTAACTCATATAAAATGGGTCGGAGGAAGTATTACATAAGAGCGGGTTTATCAATATGCATTCGAAGAATAGCAACTCCGGGTTTTCCTGATGTTCCAATAAAAAAATATATTAAATGTAATTTCCAATATCCATGAAGTTGTCAACTAATTCCTAAGAAGCCGGCCAATAAGCAACTTTGTACAACCCCCTTTTTTTTTTTTTTTGTAGTACAATCTCATCCAAAAGTCAAATTTGTACTGCAAAAATACTACAATCATTGAAATTCTCAGTCTAATAATTATACCTTATTTTTATAAATCAACTAATTTAAACTAATTTTCATAGCTCAAGACAATAATAAGAAATGGTCATGACTTCCATAAAAAAGTCAACTACTCTGTTAACACTGGCCCTGTTTTTGTTCTTGCAATTTTTCACTATCAATTGTCATGGTGGTGCTGATGATGATAATGAACATGATTCAAATGGAGATGCAAATACAAATTTACGCGCGAAAGGATTGATTCTTGTTAAAATTTATTGCTTGATCATACTCTTTGTAACCACATTTGTTGGTGGTGTATCGCCTTATTTCTATCGATGGAACGAGGCATTTCTCTTGTTAGGGACTCAATTTGCTGGTGGTGTTTTTTTAGGGACTTCTTTGATGCATTTCTTGAGTGATTCTGCTTCAACCTTTGGTGTACTTACAGAAAAAGAGTACCCTTTTGCCTTCATGTTGGCTTCTGCAGGTTAATTACCCTCCTTTTTTTCATTTTGTTACTAAAGATGGATGTTATGTTAGAATATACTTACCTGTCGTAGAAGATAATCTATCTTATTAAATCTCACTTTTATTTTTAGATATCTTTTAGGGGTTTTGATAGTGTAAAACTTTCTTTAGACTGATGACGTATATAACTTAAATTCTTACTAATGTTACTTCATCATATTATAACTCCACCTTTTTAGTGAAATTTGTTCATTTGAAGTCTAGTGTGAGTATGGTGTGATAAGAGGAAAAATTGGATCCACAAAAGATTTCCTTTATTGAACTGAACATGTTCATACATTTTGACTACTTTAGCATATTTTCTCATATAATTTCTACTTACCTTCCTAGAGTTCATTCTTCGGAGAACTCCATTTAAAGTTCTGGTGGATTCTTTCCAATCTACTTTGTTTATAATTTTTCGATTATAGGATATGGTAGATATAGGAGTACAACAGTAATGGGAAGACGTTCATTTCAATATCATAACATTTTGAAACCAAAGGAGTGGGACTTCAAAATGAAACTTCTTTTCCATTCTCCTTTTAACTCATTTTTGCTACGCCCTTAGTAAGTTCTATGTTGCTTGAACTCTTCAAAAATAAAATTGTATTAATTTGTGTCAAATCCTCCAAAATGCAATACCTATGGAGAGTCGGTCATGAATGTGGCAACATTTTTCAAGAGTCATGAGGGACGCGCAATCACATAAAATATGTAAAAAAAAAAATTATTTTGTGACTCAACTAATTAATTTATGGCCTGCATTTTTTTTTGTAGGTTACCTTCTCACTATGTTTAGTGATTGCATTATTATGTTTGTGACAAGGGGTGTAAATGAATCAAGTGAGTCCAAAGTTGAAGTGGATGAAGAAGGAAGATCAACTAATATTGATGAGGGACATGGAACAAATCCTTTTCTAAAGACAACTTCACTTGGGGATACAATACTTCTCATTCTTGCATTGTGTTTCCACTCTATTTTTGAAGGCATTGCTGTTGGAGTATCAGGTAAATAAACCACTAGTATCTATATAATCTTTTCTTTATTTATGTGGAGGGACTATCTCCGGGTGATTATATAGACACTGACAGTACAAAGAACTTTTGCGAAATTATTTAAGTCACTTAACTTGATATAGTATTAAAAATGTATACACTATCAAGACAATATTAACCTAGAACATCTTGGGAATGTGTTACATGGAGGACAAGAGGAATTTAATTTTTTTTTAGAGTTTTACCTTCTTTAATTTCAATTCATATTTACTTTTGTAACAGACATTTACTCATTGTGATCATCCTAATTTAATAATACCATCAAGGGATACGGTGTGATCCGATGCTTGCCTTCCTATATGATATATCCTTAACCAAATGTCTCACATTCGAGCTCTGGGGATAAAATAAACCTTTTAGTATATAAAGGGAACACTTTGCTCTCCTTAGTATGCCTACATGCCACGAATATGGATAGCGAAGTGCTCCCTTTAGGACATGATCACTTTACTAAAATCCCCTAATTGCACTACAAAAACAGTAAAATTAGCTAAGAACTTTGTCGCTAAGTAAGATTAGCGACAGATTTTGCTGTTTAGCTACAAAATTTGTCTGTCACTAATTCCCTAATTATTTGCATTCCTTGAATTGATTTTCAGCTTCAAAGGGAGAGGCATGGAGAAATCTATGGACAATTTCATTACACAAAATATTTGCAGCCATTGCAATGGGAATTGCACTTCTAAGGATGATACCAAAAAGGCCATTTCTACTTACTTGTGCTTACTCATTTGCCTTTGCAATTTCAAGCCCTATAGGTGTAGGAATAGGAATTGCAATTGATGCTACTAGTGAAGGCCGTACAGCTGATTGGACTTATGCTATTTCAATGGCAATTGCTTGTGGGGTTTTCATTTATGTGGCAATTAATCATCTTATTGCAAAAGGGTTTAAACCACAAAACAAATGTTATTTTGATACTCAATTCTTCAAGTTTGTTGCTGTCCTTCTAGGTGTTGGGGTTATTGCTGTTGTCATGATATGGGACTAAATTAAACTATGTAGTTCAGACTCTTCAAAATGTCGACAGGTGTGTGTCGTATCCTTCAAAAATAGTGCTTTTTTTTTTAAGATCTGATAAGGTGCGACAACATTATTGGAGAGTCCGAGCAAGAACTAAGTAAATATTCATTTTCTTTGAATTTACATGGATTTTTGTTAATCTTTATTGTTTTGTTTCTTTTGAGATTGAATTATGTGTGCATGTATTTTTTTCAGTACAAGATTGATTATTGATTTTTATTAGCTGATCTTCTTCTAATTTATTGTGTTATCACAAATAACCATATACATCCGGAATTGTTAAGAAAATGAACATTGATCTAGGTTAATTCGAAGTTGGCTTATGAGATAGGGCATTGATCGAAGTTATATGAAGATATTGTCGAGGACTAACATGGGACAATAGTAACGATAAATATATATATTGAAAGAAATAATAACACACATACATATATACTAGTTAGTTTCTGAACATATGTGTTACACATGTATTTCATATCAATCAGTATAAATATTTAAAATAAATTTGTTATATTGAAGCATACATCTGTAGAATGAGTAACACAAAATCTAAATGTAAAATCATTAGATATCTTGGCCTTGAACATGTAAAGTTGAAGAACTACATTTAGGAAAGTACCACACGAGGATCCGCAGACACAATAGCATTTGAACAATTTGTTGTGCTCTTTTTGTTATTGGACAATCTTATGCACTTACGACATTATCATTTCAAATTTTTCTTGTTATAATAAATAGATTTAAAAGAAATTATTAAGGTCATCCAACTTATTTATCTACCACAAAATTGTACAAATTTTATAACACATTGTACAACATATAATCTTATGCACTTATGACATTATCATTTTGGGCCTGGCCCATTTTTTTTGTACAACCTTGTATACACTTACTGTATACTAGTGTATATTGACATATACTAATTGTATACAACGCATTTTTGATTTCCAAAACTTGGCTAACTAAACATCATATTTAAAGTAAACAAAACATCAATCTAAGTAAAGGGCTAAATTCAGGCTAATATACTTATATAAACATGATACGCGGGGAAGGACGAGCAAAAATGAATAGAGGAAGTTGTTGAAGTGAAATGTTTTTTTGGATTTTTAAAAAATAATTATTTCAAATTGTTTGAAATTAAAGAAGATCAATAATTAATTCACGTTGTGAAAGGTCAAAAGTTGGGTGTCAACAATAAATATATTTTTATCAATCAATGAAACAAACTACGTTTAGCAGTAAAATTGATCTATAATCATTAACATGATTGATATTAGGTTCTTCTGATGATTCTTTTTATTTTACATCATAATTTTAATTTATTTTCTTATAAACCAAATTAAAATTATTTATTAATATCATCCGTATTAATAGTTGTAGATTAATTTTACTTATAGATTCTAGATTTTTTAGCTAATTGGACAAAAATATATTTGCTATATGTTGTATTATGTGTTGTAAAATTTGAACATTTTTATGGCACATAAATAAATTGCATGATGTTAATTATTTTTTCTATTTATTATAGAGAAAATTTTGAAATGATAATGTTGTCGAGCAAAGAAGATTTTTCAAAAAAAAGCACAACAAATAACTTAAGTGCTCCTGTATCAACTAATCCTCTTGTGCAACAATAAGATTAAGAGCTCCTTGACATTTTTCTCGATTTCAAATAATAAAATTGCTATAGTAATTTTGTTATCCATAAATTTTGCCATCAATAAAATTTTATTTGAATTAGTGAATGAAGAAATTGTCATAGCATTTTGATAATTCAGAATCAATAAAACATAAAAGATCATTGATTTCAAATTGTTGCACAAGAGGATCCGCTAACACAATAGCATTTGAATAATTTATTGTATTTTTTATTTTTTTGAATCTTTTGCATTTGTGGACTTATCATTTCAAAAACAAATAATTTATGATAATAAATAGAAAAAATAATGTCACCAACTTATTTATCTGCCACAAAAATATAAAATTTTTACAGAACATAGTACAATATATAATAAATGTATTTTTATCCAATCAATGAAACAAACTAAGTTTAGAAGTAAAATTGATCTACAATTATTACTACCATTGGTATGAATAAACAATTTCAGACTACTTTGTAAAAAAGCAAATTAAATGTATGATATAAAAAATAGAAGACTATATCTATCCGTTTCACATAAATAAAACTAAATTGAAAAATATTTATGTCATTAATGAAATATAGATGATACTACTTCTGTAATTTCTTAATATAGAAATGGTTTAAGAATATATATGTGTGTGTGTGTGTGTGTTAATACTTAAATTCATAAAGAAAAATTGAATCACTCATTACATAATGTTTTTAGTTTGAAGAATGAAAAATTAAATTATATCTCATTTATTAAATGATAAATTAACCACTTATTCTAACAGAAAAAATCTCTTAAGATCTTAAAAAAAAGTTATGCTTAATTGAGTTAATATCAAGCGATTTTCAAATAGATCAGATATAACAATTAAAACTAAAATGTCTTTCACTGTATGATTTTAAAAAAAATGAAAATGGAGTATTATTTACAAAAAATGATTCATTAATCAAGCACTAAAGCATAAATAATATTATATCATCAAAGAAAGAAAATAAAATAAAATGAAAGAACTTACAATTTGATGATTCATAACTCAATTCTGAAGACTCGCTAGAAAGAGGATTCATGTTGAAGTTGAATTCCATCAACACTATCAACATCGACATCAAAATCCTTCTCATTGTTGTGAATATCTTTAATCTCAGCCGTGGTGGGTTGAGTTGTTTTGAGAATGACTGAATAAGAGGCACTGCTAAATCTTACTTTATATAGAGGAGGCAATGTATTAGGATTTTCTAAAAACTGTCACAAATTTTGTTAAAATTTGATTTACTCCCAACTTTAATACAAATTAGTATAAGTACCCTTGCGATGCGCCATGAATATTTACTAGTTTTATCCTGAAGTTTTTTATATATATACTAAAGTCTCGTTCCTCTATATTTCTACATTGATATTTTCTTTCTTTTTTCTTTTTTTGTTCCTTGTTTATCGTTCATATTATATTTATTGTTTGGTATTGTTACATTGTTAATTAACTATTTATTAGCTTGCCACTTCACTTATTTTTTCATTTATTACTTCCCTTTTCATAATATTGTAATGACCCTCCAGGTTATTTATGTGTAAATGCCTTTTTCGTCATTTAGAGTTTTCCTATAGAGACCTCAAGTAATTAATGACTTGTTGGGACTGACAGTTCAGTCACCTGATCGTTCGTTTGGATTGTGTGCAATTTTTCATGTTTTGGAGCTCTTGAAACTTGTACGGTTGACCTTCGGTCAAAATTTTAGGAAGACTGCCACAGAATGCAATTTTGACGGTTCCGTTAGCTCCGGTACATTGAGTTTGATCAAGAATGACCTTTCATATAGATCTTGAGGTATCCAGACCATTTTCGAGCCTTCTTGTGGAATTTGGCTCAAAAGGAAACTTGGTGTGGGACTCACTTTTTATCAAGACGACCTCGGTTGGAGGTTTTGACAGCTCTGTTGAGTTCAAATGTCAAATTTGGTGGGATAACATATTTGTTTATGCGCATGGGGTTCCGAACGAATCCTGAGCGCCCCTTCGGAGATTTTGGGAGTTGGGTATTTTTGCTGATGCACCAGCTGCTGGTGCAGCTGCCTAACTTCATCGTGTTCGCGATGAAGCCTCTATGATAGCGGAGGGGCCCTGGACTAATCATCGCGATCGCGTGGCTCCCCAGTCGCGATTGCAATGAGTTACCCGGAGGCGTTGTTTCACAAATTCAACACCAATATGCAACAATACCCATTACCCAATCAGTTATACAATCTCTCCACATGCTCTTACCCATAGGTATTCAGACTTTCCCCAAATTTCATAAAATATTGCCTTAATTGACGATTTGCCCTTAAGAAAGTCGTCACTCTATCATTGGGCAAATACAAGTCTTCGGGGGAACACTGGCTAATCAAACTTCACCCAACTCATTCCCAATCAAGACCCAGCAGATATAACCACTCAATTTAAACATTCAACCTTTGCAATCAAGTTTCACATTTTCAGGCACAATATCAAATATCCTAACTCATAGGCACAGTTCAATCAACAATATTTAGCAAGACCCAATCAAATCAAAAAGTACAACAACAATATTACGCAAGACGCATATCGAAAACATCAAGATTAAGCTCAAAGATCACTAGAGGGCTCGAAAACTAACCTCAGAGGAGATCACAAAGTAAAAATCGAGGGAGAAGGGTTTGGGATTGATAGGCAAGCACCACAATGCACTTCAAGTAAGTAAACTCCATAAAAATGAGGACACAAAAACAAAGAAATAAGGGTAGGCAGAGTACAGAAAGTGAAAGGTCTAAAAAATATGAAAGGTTGCCTTTCGAAACTAGCAAAGACCCTTGGCCTTTTTATTTCAGGCTCACTCGGCGATCTGTGACTAACGTTGCTAACGTGGTCGGTGAATCACCAAAGGAGCTTAAGCTCACCGATGAGGCCTGAACGAATACAAAACCTGACGTCCACCTCGATGGACCCGATGTAGTGTGCTTTGTGTCATTTGGCGGATCGCCGATGAGGTTTCTGTTCGTCGAAGTTGACAGTACCAATTTTAAAAATTTCTTGGCTCAAAAGGTGAACATGAAGATACTCTCTCAATCGACTCGGTGCATCGCCGATTGGGTACTTACATCACCTAATGCGTCATTTTCAACTTTTTGGCTTCTTTTCAACCTGTACTCACAACACACATTATTGAAAGCAATAAAATAAACTTGGGTTGCCTCCCAAAAAGCGCCTTATTTAACGTCGTGGCACGACAAAGTCTTTACTCATCAAGCATCATTCTTGGGATTGGGGATGGTGTCGCTCGACAACATCCCTTTCTACATTGGATTTATATGGGTGGAAATTTGACACATTTGGGTCTCCAGTTGCTTGATTGACACGGAGTGAGAAGTAACCGTTTGCTTCAAAGTGGAGAAGTCATTTTTCAAATCCTTTAACATTTTGTTGGACCCTTTAACCTTGTTGAAAATCTGTGTTAACGTATCATCTGTTTGATTTACCTCCAGTCCAGCTTGCTCTTTAGGTTTGGGATGATCATAAGGTGGAATGTATCTATCTTTTTCAAGTTCACGATCTCTCCAATTGCCACTTCGATCTCTCCAATCTGTGTAGTCATTATCTCTTTCCTTGTTCCAACCTTGATTCCCACCCGGTCTAGGATAGTCCGGATGAGAACCCCTCATTTGGTTCCCCAAGTATTTTACTTCTTCATTGTATAATGTCTCAAACTTGGCATCATACAGGCATTGCCCACAGCTTGTACCAATAGCATTTACCGACTTAAGTCCACTTCCCATGACATGTTTAGATAATAAGTCAAGTTGGGTCATCATCTTATCCATATTCTCATCACGCTCATGATCCTTCTCCATTTGTTCCTTGCTCATTCCCAAGTGTAGAGGAGATACTTGATCCTCTATGCCATGATCTATTGATTTTCATCATGTCATCAATCAACAATATTGCTACCTCATATTGCTGCCTCATTAGCCCACCTTGAACCAGCTGATCGGCTAAATCTTTGTTTACAGAATCCAAACTATAATAGAAGTACTGCATCAACAAGTTGTCCGGAACATCATGTGTTGGACATTGCAATAGTAGCTTTCGAAATCGCAGCCATGTCGCATGAATAGATTCACCTAGCACCTTTTTGAAGTTTTGAATGTTGTCCCTAAGTTTGATCATCTTCGCCGGAGGGAAAAATCTCTCAAGGAATGCCTCAGTCAGCTATTCCCATGAAGTGATAGAATCATTAAGTAGTTCAGCTAACCATATAGTAGTTTCACCCGTTAAAGAGAATGGAAATAACCTCAGCTGAATCAACTCTTGTGAAATACTCTTAAAGGTAAATGTTCCATAGACATCCACAAAATTTCTGAGATGTTCATGTGGGTCCTCATGAGCAAGGCCCCCAAATATTCCCCTCATTTGAAGTAGTTGGAGCATAGTTCCGGTCACAAGAAGCACTATTCTCCCGGTGGTAGGAGGCAACCGAATTGCTTTCGTGCTTTAAATGATGTTCACATGCATATTGTTCACATCACTCATGCTATCATTTTGTCCAAAGTGACTTGCGTCATCACTTCCATCTTCACTCATGGTTCCACATGTGAATAAGACACACAACAACAACAAACGACAATCTACTACAACTAAAAAAAGTTTACAAGCTAATTTCACCAAATTGAATTCTTAGCCATCATTCCCCGGCAACGGCGTCATTTTTGATAACGCTCAAACTATCGTCTAAAACAATTAAGAGAATAAGCGATCATTAGCAATAAAAATATCCAACAAGAGTCTGGATCGAATTCCACAAAGAATGATTTGGGACAAGGAATTCAATTAGGAAATTTGGAGTGTAAAACAATTCATTTGCAACAATTGATAGAGTTAGGTGGATAATTCCATCAAATTTAATAAAAGAGGGTTTGTAACAATTATTAAAATTTTGGGAATTCAATCAATTTAAAAACGTTCTAGGGGTGTGGGGATTGGTATCAATGTCAAGTAGGGGTAATTGTGCTTGCTCAATATTGCTAAACAATCATGGATATGTTGGGTAATATTAAATAACACTAATCTCATTTCGGTCTCATAGCATTAGATCATAGAATCTTCTTTCGGTCTAGTGATATCAAAGAGGAAGAAGCAGTGAAAACACTACTCAGTTACTCATTGATGCCATTAGAATATATATATATATATATATATATATATATATATATATATATATATACTATGATGGCATCAAGGAGGGACATGCAGTGCTTTAGTGAAAAAAACTTCTCAATTACTACTTGATACCATCAAAGTTTATATATACTCTGATGGTATCGAGAAGGAAGAGGCATGGATTCAGTGAAAACTAGCTAAATTTATGGTTGATACCATCAATGTATATATATATTCTAATGGTATCGAAGAGAAAGAAGCAGTGCTTTAGTAAAAATAATACTCAGTTACTTCTTCATGGACTTTTTGATGTCATCATAGTATATATACTATGATGACATCAAGGAGGGGTTTTTTAATTAAAACATATGAGGCACCAGTGCATCCTCCACTAGATACCAATATGTGCAGCATTTTCGATGATGTGTCTTCATTAGTGGTCCTATATGATACTGATAGGGTATCAATATATCGACAGAGTATCACAGAGGATTAGTCTTAGTCGGTATATGATATCGATATGGTATCAATATATCGACAGAGTATCACAGAGGATTAATTCATAGTAGTAATGCTGACATCATACTGACATCATGCGTGAAATAAGAAAGGAGAAAGTGGGGTAAGCGGGTAAATAGTTTGGGCCATGGGGGTCCATTAAGGATAAATTGTTTAGATTGGGTCCAATTTGGATAAATAGTTTCACAATTGAATCTATTTTTTGTAGTTTTCCTTAAAGAAAAGTACTTGAGTCATTTTGAAAAGATAATAACTTGAGTCAAACTTTTAAAACAAGTAAATAATTAAAATCAAAACATTTGAATAAATAAACGCAAGAGTAGATGAAATTTTCAAAACAAATGAACCCACACAAAAGGAATTAGTTCTTTTTTTTTAGAAAATTTAATTAAGTTAAATTATAATTAAAGTTAGACTTAGAGTTTATAAAAAACAAACAATAAATATTTACAATCAAATAATTAAAAGAGTAAAATAGGAACTTTGCACAATCATTGATTATCAAGCCATTGGGCCTGATCTCCACTCCCTGCTACTGCAGCCTTTTCGTTCTTGGCCTGGCCCATTTTTGTTGTACATGCTTGTATACACTGACTGTATACTAGTATATATTGGCCATATACTAATTGTATACATCCCAATTTTGAGTTCCGAAAGCTGTATATTTACTTCCTTTGCCCTGTATCAGCTTTCGAAATGTGTATATTAGCTACTTGAAAAAAGAGTTGAAATGAACTCAGGGATAAGGATTAGTACATGAGAAGAAGAATGAAGGACTAAACTAAGCATCCTTAAAGAGAGTTAATTTAGCATCTTAAATCTGTAATTAAAATTAGTCATCATTATATTTAAAATAAACAAAACATCAATCTAAGTAAATGGCTAAAATCAGGCTGATATACTTATTTAAACATAAGCAGTTGTTGGATGCACATAATAGACAAAATATAAATGGAACCAAATACTCAAACATTTGACTCAACATTTACATATCTAAGTAAATGGCTAAATTTAGGCTGATATATGATTTAAATAAAATATATAAACATGATTACACACTCTAACAAGTAACAACAACAAAGTAAAAGTAATGAGAAAATAAAGTCCTAGATAAGTTCAATCTAATGTGTGAGGGTCTTTTCGAAACTTAAATCGGCCCAAAAGGGACTCGAGATAGCCAAAAAGAGGAAAACTTTCTCTCCAAAACTAAGAACTCAATTCCAGGGGTGTTCTCAATTTTAAGCTATCAAAACCGTCATAAATACAATGGATATGGATATTTATACGAGGAAATCCGAATTGAATTTGGACTCCTAATTTTAGAGTTGTTATCAATTTTCAGCTACCAGAACGGTCAGAAATACAAATCACGCGAGCAAGGACAAAGGGGAAATGAGTAGAGGGGGTGGGAATAGGGAAAATTGGGATGAAATCTTGGGTCTATTATTTTGGGTTTTAAGTTGTTGAAGTGAAATGAGTAGAGGGACCTGGTCAAGTCCCTAAAATATTTACAAGTCCATACCCAAATCCAAACTAATTCTTGATATACCCATTCTCCCATAAATATTTACAACCCATACCTCCTCCCCTTCATTTTAGGCCAATTTCTTATTGAAGCCCATCCTTTCTACTTCCATATCGTTCGGCCTATTTTCTACTGACTCGGTTTATAGCCTTCTCCTGTTAAACCTGAATGATACCAAAATACTAGTTATATACTCTTTTAGTATCACTTAGTAAGTTAATTATGAAACAAGAAAATCTGAATGATACCAAAATATTAGTTATATACTCTTTTAGTATCACTTGGTAAGTTAATTATGAAACAAAGAACCTCAATGATACCAATATAGTAGCTATATACTCTTTTAGTATCACTTTTCTAAGTTAATTATAAAACAATAGAACCTGAAACCTGGTTTATACACTCTTTTCTACTGACCTGGTTTATAGCCTTCTCCTGTTAAACCTGAATGATACCAAAATACTAGTTATATACTCTTTTAGTATCACTTAGTAAGTTAGTTATGAAACAAAGAACCTGAATGATACCAATATAGTAGATATATACTCTTTTAGTATCACTTGGTAAGTTAATTATGAACAAGAAAACCTGAATGATACCAAAATAGTAGCTATATACGCATTTAGTATCACTTTACTAAGTTAATTATGAACAAGAAAACCTTAATGATATCTTAATTATTTCATCGGGTATTTTTTTTGTTTGAATTAAATAGATGGTGGAGGAATCTTTGCATAGTTGAAAGTTTAGAGTTTACAAGGGACAGGACAGTAGAAAGCTTCTTTTTCGCTGTAGAAATTGCGTCAGAAGCTGAACATGAAAGCTTTCGAAAATGGCTAACCAAAGTTTTTAAATCAGTTATCCAATCTAAAATTGATCGGTAAAATTGTCATCATCACCGGAGGAGCAAGCGTAATCGGCAAAGCCACAGCACATCTCTTTGCTCAACAAGGTGCTAAGGTGGTCGATCAATTATGCGCATTGTTTGGGGGAGGGGTATATAATGTAATTATTTTTTAGGGTATGAAAGCAATGGGGTATAAGCTTGTAATTATTTTCCTTCTAAGGGCTATTTGCTTAGTTTTCCCTTAAAATTATTCAATCAAGCTTCTCAATTCTAATAATATAAAATAATTAGCTTCACTTAAGATCTAACAAAATACTAATTGTATCACTAAAATTGCAATTTAAGTGATTGGAAAGAAAAATAAAATACTTATGTAATTTAAACACTATTTTTTAAGACAATTTTCTAAATATTTATGAAAAGTGAAAGTCGTATATATATATAGAAGTATATAGCTCTTTCTTTAAAATAGCAAAACTATCTTAAATTAAACTTAAAATGTTATTGGATTTTTGAAAAATAATTATTTCAATTTGTTTGAAATTAAAGAAGCACGATAATTAATTCACGTTACGTTGTGAAAGGTAAAAATTAGGTATCAACAATAAGTATATTTTTATCCAATCAACGAAACAAAGCTAGGTTTAGAAGTAAAATTGATCTACAATCATTAACACGGTTGATATTAGGTCCTTCTAATGATTCTTTTTATTTTACATCATACATTTTAATTTATTTTCTTACAAAGTAAATTAAAATTGTTTATTAATATCGACCGTATTAATAGCCTTAGATTAATTTTACTTATAGATTCTAGTTTTTGAGCTAATTGGACAAAAATATATTTGCTATATGTTGTATTATGTGTTGTAAAATTTGAACATTTTTATGGCACATAAATAAATTGCATGATGTTAATTATTTTTTCTATTTCTTATAGAGAAAATTTTGAAACGATAATGTTTTCTAGCAAAGAAGATTTTTCAAAAGAAAAGCACGACAAACAACTTAAGTGCTCCTGTATCAACTAATCCTCTTGTGCAACAATAAGATTCAAAGCTCCTTGATATTTTTCTCGATTTCGAATGATAAAATTGCTATAGTAATAAATTTGCTATAGTAATTTTGCTATCCATAAATTTTACCAATAACAAAATTTTATTTGAATTAGTGAATGAAAAAATTGTCATAGTATTTTGATAATTCAGAATCAATAAAACACAAAAGAGCATTGACTTCAAATTGTTGCACAAGAGGATCCGCTAACACAATAGCATTTGAATAATTTATCGTGCTTTTTATTTTTTTGAATCTTTTGCATTTGTGTACTTGTCATTTCAAACAAAAATTTTTATGATAATAACTAGAAATTTTTTTATTAATGTCATCCAACTTATTTATCTGCCACAAAAATATAAAAAATTTATAGCACATAGTACAATATATAATAAATATATTTTTATCCGATCAATGAAACAAACTAAGTTTAGAAGTAAAATTGATCTACTATTATTACTACGATTGGTATGAATAAACAATTTCAGTTTACTTTATAAAAAGCAAATTAAATGTATGACATAAAAAAACAGACGACTATATATATCCATAATAAATAGAGTGTCAAATAGGCTGATCAGACTGAATTTGAGTAGGTGAAATTGGATTGACTAATGTCTCCACAAAATATTCTATTTTCTTCATTTTTGAATCTTTTATTCAATTTTTTTTCTTCATGATTTTTTCAATAATCAGAATAAAATAATATGATATCTATGTAACATAAAAATTTATTTTATGTTATGAACACAAAGCTTAATCACACATAAAATTTAAGATTTGTTTTCATATACATCTATCTATTTCACATAAATAGAACTAAATTGAAAAATATTCATGTCATTAATGAAATATAGGTGATACTATTACTGCTATTTCTCAAGATAGAAATGGTTTAAGAGTATATATATCTTATTAAATGTTAATACTTAAATTCATAAAAAACTAAAATTGAATCACTCATATTGTTTTTAGTTTGAAGAATGAAAAATTAAATTATATCACAGTTATTCAATGATAAATTAACCACTTATTCTAACAGATAAAATCTCTTAAGATCTTAAGAAAAAATATGCTTAAATGAGTTACTATCAAGCGATTTTCAAATAGATCAGATATAACAATTAAAACTGAAATGTCTTTCACCGTATGATGTTTTTAAAATGAAAATGGAGTATTATTTACAAAAAATGATTTTTTTAATCAAGCACTAAAGCATAAATGAATAGTATATCATCAAACAAAGAAAATAAAATAAAATGAAAGAACTTACAATTTGATGACTCATTAACTCAATTCTGAAGACTCGGTCAGAAAGAGGATTCATGTTGAAGTTGAATTCCATCAACGCTATCAACATCGACATCAAAGTCCTCTTCATTGTTGTGAATATCTTTCATCTTAGCCATGGTGGGTTGAATTGTTTAGAGAATGACTGAATAAGAGGCACGGCTAAATCATATTTTATATAGAGGAGACAATGGATTAGGGTTTTCTAAAAATTGTCACAAATTTTGTTAAAATTTGATTTACTCCCAACTTTAATACAAATTAGTTTAAGTACCCTTGCGATGCGTCATTAATATTTACTAGTTTTATCCTGAAGTTTTTTTATATTTACTTAAGTCTCGTTCCTCTATATTTCTACATTGATATTTTCTCTTTTTTGTTCCTTGTTTATCATTATCATATTATATTTATTATTTGGTATTGTTACATTGTTAATTAACTATTTATTAGCTTATCACTTGACTTATTTTTCATTCATTACTTCCTTTTTCATAATATTGTAATGATCCTCCAGGTCATTTTTGTGTAAATGTCTTTTTTTCATCGTCTAGAGCATTCCTATAGCGATCCCAAGTCATTAATGACTTGTTAGGACTGACAATTCAATCACCTAGTAGTTTGTATGGATTATGTGCAAGTTTCTGTGTTTTGAAGCTCCTGAAACTTGAATGGTTGACTTCGGTCAAAATTTCAAGAAGACTGCCTCAGAATGCAATTCTGATGATTCCATTAGCTTCGAAACATCGAGTTTGATCTCGAATGACCTTTCATGCGGATCCCGAGTCATCCGGGCCAATTCCGAGCCCCCTTGTGGAATTAGGCTCAAAAGGAAGCTTAGGTGTGGGACCCACTTATTATCGAGACGACCTATTGGAGGTTTCGACTGCTCCGTTGAGTTTGAAATGTTGAATCTTGAGCGCCCCATTTGGGTGCTGGGTATTTTTGTTGATGCACCAGTTGCTGGTGCAGGTGCCTCCCTTCATCGCGTTCGCGATGAAGCCTCCGCGATAGTTATCACGATTGGGTGGCTCCCCAGTTGCGATCACGATGAGTTACCCGAAGGCGTTGATCGCTTTTGGTCATCGTGATCGCGAGGGTTAATCACCGTGATCACGTAGACCATCTCCTCTCTGAATCTCAATCGCGGGACCCCCAACCGCAATCACGATGAAGAGTTTTCTCTGGTCTTTTAAATAAAGACAAACCCCCGATCAGCTCTCACATCCAATCTTCAAATTGTGATTGTGAGAGCAATTCAACTTCGATTCTGGTGATTCAAAGTTTGATGTGTTTGGGAACATCGAGGCTATGTGGTTGGGTAATCGAGGATTGTTAGGGATGCTTTGTTAGAGGTAAATTCCATTTCGAATGAGGCTTCCCTTTCTCTTAAATTAATTTTTAATGGTGATATTGTGCATGTGTTGCATTTGGGCTATTCTGATCCCCGAATTGTTCCCATTTTGGGATACAGGTTCAGGGAAGTAAATTTAATCTTTTTACGAAGTCAATTTCGAGATTTTTTCATCCTAGTGCTTCTTCTTGGTTTGCTCCTTTTTTTTGGTAAAGAAGAAGGATGGTAGTATGAGGATGTGTCTACATTACCGGCAGTTAAACAAGGTCACCATCCAGAATAAGTATCCCTTACCTCGTATAGATGATTTGTTTGATCAATTGTAGGGTGCTTCTGTATTTTCTAAGATTGACTTGAGGTCAGGGTACTATCAATTAGAGATTAGGTGTAAAGACATACCTAAGGCATCTTTCAATACCCAGTATGAGCATTAATGAGTTTTTGGTGATGTTGTTTGGGTTGACTAATGCACCTGCAACATTGATGAATTTGATTAATGAGTTGTTTAAACCATTCTTGAAATCTTTTGTAATTGTATTTATAGATGATATCTTGATTTACTTCAAGGGAAAGAAGGAGCATGCATACCACCTTTGACCTTTGTATTGTTCGTGGTATCTTGGGTAAACAAAAATTGTATGCTAAATTCTCTAAGTGTAAATTATGGCTGCCTCAGTTGATTTTCTTAGGCATGTGGTTTCGAAGGGATGGTAATGGTAGATCCCCAAAAGATTAAGGCAGTTAAGAATTAGGTTTGGCCTAGCTCTATGATAGAAGTTAGGTGTTTTGTGGGTCTGCTAGCTACTACCACCGATTTGTGAAAAACTTTGTTTTTATTGCTACGTATTTGACCAAATTGACTCAAAAGGAGGTACCGTTAGAGTGATTAAATAAGTGTGAAGAGATTTTTCGAAAGCTCAAGGATCTTTTGACTACAATGCCTATCATGACCTTGTCAATGGAAGGTAAGGATTTCATTGTTTATTGTGATTCTTCAAATTCTGATTTGGGTGTTGTGTTAATATAGAAATGGAATGTTATGGCTTATGATTCCAGTTGAAGGTCCATGAGAAAAACTAACTCACCCATAATTTAGAGTTGACAGCGGTGGTATTTGCTCTCAAGATTTGGCCGCATTATCTGTATGGAGTTAAGTGTGAGGTATTCATTGGTCACCAAAGTCTATAATATGTGTTCACTTAAAAGAATCTGAATCTGAGGTAGAAAAGATAGATGGAGTTGCTTAAGGACTATGAGTTGATCATTCAGTATCTTCTAAGGAAGGCCAATATGGTGGTATATGTATTGAGCCGAAAGACGATTAGCATTGGCAGATTGGCTTGTTTGGGGGTGTCTAAGCGGCCCTTGGCTAGAGATATTCAGAATTTGGAGTCTAAGTTCATACGGTTGGGAATCTCTAAGAAGGGTGGGGTGTAAGCCAATATTGAGGTTAAGTCCACCTAGAGAAAATAAAGGCTAAGCAGTTTGAGGATTAGGAATTAGTTAAGATCAAAGGTAAGGTGGTGTCTAGGGAGACCCATGATTCCACTCTTTATGCAGAAGGGTAAGCTTACCTCTCGCTACATTGTTCCATTTGAGATTCTTGATGGTGTGAGGCCAATAGCTTACAGTTTAGCACAACCACCTAACTTGTTCGGAGTTCAACCAATTTTTTTTTGTCTATGCTAAAGAAGTACCATAAAGATAGAGATTATATCATCAAATGGGACTCAATCATGTTGGACAAGGACTTTCAATATAAAGAGGAACCGGTTGCGATTCTTGATCAGGATGTCTGGAAGTTATGGATAAAGGAGATCAAATCAGTAAAGGTTCAGTGAAAACATCGTCCGATTGAGAAGGATACTTGGTAGACCGAGAGGGATATGCGAGACAAGTATCCTCACTTGTTCAAAGATTAAGGTACTACCCTCTTTTCTATTTTAGCCCAGTATTTCTTGTTTGATCACTCAGGGACGAGCGATGGATAAATTGATATCTATTGTAACGATCCATCCCGGTCGTTATGAATAGGCCATTGATGAAAGAATTTGGACCAGAAAACTTTTTAGAGAGTGACTTAAATTTAAGGCTAGGCCAGCCTTAGACGAAATCTAGCTTAGGCGCAGTGTAGGGTCATCCGAAAATGGGTGGGTGTAATCTCTATTCTTGGTTGATATTTTCTTATAGCCAAGACATTAAGGAACTCATAGGGTCGTTTGGTGTGAAGGATAACACCCAATAGTCCTAGGATTAAATTATATTGCCACTTAATTTGTTGTTTGGTTGGCAAGTTCAGGATAACTTATCCCGGGATTAATAAATAGTACCGGGATAAGTTATCCCTCCCCTTGAGTGGTATAGTAATCCCGAGATAACTTATCCCAGGACAAAATAGGTAATGACAAAGATATCCCTTTAATTCCTTTTTATATATCACTTTTCACATTCATGAAGGGTATTTTTGTAAACTAATAAATTGTTTTTAAACTTTATGAAAAGTATATTATTTTTAGTACAACAAACCAAACACTCAACAAAAAATAATCTCAGCATAACTTATCCTATCATAACCAATCTCTTCATAACTTATTCCATCATAATTTATCCCATCATAACTTGTATTCAAACCAAATGACTCCATAGGACTTTACTGAATTGAATTTGGATAAGTACAACTCTCAAAATTAATCTTGACATAAAAGGGATAGGTTAGGATGTCAATGAAAGTATGTGTGTTGTGAAAAAGGCACTGTTTAAGAATTTTCAAAGTTGTAGTACTTTACGTAGTCCGCTTTCATGGGAGGCTTCCGTGATAGAGAGCGTGTGTAGGCATTATAGTGGAGTAAGTTCCGCTATAGCGGGTTAGGCTGCTATAGTGGGGTAAAACGTGATTTTATGCAGAAACAATCCCAAAACCTCTTCATTTCTGCCTTTTCTTCATGGGATTTGAGAGGGGAAATTTAGGGCATATTCTACTCATTTTTTCACGGAATTCGTCGATAAAGGTAAGTTTGTTACTCCCCAATCTTGTAATTTGATTTTTAAACCTTAAAATCTAGGATATTACTCTTTGGGAGGGTGTTGACATGATTCGTAGTGAAAAATTCCTAAGTTGGGGAGGATGATCATGAATTGGCCTAGTATTAGGATTTGGTTATAATCCGGGTAATGTTTATGCCATTTTTAAAATTAATTGTTGCATTGTTTATTATTTTAGACCAAGAACAAGACAAGACACTTCAAAAGGGGAAAGTTCAGATTCTTTAGAGTTTTCAAGGGGCTTGATTTGAGATAGGTGATGGTTGTATATTTTCTGGTTTATGTTTGTATGCATGTCTACTGCTTTATAGTATCATTGTGCAATGCATGTTAGGGAAAAACATAAGGAAGCATATATATGAAATGACATCATATTGATAATCTCATACAGTGGACTTGTTTAAGTGACTTGTGGATTTCAGTGGTATTGTGCATTATGTTTGTGATTGTGCATGTTGTTTGTGATTATTGATTGGCTCGGGTACCACACCTGTTTAGGAATACTAATGATTGACATGAATACCACATCTGGAATAATTACTAACTCTGGTTGGCTCGGGTACCACGTCGATACTCTAATAATGGTTAGCTCGGGTACCAGGCTGGTACACTAACAGTTTGAGAGTGGGTTCCATGTGAGGATCGATTATGTTTTTATGGTTCCTTGAGAGGACCGATTATGTGTTTATGATTAAATGAGAGGACCGAACATCTGCATTTGTGACCATGTGGGACATGCATCCATGTATTGTTGTTTCAGAATTTTGTGATTGGGAATCTATACGAATTGTGATTGTTGTTATATGTGTTGTTATGTGTTACTATATTGTGGTAAATTGTTTACTTTCATATCTTGGACTGGCTGTGTGATCCTACCAGTACATTGTGATTTGTGTACTGATACTGCACATGTTCTATCCTTATTGAGTACATGACATCTTCAGGTGGCTGACCGAGACGACCCCAGTTAAGGGACACTTGACATCGAATCCAAGGGTGAGCTATTCTTCCAGGCTACCATGGATTCCTCTTCTTTTTTTGTCCATCTTTTCAGACGAAGATATTCTTATAGACTATTGGTTATTGTTTCAAGCTTCGGGTTTGCTTCCCTTTTATTTTAGATATTAGAGTTTTGGTACTACGACTTTTAGTTCTTTGGGATTGTTATTTCCGCAAATATTTTGATTATTGAGTTGAGTTTATGGGGACTCAATTCTTTAATTGTTTAGACTGTGTTTACTACCTTATATGATGAACTCATTTTGATAAATGGTGTGTTGGATTTAGTTGGGGTTAATTGTTGGTTCTCCCACCAGATGGTTTAGTATAGGTGCCACTCACGACGATTTGAATCATGACATGGTCTGTCTCCTATCCAGAACAAACCTTTGTCGAAGTAATTTTGAATTTGATTCTTGAAGTTTACATAATTATTTGTAGAGTGAGTCCATTTCCCGTGCCATTTACAATAGCATTTTCCTTTTTCTTCTTTTTTAGATATCTTATGTCCAAGCAGACAGGTCAAAAGTTATTAATAACTTGATGACACATAAATAAAATAAATATTCAATAAATAGAGATCATATTTTAAGGTATATACGGATAAAACAGTCCAAACTCCTAATTAATATTTTTTTGGGTAAATTTTCAAAATAGCAATATTTTAGCATCTAATAGGATCCCTTGTCAACACTTTCAATATTTATTTAAAATGTCAATATTTTGGTTTATTATAGGACTGACTTTTATATTTATTTAATTTATTTAATTTGAAAGAATACAATTTTTTAACAACAGAACGGAGAAAATCATGGGAGAAAATATTTCAAAAAAGATAAAAATCGCTTAAATCTCTAATCAGTTACAATTGAAAAAAAATACGAATTGCCATCTCTCTTGTTCTTTCAATTTTTATGACTACATAATAATAAAGTAATACAGATTTGTTGGCATTCAAATTGAGAATGGAATACAAAGTGATAATGAAATACAAACTGAGCATGATAAATACTCATTTCAATTGAAAAGTTAGAGCATACAATACAAAACCTAATTGTATACCATTAGGATGAATACGAATTCAAATCTAAATACAAAATTTCTGGTATATAAAGTAATATTGAAAATACAAAATGAGCCAAATAAAATACAAAATCTATTTTACTAATGCAATTAGTATGAATACCTATATAGTGAATAGGTAAATAAACTATATTTTGGTTATTTAGAATTGAGAATGAATACAAAATCAAATCTAAATACAAACTATCTGGTATACAAAGTGATATTGAAAATACAAAATGAGCAAAATAAAATACAAAATCTGTTTTACTGTTGCAATTAGGATGAATACCTATATAATGAATACATAAATAAATTATATTTTATTTATTTAGAATTGAGAATGAATACGAAATCAAATATAAATACAAAACTTGATGGTATACCATTTGGACGAATACAAAATCAAATTTAAATTCAAACTATTTGGTATACAAAGTGATATTGAAAATACAAAATGAGCAAAATAAAATAAAGTCTGTTTTACATATGCAATTAGGATGAATACTTAAATAATGAATACATAAATAAACTGTATTTTGGTTATTTAGAATTGAGAATGAATGGAGAATTAAGAACTTCGATCCGACAATTGATTCATCAAGTTCCATGGATTCGAGAAGAATCTTTTCAGAACCATTCGTAGAGCGGCGGCTGAGATCTAGAACTCGATAGAAAAATCGCCCGAGCCCGATAAGCAGAGAAGTTGTGTAGCAGATCTGACTTCTGATCAGACGTAGGAGAGAGAAAAATTGGATATTGTACCCCAATTTGCACGAAGAATTGCCAGATGTTGAAATCGTACAAGTCGAAGAAATTTCTTAAATAAGTATAGAGGATAACAATGGTGGAAACGGTAGAGAGAGTAGAGAGATTTGGGGTAAAAACCTAGAGAGAATATTGGAATATGAGGTCTTTTTTTAAAACTTTTAATGGGTAATGGAGCCAAACTAGGTAATTGAGTAGTGGAGTTAAACTAAGTAATTGTGAGCCTGATTAGAGAAATAAAAAGATATGAAATTAATTATATTATGATAAATTATATTTCACACCCCGAGCCTACATCCCGGACATGGCCGGCACTCGAGAATCATTGTTGGTCCCTAAGAGAACCCTTGGCCTGGCTGACTACTTAGTGGAAGACTTACTCAAGCGAAAAAAAGAGCTTAAAAATAGAATCTTCGAACATTTAAACTCAAAGTAAAAACTCAACTCAACTGTTTGTAAAATATTCAATAACATGAGTATTATAATTTGCAAAAACATCTCAAAAAGAAGTAAATACTGAAAGACTCCTCAACTCTATCTATCTATGAAACCTCTATAATACAAAAATGAGTATCGGGACAAGATCCACGACATCTCAAGACAATTGACTAGAAGACAAAATGTGAAGTCCTCTGGAATGCATAGAGGCTCACCGAAGCTATCTGAAGTGCTAAGTGATCTCAACGAAACGCCTATTGATGATCCGAAGTACCTGTATCTGTATTGTAAAAAATACAGGTCGAATGATATCAGGACATGGAATGTACGAGTATGTAATATAGCTGAATAACAAATAACTGATCTGAAGCTCTGACAGTAACTCAACTAAAATATAATATAAATCATGATGGGAAAATATTTAAACTCTTATCAAAAGAATGCAATAATAGTATATACTGACTGACCGGGCTAAAAGAAATATTCAATTCCACTCAACTCAACTCAATGTAAAGCATAAATGGAGATAATATCACTTAAATCTTCACAAAGTATAATGTAATACTCAAAGAAAATTGTATGTGAAAATACAATGAAAGTACTCTTTACTCTATTAGGGAGTTTCTCTAACCGACAACCATCACTATGAGATACATGATGATACATCGTCTCGTCCACGCTGCCAGAACTGTCCTATACCTTGCCGGGGTATAGAACACCTCAACTAAGTAGATCCACTAGGGTTTACCCAAAGGCATAAGGAAATCATCTAAAAAGTATGAATCATTTACCCATGTTGACAAGACATGATTTATGGAGGCTGTGAGTTGTCTGAACTCTCTCTCATATCGGTGCTCAATACTACTCCCAAAATTATTGCTCATGCTCAATGTCTAAAAACATTCTCTTTTCTCAATTTGAGGTAATTACTCAAAAGATCCTCTAAAAAGAGGTAATGCTTTAAAGTATCTTAGTACTCATAAACTCATTTAGAAATCAAAGTTTCTCTTTCCTCAATTTAAAACGGTTATCCGTGGGAATTACTTAGTTCCCTATACCTTTCTCAAAACTCATCTTTTACTCTTCTCAGAATCAATTTTAAAAACAAAGCATCTGTTCCATAAAGATTCTCAAACTCCGTTTTTTTACTTTCTCAAAACTCAATTTAAAGAATTAGGTTCTGCTTAAAGGATTCTTAACAACAACTTAATGAATTACTCCGGGATAGGGCTCATGCTGAAAAAATAGACATGAACAATCAATTCAACAATCTCAATGTACAACACACAGCATCTCAATAATTAGGAATGGAAATCAAGATCAGAAATTCAAGAAACTCAGAACTCAGCAGCAAACCCATCTCAAGAAAACTCGAAATCAAGGATGAAACCCTAGATTACTCTTTTACTGATAGAAAGTAGATGTAGAGAGTGGGGACGAACTCAGTCCTTCACTATGATTAGCCTTACATACCTGAAAGGGAAACACTAACTTGAAACCTTGAACTGAGGCTTGAAGGTGAAGAACGTTACCTTTTTTCTTGAGAGAACTTAGAACGTGTGAATATGATTTGTCTGAGGGTTGGGCATGAATGGGGAGGTTATTACGTTAGGCTTAGGGAATTTAATTGAGGGTAAAAGGTCAAGAATACCCTTCTGGGAACGTAAGAAAACCATAAAAAATGGAAAAAAAAGACCTTTTAATGAGTCTCGTCGGCCAAATCACCAACTTGGAGATCCCATCGCCGACATATTCTGCGGACAGCTGAATGGGAGCTTCAGATCGCCTAAAATAACAGCTTCTTGAGGTTTTCAGGTCCATTCAGTGAGCTCAATCAACAATGCGCCGAACCCATTCGGCGAGTCACCAAATTGACCCCAGCTCGCCGAGTTGCCCAGTCCTGACATGCTTCAGTAAAATAGCCATTACTTTATACTCCAAACTTGTATTGATGAAAACTTGACGGCGTTGGAAAGAAGACTCAAAAACCTTTAATTTGATAGGTCATGGGCCACCTAGTTCCTTATATTCTAGGATATAGGATCGTTTGAAGTTGACCCTTGCATGAACTAATGTGAAAACTTAACCGGTAGAAAGGTTTTGAACTCAACTTAGTGCTAGAGGTCTCTTATAACCCTAAAAAACTTCCAATACACTCTCCATTCATAGTAATGAACCTTAACACATAAACACAAGTAGGACACCACTCGGTTCAAGCTTAGATAGTTACGTTGAAAGATTCAGATTCTAAAAGAGAAAGTTGGGGGGTGTTACAATATCTCACCCTTGGGATCATTTGTCCTCGAATGATGGACAAACTAGGAAAATACACAAGGTACAAATGCAATGCAAGAACTCAAAGACTCAAGCTCAAGAATAACTCACTCAATTACTCAAACTCAAGAAGGTACTAACTCAAATATAGGAATAGTAACATTACCTTCAACATCGACACTTAAAGGAACGCATAGATACTGAATCAATTATGAGAGGGTCATGCAAGACAAGTATGGATAAAGGAGATCAAATGAGTAAAGATTCATGAAAACATCATTGTCACGACCCAAGCCTAGGGCATAGGTGTGACCGGCGAATGGGGAACCCGAAGGAACCCCAAACAAGCCTCATAGTGTATCATTACACATTCTTGGTCGCGGAAGCAATTAAATGACCATAAGCGATAAGCATAATCAAGGGGAAATCGGGACTAAGGGAGCAAAAAAATGATACATAAATACCATAGATGAGTCAAGCTCAAGCATAATACACAACTTGTCCAACACCACCTCTAAACATGAGTACTTAGCGGGGGCCAAGACAAACTACCGGGCTCACCCTCATAGTCAAAACATAACTAAAAAGGAAAAGTTTTATACATAACAAAAGATCATGAGCAACGTCCCCGAAATGGAGGACTCACCAATAACCACTATAGAAACTCGTACTAGCCACGCGGAGGAGGATGGTCAAGCGGTGCTCCGGTCCCTACATGGTGACATCATGTAGGCATAGAGTATGCGTTAGTACATTTGAATGTACTAAGTATATGGGATGCAATGCAATGCTACATTAGATGGACATCATAGAAAAAAATGCGTAATCATACCCAATAGATAGCATATTAACGAAATGATATGTATAATGATGCTTACATAAAAATCATATTTAGTGGGACGTAGTACATGTGTGGCGAGTGACCATCAATATAGTATTTCCAAGGCCTACCACCCCCTTGGAGAGGCGAAAGAGGTACAAACCCCTCGATATGGTTACACGGGCCTACCACCCCCCGTGCTAGGGACCAAGGTACAAACCCCTCGATATGGTTACACGGGCCTACCACCCCCCGAGCTAGGGACCAAGGTACCAACCCCTCGATATGGTTATACGGGCCTACTACCCCCCGTACTAGGCAACCAAGGTACCAACCCCTCGATACGGTTATACGGGCCTACTACCCCCGTACTAGGCTTGGTCGACTCACAACACTTATATAGAGAAAATCATATACATGTGTCCATTTCATCATCATTTCAGTAATTACATAACCATCCGTCTCATAGGACGTACCTTGGACCTTCCCTTTCCTAAGAATTCTATAATGGGCATTTTATCAAACACAAGGTGGGCAATTGTTCATATAAATGAAATCATGTATTTCAAGAATACTAATTCCAACCAATTCCAAAATCCATATAAATCAGCCCACCAACAACATACATATATATATCAACCTTCATAATTTGATCATGGAAGCATGTAAACCATAAACATCACATAATAATTCCATTTCATGATAATATGCAAAATGGACCATAATAGGGTGTGTAGTAGTAATTCCATAATTCAAGAATTCATAAATAATCATAAGGACCAATAAACTTGAAGTAGAAATAGAGGATAAATGGTTGGACTTGTGGAAAGGAAGGTTTCCACAATCAAACCACATACCTCAACTTTGGAGAATCCTTGATGAAGATTGGAATGGAGAATCGAAGCTTGAGATTGAGTCTTGAATCCGGAATTAGAGCTTGAGATGTTTGAATTTGGTTGAAGATCTTGGTGGAATCTTTGGAGAGGGCTTAGAGAGTGTTTTTGGAGTTAAGAAAATGACCAAGTATGGGACATATCCCCTTTTTATAAAAAAAGTCTCCAACCCGCCTAGAAAAAAAAAGCTCACTGGAATTGGAAATTCTGCACAGACAGGTTTTACGAAAATGGTCATAACTCCCTCATCCTAACGCGGAATAAGGTGAAACCAAGTGCGTTGGAAAGCTAACTCAAAGAGCTTTAATTTGATAGGTTGCAGCCCTCCCAGTTCCTTGTGTGCTAAGAGATATGCCCCTTTAAAGTTGACCCTCAAAATCGCAATTTTTGCGATTTTTGAATTTTGATACGGTTGCTCTAAAATTCGGGTTAGACCCATTTCCCACTCAATTTGACCCCACAAATAAGAATATGAAGTCGAATTTCCGAAATCATGCACGGAATTTGAGATATATGGAAATTACAATTATAGGTGTTTCCGAAGCACATTTTTGGGCATTTGGGTCGTTTCAATATCTCCCCCTTGGGAACATTCGTCCCCGAATGTTAAGGAAACGTACATGAGAGACACAAACATGGCATTCGGATCACCCACACACTTCCTCAACATAGACACATGAAATACCGGATGAACCAAATCCATCTCGCTAGGCAATTCCAACTCATAAGCTACCTTGCCAATTCTCCTCATCACCTTATAAGGACCCACGTATCTTGGGCTCAACTTGCCCTTCTTACCAAAACGAACCACACCCTTCATGGGTGTCACCTTCAAATAAACCCAATCACCAACTCGAAATTCAAGAGCCCCTTCTCCTCGCATCGGCATAGGACTTTTGGCGACTTTGGGCCATCTTCAACCTTTCTCTAATCATCCTAACCTTCTCAAGAGCCTCCATAACTAGGTCTGGTCCTAACAAGGCCACCTCACCAACCTCAACCCACCCAACCGGTGATCTACAACGCCTCCCATAGAGAGCCTCAAAAGGAGCCATACCGATGCTAGAATGATAGCTATTGTTATAGGCAAACCCAATCAATGGAAGATGATCATCCCAACTACCCTTAAGCCCCAATACACAAGCCCTAAGCATATCCTCAAGTGTTTGGATAGTCCTTTCGGCTTGTCCATCCGTTTGCGGGTGAAAGGCCGTAGAAAGCTTGACTCTCGTACCTAGACCCCTTTGGGAAGACTTCCAAAAGTGTGAAGTAAATTGAGTACCACGGTCCGATATGATGGATAGAGGAATCCCATGCAACCTTACCAAGTCATGAATATATAACCTTGCATAATCTTCCGCCCCATATGTTGTCTTTACCGGTAGAAAATGAGCCGATTTTGTCATCCTATCAACCACCACCCAAATAGAATCAAAACCTTTCTAGTCTTGGGTAAACCAACTACAAAATCCATATTAATTTCTTCCCACTTCCAAGTAGGAATCTCTATGTCTTGGGTTAGACCACCCGGCCTTTGATGTTCGGCCTTGACTTGTTGACAACTATGACAACCGGAGACGAATTTGGCAATGTCCTTCTTCATGCCTCCCCACCAATACACATCCCTCAAATCTCTATACATTTTGGTGGAACCGGGGTGGATGGAGTAGGAAGAATTATGAGCCTCCTCAAGAATTTTCTCCCTCAACCATCAACACAAGGCACACACAACCTACCTTGGTACCTAAGGGCACCATCTCCCCCTTGGGAGAAAACTTCCACCTTGCTCTCTTTCACCAAGGCCTTCAATTCAAACAAGGAAGAATCAAGATCTTGTTTTGCTATCACCTCATCAACCAAGGAAGACCTAGGACCATCAACAACGACCACACCACCATTACTAACCTCTTCCAACCTAACCCCCCACCTAGCCAACCGATGTACCTCCCTAGCCATTTCCCTATCACCAATATCAACATGAGCTAGGCTACCTATAGACACCTTACTCAAAGCATCCGCCACCACATTAGCTTTACCGGGATGATAATGCACACTCATACATAATCTTTAAGAAATTCTAGCCACCTTCTTTGTCCAAGTTGAGATCTTTTTGGTGAAGACATCTTGGAGGCTCTTATCGATCGGTGACAAAATCGACATGTTACCGCCATACAAATAAGACGGCCAAATCTTTAAAGCAAATCACCCACCGCGGCTAATTCAAGATCCAATGCGTAGGATAGTTTCTTTTCAATGCACTTTGAGTTGTCTAGAAGCATAGGCTATCACCTTACCATTTGGGCATTAGGACACCAACCCAAGCCAATCAGAAGCATCACAATACAAACAAATCCCGCAAATTGTTCTTTCAACTCCTTAACTCCGCCGGGGCCATACGGTAAGGGGGAATAGAAATGGGTTGAGTATCGGGGAGGAGGTCTGTGCCAAAATCTATTTCCCTTTCGGGAGGAACACCGGGAAGGTCATTAGGAAAGACATCAAGGAATTCGTTTATGACCGGAACCGACTCTATAAGAATGGTTTTGGACTCCACATCCCTAACCCTCACAAGGTGATAGAGACATCCCTTAGAGATCAACTTACAGGCTTTAATGCAAGAGATGAATCTACCCTTGAATACCACATTTTGGCTTTCCCACTCAAGAATGGGTTCACTTGGGAATTGGAACTTGACCCTATGGGTTCTACAATCAATAGAAGCATAGTATGCATGCAACCAATCCATCCCAAGAACAACATCAAAATCGACCATGTTCAATTCAACAAGATCACAAGGCAATATTTTATGCAAGATGCAAATAGGACAATTTCTATAGACCTTCCTAGCAACAATATATGCACCAATAGGAGTAGACACCTTATATGACTCACGCAACAAGTCGGGCTCAACATGAAACTTTTTGGCAACAAAGGGGGTGACAAAAGAAAGAGAGGCACCCGGATCAATTAGTGCATATACATCAAAGTCAAAGATTTTTAACATACCGGTAACGACATCGGGGACTTCATCGACCCCTTGCCTCCCATGCAAAGCATAAAATCGATTGTGCCTTGGGGCACCATCTTGTCGGCCCCCTCTCCCCAAAGGAACCGCATTGGCACCTTGTGGACGGACCTCCTTACCCTTGTTGCGATTTCGGGGACAATCTATTGCCTTGTGCCCCATTTCCCCACAACTGTAGCAAGCACCGGTATTTCTCAAACACGGGCCACCATGGCCCTTACCACACTTCGGACATACATCACTAGAACCCATACCACCAACACCTTGGGCCCTTGGAACTTCATTGGCAAACCCCCTATGGGGCGCATGAGAAGACCCTTGGCCTTGATGAAATCGGCCTCCCCTTTGATTTTGGAACTTGCCCTCAAAACGGGCCCTCTTGGCCTCATGACCCCTCCTCTTCCTCAACTTCTCCTCCTCCATTTGTTCGGCATAGACCATCAAGCGGGACAAGTCCATGTCACTAATCAACATTGCGGACCGGCATTCTTCACTCACTAGGTCGGACACACCCATCACGAATTTATTCATTCTAGACCGTGAGTCGGCAACCAAGTGTGGAGCATATCTTGAAAGTTGGTTAAACTTGAGGGCATACTCCCTCACACTCATAGATCCTTGTTTTAAATTCATGAACTCCACCAATTTGGCTTCCCTAAGCTCTAGAGGAAAGAATCGATTAAGGAAAGCCGTTTTGAACTCTTCCCAAGGCACCACATAGTTTGCCCCCTTCTCTCTCTTCCATTGGTTGTACCATATTTGGGCCACTCCTTTTAGTTGGTAGGCCGCCAACTCCGCCTTATTTTCTGAACTCACGCCCATGATAGCTAATATCTTGTGGACTTCATCAATGAACTCTTGAGGGTCTTCATCTAACTTAGACCCATAGAATTCTGGGGGATTCATCCGCACGAAGTCTCTCACCCTAGATGCCGGGGTAGGAGCCTGAGGGGCTTGGGTCCCGTGGTTGGCTTGATTAGCCATAGCTTGTGCAAATAAAGTAAGAGCATCCCGAAGATCCCCATTGGGCGGTTGTTCCTCGGGTGCGCGGGCTCGTCTTCCTCTTGTATTAGACATGATCTTGCATAGCAAAGAACAACCGTTAGGGAAGAACTTAATTCAACTCTACAGCACGACTTAGAACATGGAGAAGGGAAACATTTCCTAAAACGTCTCATAGCCTCCTACTCATAGTTGTGGTGCACAACACAACCATGAATCGGACTCTAATCAACGCGGTGTGTTGGACTCCGAGGATCATTCAACCTGGCTCTGATACCAAGTTTGTCACGACCCAAGCCTAGGGCCTAGGTGTGACCGGCGAATGGGGAACCCGAAGGAACCCCAAACAAGCCTCATAGTGTATCATTACACATTCTTGGTCGCGGAAGCAATTACATGACCATAAGCGATAAGCATAATCAAGGGGAAATCGGGACTAAGGGAGCAAGAAAAAAAAATGATACATAAATACCATAGATGAGTCAAGCTCAAGCATAATACACAACTTGTCCAACACCACCTCTAAACATGAGTACTTAGCGGGGGCCAAGACAAACTACCGGGCTCACCCTCATAGTCAAAACATAACTAGAAAGGAAAAGTTTTATACATAACAAAAGATCATGAGCAACGTCCCCGAAATGGAGGACTCACCAATAACCACTATAGAAAATCGTACTAGCCACGCGGAGGAGGATGGTCAAGCGGTGCTCCGGTCCCTACATGGTGACATCATGTAGGCATAGGGTATGCGTTAGTACATTTGAATGTACTAAGTATATGGGATGCAATGCAATGCTACATTAGATGGACATCATAGGAAAAATGCGTAATCGTACCCAATAGATAGCATATTAATAAAATAATATGTATAATGATGCTTACATAAAAATCATATTTAATGGGACGTAGTACATGTGTGGCGAGTGACCATCAATATAGTATTTCCAAGGCCTACCACCCCCTTGGAGAGGCGAAAGAGGTACAAACCCCTCAATATGGTTACACGGGCCTACCACCCCCCGTGCTAGGGACCAAGGTACAAACCCCTCGATATGGTTACACGGGCCTACCACCCCCCGTGCTAGGGACCAAGGTACAATCCCTCGATATGGTTATACGGGCCTACTACCCCCCGTACTAGGCAACCAAGGTACAAACCCCTCGATATGGTTATACGGGCCTACTACCCCCGTACTAGGCATGGTCGACTCACAACACTTATTTAGAGAAAATCATATACATGTGTCCATTTCATCATCATTTCAGTAATTACATAACCATCCGTCTCATAGGACGTACCTTGGACCTTCCCTTTCCTAAGAATTCTATAATGGGCATTTTATCAAACACAAGGTGGGCAATTGTTCATATAAATGAAATCATGTATTTCAAGAATACTAATTCCAACCAATTCCAAAATCCATATAAATCAGCCCACCAACAACATACATATATATATCAACCTTCATAATTTGATCATGGAAGCATGTAAACCATAAACATCACATAAAAATTCCATTTCATGATAATATGCAAAAAGGACCATAATAGGGTGTGTAGTAGTAATTCCGTAATTCAAGAGTTCATAATTGATCATGAGGACCCATAAACTTGAAGTAGAAATAGAGGATAAATGGTTGGACTTGTGGAAAGGAAGGTTTCCACAATCAAACCCACATACCTCAACTTTGGAGAATCCTTGATGAAGATTGGAATGGAGAATCGAAGCTTGAGATTGAGTCTTGAATCCGGAATTAGAGCTTGAGATGTTTGAATTTGGTTGAAGATCTTGGTGGAATCTTTGGAGAGGGCTTAGAGAGTGTTTTTGGAGTTAAGAAAATGACTAAGTATGGGACATATCCCCTTTTTATAAAAAAAGTCTCCAACCCGCCTAGAAAAAAAAAGGCTCACTGGAATTGGAAATTCTGCACAGACAGGTTTTACGAAAATGGTCATAACTCCCTCATCCTAACGCGGAATAAGGTGAAACCAAGTGCGTTGGAAAGCTAACTCAAAGAGCTTTAATTTGATAGGTTGCAGCCCTTCCAGTTCCTTGTGTGCTAAGAGATATGCCCCTTTAAAGTTGACCCTCCAAATCGCAATTTTTGCGATTTTCGAATTTTGATACGGTTGATCTAAAATTCGGGTTAGACCCATTTCCCACTCAATTTGACCCCACGAATAAGAATATGAAGTCGAATTTCCGAAATCATGCACGGATTTTGAGATATATGGAAATTACAATTATAGGTGTTTCCGAAGCACATTTTTGGGCATTTGGGTCGTTTCAGTATGATACAATTAACACCTTTTTTTAATTGTCAAAGTCATAATACTCTATTATAAGAGTATATATTAGTCGAAGTTGAAAAAATTATGGTTACCGATTTACCATACCGTAGTTCACCGAAACTGAACTTCAATATACCGAACCAAACTAAATTAAATTGTTATGGTAATGGTATAATATTTTAAAAAACCGAATACCGAAATTATGGTATCAAAACTTTCAAATACCGTACCGTACCATACCATGTCCACCCCTAGTCATATATCATAGTTTTGACTCTCACTTCTTCCGTTATTGTTTGTGTATAACTCATGCTCAAATTCATAGTTCTTCCAGGTTCTTGTATAATTGTTGATCTCAATCCTTACCTTACATACCAATACATTCCATGTATTCATTTTGTGCCATATCATTTTATGATGTAAATTTTAACACCATGATTCGGATTCGTGGGCAGTCGTTCCACTAAATTCCTCTACTTTCAGTATTATGGAGAGTCCTCCTCTTATTCAGAGGACTTCAGTTATGAGTCACTAGATTTTATTCACTTCGGTTGTATTAGCTTTCAGGCAGTCCGGGGTCTTGTCCCGGCAAATCGTTTTATTCAGCTTAAAGGCTTTCAAACATTAGTATTAAGTTGTAGTAGACTTAGAGGGTGTTTGGATTAGCTTAAAAGTTGGTCAAACTACTTTTAAGTCAGTTTTTTACTTCTGGAAGTGTTTGGCAAAAATAAAAATAACTCAAATTAAGTCAAAAATGATTTAAAATAAGTTAGGAAGTGTTTACCAATGTTAAAAATAACTTAAAATAAATTTAAAATCAAAAGTAGGCCACCCCCTACTTTTTATTTTTTGACTTAAAAGTCATTTAAGTTTGATTTTTTTTTGACTTAAAAGCTACTTTTTTTAAGCCAATCCAAATGGGCTCTTATTCTTGAACTTTATTTCAGTTATACTTTTTGTTTATAGCTTCTGCTTCAGTTTTCATATGATATGCTTAAACATGTCAATACAAGGGTTAGCTTGGGATTACTTGTAGCTCCAGGTACTGTGTTTCGATTGGGTGTAGACTCAAATCGTGACAAGTGGATCCACTAGCTAATGTCTGTTCGAGACATAACCTACGAAGGCACATAGTTCTGGGCTTAGAGATTGCTACTAAAGGTCTCATGCCTCAATTAACGGGTGATCCTTCATCCTAGGTCCACTGTGTGCTAAGTAAACTCTCAACAAAAATAGTAATAACCTGTACTATTGAATGATGCTGATAATCTGATAAAATATTGAGTAGCTCATAAATCATGATAATTGAATATAATCTGAAAGATACTTTAATCGAAAGCATCTAAATCATGATATACGTATATACTGAGAGATATTCTATTCGAAAGCATCATAATTCATGAAAAATATGATAATCTAATATATACATATGAAAATAGCATAATTATGATCATGAAAATACTTGAATGTTATGAGTTCATGAAAATATCATTGAAATCATGAAATTATAATCAATTCATGCAATTTAAGATCAATCATGAAGAAGAAACAAAAATTCAATAAGAACACATGAAGATCACATCAACCCTAGCTTTGGGGAATTCATAATTGAGAAACTGAGGTTCTTTTGGGACCTAATGGATGAAGGAAGACTCAGTGATGAAGTTCTCACATACCTTAAATGAAACCCTATATTGAATTTTGGGTGAAAGGCTTGAAGCTTGAATTCCTTGTTCTTGCCATGTGAGGAAACTTGAAAGAGAAGAAACTTTGATTTGGGGGAATTAGGAGAGAATGAGAGGTTAGGGTCTTTAGGAATTAGTTATACCTACTTGGAATAGGCCAAAATGACATAGTATATAAATTAAGAGAGTGGAAAAAGACCAAATTAACCCTAAATTAAAACTGTCAAAACACATTCACGGAGGCCTTCCACGGACTGTACAATCCTTCACAGTTTGTGAAAGTGCTCGTAAATGGAAGGAAAAATGGGTTCTTGAAGGTCAGCTTCTACGAACCCATCCACAGTCTGTATAACCTTCTTTAGACCGTATAGGGGCCCGTGAAGGGCGAGGTTTGTCTGAGTTCTGAGGGATGGGTTCACGGATCAGTGCACGGCCCGTGAAGGCTTTCACGGTCCTTGAAACTCCCCTCCAAAAAATCAAATTCTAAGATTGATTTCACAGATCCCTTCAAGGCTCATGGTTCCCTTCACGATCCATGAATGGATCCGTAAAACCCCTTTTCTGCAACAATGAAGTTCTTTCTAGTTTCCAAGGTCTGATCTGATCTTAGAAATTTTCGAGGTGTTACAACTACCTCAAATAAACATGGAAAATTTCCACTGTTTCCAACTCTTGTAGGTTAAAATGGTACATGTGGTGTTTTGGACATGCAAGAACTCATTAAGAGTTTATCATATACTACAAAATTTTGAAATTCCTTACTTAAATTATTTATTAACCACATGTTTCTTTAGATTCCTTATTTAAATTGTTTATTAATCTTTTTGTGCTTGTTTTTTTTTCCTTTTTTGTCATGTGAAATTTTATTTTTACTAAATAATTAAAGAAGAATTTAAGGAAAACTGTAAATGACAATCTTGTCTATTGTGTATTTTTTAATGAAAGGTAAAAAGTTCAATCAACATTTTTATGGACCTTAATGCTTAATGATTCTCAATTTATAGAAGTCCAAAAATCTTTTCTCCAATAAAGAGTTACGTAAATATAAAAGTTTGTTTATTTTTTTCATAAATATTAGGAGTTTAGTTAGTAGTTAGTACTAAAATGTTTCCTACGTATTCTCCGATTAAAGCTTTTTATCCTTATTGATTTAGCCTTAAAAAATTGTCTTTGAATACAGTCAATTTTAGAAAACTTCTACCTCAAATAAACATTAAAAATATCTACTGTTGCCAACTTTTGTAAGTTAAAATGGTATGTGTGATGTTTTTGACATGCAACAACTCATTAAAAGTTCATCGTATACAAACAAATTTTGAAATTCCTTATTTAAATTGTTTATTAACTTACTTGTGCTTCTTTTCCCCTTTTTACCATGTGAAAATTTATTTTTACGAAATAATTAAATTATAATTTGTAGAAAATAGTAAATGACAATTTTGTCTATTGTGAATCTTTTTATGGAATGTAAAATTTTCAATCAACATTTTTAAGGACCTTCATGCTAAATGGTTTTCATTTTATAGAACTTCAAAAAAAAATTTCCCAAAAAGAGTTACGTAAATATAAAAGTTTTTCCTATAAATATTAGGAGTCAGTATTAATAAGTTTCATTCTCATTATAAAACTATTTTTCCTTACTGTTAACCTTAAAAAATTGTCTTAGAATACAATCAATTTTAGAAGACTTTTACCTTAAATAAACATGAAAAATATCTACCGTTGCCAACTCTTGTAGGTTAAAAATGATAGATGACGTTTTGGACATGCAACAACTCATTAAAAGTTCATCATATATACAAAACTTTAAATTTTCTTATTTAATTTGTTCATTAAAATTCCTTATTTAAGGAGCATTAGATTTGATGGTAAAAATTAAAGGAAAAACTACATGGTATAACAAACATGTAATATGTATTAAAATATCTAACTATAGTTTAAAAAAATTATTATATATTGTTATATATTAAATAGAAAATCTTCAATTATAAATGGATATCTTTATCACAGCATACATGCACATTAAATGGACTTTTTTTTTGGCTTTGATTCTCCCTTCTAAACCTTCTCTTTCGAATCCCTAAATCAAAGAAACTTTTTTCAATCTTTTTGAAGATCATGATTCATAAAAAAAATAAAAGTTTAGATGAAGAGGCATATTTTGATTTGTGTATCACTCAACAAGAAGGTGAAATTGCAGTCTCTGTTTTTGCAAGGGCAATCGAGATGCGAATTAAGCATCGTAATATTTTAGGTCATTTTTTTAAAGTTGTATTTGTATAATTCATTTTTTTAGAGTTTTATAGAAACTTGTATTTTCACCATTATAATTGTGAATGATATTTTTTCAAATCTCCTTGCAGATCATGAATTTTTTGCACGATTTCAGCCTCTAAATCATGACCCCATACCGATGCATTAACTTGATCAAGAACAAGGGGCAAACTCTATCAAGAGAAAAGAAGGCATTGAATCTTCAAAGTCTTTACAAGTGAAAAATAAAGAGAAGAAAAATCAATAATGTTAATTTCAGTAGCAATGAAAGAAATGTCCAGGAAGAACCAAAGAAACCAAAAAAAGAGATATTCTATCATCTAAAAGTATATTTGTATTCACTTGTTTCCGAGAATCTTTTTGATATAGTTATATACTTGTTACTTTAATGTGTATCAATCTCTATTCACATTGTGTGGTCTAGTAGTATTCATGTATCAACCTCCAAAAATTAACACATGTTTAAATGATAAATTGTTGATTTGTACGGATATGATATTTTGATACATGAATACATTTGAATGAAGCTACAAATATATGTACTCCATATTGTAACAATAGGTGTATTCAATCTATATCGATACACTGGAACAATAGGTGTAATTACCGTATATGTATTCACTGTAATAATAGGTACATTCACTATATGTGTATTCATTGTATTTATGTGATTTTCAATATGGTAATTGTATACATAATACATTCCCTGAATAACACTTAAATTAATGGGCAACATATTTAACAATGAATTTCAATAACATCGATTTTGTAAATATCTATATCAATTATGATGAAGAACAATAGAGAAAATTGAATGATGAAATATATTGTATCTCAATTTTTGTTAAACCGATAAGAATTTCAGCCGATTAAATGTTGAATTAATATTTTTTAGATGGTATTTTAATAATGGATAGTATGCGAGTTTAATGGACGTGATTTAAGGACTTAACATTTAAAAACAAATTCTACTATGTTTAGTGCCTTGAAATTAAATATTTATAGTATACAATAAAAAAAACAAACCTTAAATACATTAAATACAACGAAATAACTATTGAAAATATAGTTACGTATGATGATTAGTATAATTATAGCTATTAAAATCTATTAACCCTTAAACTATAGTCATTCTGGTAAGTTTCTCAAAATTAAACACCACCCGAGATTGTGGAAATCCATGCAAAAACTTGAAACGAGATTATTTGAACAATTGAGCCCAAATACATGTTGAATCCGGCCCACGTAGATTTCCTTTTCTAAATTTCTACACATTGGGCATGTCATTGAAGTTTCTAAACTTCCTTTTCCAAAAAAAATTCTCTTAAGTTTCCTACTTATTTCTTTCTCCGGCGACCTCCTAACGATCCCTTCCTCTGGCGATATCGTCTTTGTATGTTCTCTCTTTCTCTCTATCGATTCTCAAGTGTTGCAGTGCTTTGTGTCTGCTCCGATTGGGCTAACAATAGTTCATGTCTGATTATGACAGCTGTCTCTGACCGTCACCACTTAATAATTAGCATCAATGAATCCAGTGATGTTTTTTACTTGTTGTGATTCTTATTAGCTAGATTACATCCTGAACATGTGAATCAAAAGTTGTGATGTTTGTACTAACCTGCTACTGTGCATTACTGAATACTGATCCATCTTGTGAATATTTCTCCAATAATAAAAGGGGAAACAGAAGAAGAACAAGGATAAGGTTATAGGATGTATCTTATTAACTTGCCATTGAGTAATTCCGAATCAATTTTGTGGATATATCTCACTAAATGTAAGAAAAAGGCAGATAAGGCTATATGGTGTGTAATACTAATCATTGTAAAACATGTATATTTGTAGGTCTTCTAATCTTTCATTTGGTAACTTCCTCACTAGAAAATAGGAGAAAGAAAAAGATACATAATTTGAGATATTAACCATTGTAGTAAGTGCTTTCACTGATTTTAACTAGCTAGTTTTCAATCCTATTCTTTGAACCTCAAGATCAACAAGAGCCAGTCAACCATACATAGAAGACAAGGGAAGACCTTGCTCGACCAAATGAATGTAGCAGCAGGTATATTTAGAGATGGTAGCATGATTCAAAGTTGCGATGATGTACTAAACTAACCAATGAAATCAATCAATCCATTGTCTTAACACGAAATAAAGTTGTGATCCACTAGGGGTATCAAATGGGCGAATTGAATTGAAATTGGAGATATAAAAATGGGTTGGAGGAGAAATTGGGTTGGGTCATGATCCACCCTAGTTTACTTTGGGCTCAAATGGGCTAAAAAATGGTTGGGATTTGACCCGCTTAATCTCAATATTTTTAATATATTGTTATTTAACTTTTATAACCATAATTTGAGTTTCAACTCAAGAAAATAAAAATAAAAAAAGATTACAAATGGATCGATAAATCCTAGAAGATATAAAATAGATAGTAATTCATATCTTCAATATAGGAACATACATTACATCAATGCAAATAAAGAGTTTTAAAACGGGTTGAAATTGGAAATTAAATTGGGCTCAATTGAAAATCCTTTAAAAATGGGTTAAGGCTTGAATTTGTTGAGATTGAATCCAATTCAAATTATCTTGAGCTCAACCCATAAAATTCTAGGCGGGTTGGGTAGGTTTCCTATGTTTGGGTTCATTTTACCCCTATGATCCACTATACTTTTAATTTGGGGTGTCAAATGGGTGAGTCAAAATAGGCTGAGTTAATAAATGAGTTGAGCTAAAATTGACCCAAAAGTTACTTGGGGTGAAATGGGTTGGGTCATGACCCGCCCAACTAGACTCTTTTTATTTTTTGTTTTGATAAGTTCAAGGTTAATTGAGCAAATACCAAGAAGGTACCAAAACCAAAGTTACAAAAGACTGCCGGGATTATCCGTACAGTCAATTACAACATCTCTTTATTGCCCGCCTTTTGTTTTCTTTTGGTAGTTTATTCTTAATAATGAAACTTCGGTTTCCTACCCTACAAAGTATAGATGAAGAAAGATTAGTCAAAAACGGAAGCCAATGTCAAAATTCAATTGTTTACTACATAAAAAAGTTTGTGAATCTTAATTGTGAAACCCCAAACTCAATAGAGGTGGCTAGTAAATAAAGTTTTCATAAGAAATCTTTTGCTCCCCTTACCACTGGAGAATCCAACAAATGCATGCACTTGTGTAATGATAAAACTGTATTTTATCTGTACATGCTCAGGAATTATGTTAACTTAACGTTCTTTTTTGGGTTCAAAGTAAACTTTCAAAGCTAAATCAGGTTCTTCTCTCTAACTCAATGTCTTTTCTTTTCCAATAGCTAATAGTTCTTTCATTTTCTATTTTCTTAATTCAGGAGCAACACTTTTGGTTATCTACAGAAGCAAAGCTGACCTTGATTCGGTTTGCATAGCAGTTCAATGGGCACTATTCTGAATCATCCTTATATGTAGCAATAGTTGTAATGTAAAACAGTCAAAATACGAAGTTCCTGTAATCTATAACTTTGTTATATTTTCGTGATCTGTGCAATTTTATAGAAGTATGATGACCTGAAATGGATTTAGGCCTTCCGTATCTCTTCTTTCCCTCTTGAATTTAGAAATTGTAACTGTTCATTGGTTATTTTAGAAAGAATTTGGCATCTTTAACTTGTGTTGTTTGATTGACTGAGCTCTGAGAAATTCTCTTACTACTTCATCAATGGAGAGCTTAGCGCACCTTGAAGCATTGTGTGAGAGGCTTTACAATTCACAGGATTCTGCTGAGCGAGCTCATGCAGAGAATACATTGAAATGCTTCTCAGTTAATAGCAGCTATATTTCACAGTGTCAGTACATTCTGGACAATGCATCAACTCCTTATGCATTGATGCTGGCTAGTTCAAGCTTATTGAAGCAAGTGACAGAACAGCGCCTATCTTTGCAGACCCGGCTTGATATTCGTAATGTTCTAGTTTGACCGCAGAAACTTTTGCCCATGTTTCTATAATTGTTTCTTCTCACTTTACTCCCTCTCTGGTCCCTCCCCATCTTTTTGTTTTTCCCTTGTCTATAAATTATATATTTTCAACTTACTTAAAGCTGTTTTGGTATGCCATCGTTATTTCTCATTTAGCTAAAATATATGAAGGTAAGCATAGAGGTATGTTGGCATCATATTTGCTATTCTAATAAGGAAGAAGGTGAAAGTTCAGGCTGTAACTTATTCTTTACTTTTAAGTTCGGGAATTTGTATTTTTCTGTTTGAATATTCTGCTGTCTGTAGACTTGTAAAGGATTGCCCGCCAAAAAAATAGTAACATTGCAAAAGGGATTACTAAGTCGAACCGTTATAGTGGAAGATCTTGGGTATCTTCTACTTCACATTTTGACATTTAACATAGTCGTGCTAAATTTATGCTTTTGATGTTTCTGTGGTTGTAAAATACTTATTCCATCTCTCATTCATACATTACTACTATGTTTTAGCTAATCTGTTCCTTTTATGAAGGCAACTATCTCATAAATTACCTGGCAACAAGAGGAAT